>NC_069455.1:5231841-5386120 GCF_026875155.1 Cherax quadricarinatus | reverse complement strand
AGTTAGCTCCCCAAATCATAATGGGTCTACGCCAATTATATTCACCAATCACTATCCTCATTATTATCGCCAAACACTATCACCAATTACCCAACCCCACAGTCGCTACTAGAAAAGAATTTATTCGATTTATTAATCTCGGTGAGCTAATTACCCAGGAAAATCCAAAAAAGCCAGGCAGTGTGGTTTATTTACGTTGGTTTTCCCATAACATTTGAATAACCCCTATTCATTGCTAGCTAAAAGGGGAGGGGAAATAACTATGAATCTAATGCTGCCCAGGATGCCACCCGCAATGTTGTTAATAGGTTTTTAAATCCTATCTACTTCACGAGGGTTTTAGTGGTGAACGTAAGCTTTTTACCACCATTTTTGAATACATCTTGAGATTAAACTCTCAGCATATACGAGTATACACTGGGGATCAATACACTTCTCTGTGTATATATCCCATAACAGTCAAACGCCCAGCAGGTACTAGCTACCGCTACCCTAAACAGGGTCAACGGGAATAAAGAGAATCACCATATATCTCGCTCTGCCCAGGTTGCCAACCACACCCCTTAATGGATACCCAGATAAATATTTACACTTAAGTGAACAGGTTCAGCAGGTGGAAGATTTACTCATGCTTCTCCCCTGGGACTCGAACTATGATACTTTCTCTTATAATAATAATAAAAATTAATAATAATAATAATAATAATAATAATAATAATATATAATAATAATATTTATTTTACATGTAAAATGGTATACAGTCGTAGCTGACATAAAGGACATAATACTATATAGAAAGCCCCTCGTTATGCAGAACATTTCGTACAATTATGTCAATTTTGTCCCAGGATGCGGACCTACACCGGTTGGCTAACCCCCAGGTACCCATTTTACTGATAGGTGACCAGAGATAGCAGGTGCCTTAAGGAAACACGACCTAATGTTTTTACCGTCCCGGGGATCGAACACTGGACGTCAGTTTTGTGAGCTGAGCGCACTACCAATCCAGCTACTGAACACTTTATGCAAATTACGAGTAAACCAGCTACAGAGCCTTTAAACAATAAAATGAGTGTGGGCAAACTGTGTTTACCTATACTGTTTGTGTAATATGTAAACACATAATTACTCAACGCCGCCTCTCCCTCACCAACATCCTCTCACACCAACCTCCTCCTCACACCAACAGTTTCCCATCCAGGGGCAGTACTTCTACGTCATAACTTTCTTTAAGTTTAACATTGTGCTGTGAAAGCCTGACTTACTGCTCTTTCTGCCAGAGAGAGAGAGAGAGAGAGAGAGAGAGAGAGAGAGAGAGACGAGAGAGAGAGAGAGAAAACAGGACAGACGGGACAGACAGACAGACGGACGGGACAGAACATATATACTAACCTTTGTCGGCCTGGCTAGATACTGGCCGAGTGGAGAAGGTACTACTTACCTTGATGCGCTACTCCTAATTAATAAATGAAAGGCTTCCCTGTATAACACAGACATAAATTTGAAATAGTGTTGTAATGGTATTATTAGCATTTCTCCTCCCTGCACGAATCATATTTTTAACACTTCCCTTTCCCCTCCGGGCTTCCCTTTTCCCCATTTCTACACAACAGTTATAAAATCATAGAGATACGATAAAGCTGTGGATCAGGATGAGAGTAAACCTAGTAGTGACCAGCGAAAAAAAAAAAGGGGCCAGGAGCTGCCCGTCGAACCTGCAACCAAAAAATAGGTGAGTACAGAATAACAAAAACCCAAATTTGGCTTGTGTGAAAATCACACCGTTGTCCAAATCAGTCCCGGGTTCACCAAACATTTTCTCTCTCAAGACTCAGAAGCTGGTGATATCAGAGCAATTATTGTGAAGTTTCTAGTGATCATTATATCTTGTCAGCTTTCTTTTAAAAGTGCTGTGTTGTGATGGAGCAGTTAGTTGCCTCTTATGTCTAGTTTTTTTTATGGGAAGAGGAGAAAAATAAATCCTTTATTTCTTTGTACAATAGAATGTGTAGTTTCTTGTAGAAAACAGCTACCTTGCATGAGGGATTTCGGGGGGGGGGGGGAGTGATTTTTCAATTAAAAATTAATTTAATGTTTTCTGCTTCGCAAAAGACTTGTGTTTTGAGAAGAGTATTTGTGATACTGGAATGAAGTCAGTGTTGTGTAGTATGGATATTTTATTAAGGACAAGCTCGGTTACTAGCCTTTTTTTTTTTTTTTAAGCGTGAAGTTCTTTAATAAAATATCCAGACAGCTGTAGCGTCCACTTAATAAAATATCTATACTTCTGTATTCTTGACTGCTGGTGTACAGGTTACACTCACCTTAATAATCCCTTTGTATTAGATGGGCTTTAATAAACTCCATTAACCAATCAACCATCCATATACTATTATGACTATACTCTCATCCAAAAAAAAAAAAAAAAATACAGTAAAAAATAGAAACTGATTTCGTAGAAAATGTTGCAATATGATTCGGTTCTTCATGACCCGCTAACCAGACTGAGAGTCGAAGACCTAAATGATTTTTTTATGAGCGAGAAAGAATTTGGTAGACTCAGACCTATCTGATATTATCCTGACACCAAATGACTTCGAAAAGGCAATAAATGACATGCTAATGCACTCTGCCCCAGGCTCAGACTCATGGAACTCCTTGTTCATCAATAACTGCAAGAAACCCCTTTCATGTAGAGGAGCATGGACACAGGGGTCGTCCCACAGCTGCTAAAAACAACAGACATAGCCTCACTCCGCAAAGGGGGCAGTAAAGCAATAACAGTGAACTACAGACCGACAGCGCTAACATCCCACATAAAAATCTTGGAAAGGGTTCTAAGAAGCAAGATCGCCACTCATCTAGATACCCATCAGTTACACAACCCAGGGCAACATGGGTTTAGAGTAGGTCGCTCCTGTTGGCCCCAACTACTGGACCACTATGACAAGGTCCTGGGTGCTCTAGAAGACAAAACGCAGATGTAGTATTCACAGACTTTGCAGAAGCCTTTGACAAGTGTGACCATGATGTAATAACGCACAAAGTGCGCGATAAAGGAATAACATTAAAAGTTGGAAGATAGATCTATAATTTCCTAACAAACAGAGCACAAAGAGTAGTAGTAAACAGAGTAAAGTCTGAGGCAGCTACTGTGAAAAGCTCTGTTCCACAAGGCACAGTACTCGCTCCCATCCTGTTCCTCATCCTCATATCTGACATAGACAGAGATATAAGCCACAGCACAGTGTCTTCCTTTGAAGATGAACCCCGAATTTGCGTGGCAGTGTCTTCCATTGAAGACGCTGCAAGACTCCAGGCGGACATCAACCAAATCTTTAAATGGGCCGCAGAAAACAGTATGAAGTTCAATGATGAGAAAATTCAATTACTCCGATATGGAACCCTCAAGGAAGGTTCCTTTGATGTTGGTGAGGGGCTCTTGATTTAGGGAATTGGATCTGTGCTCCAGTTCCCCGAATTAAGCCTGAATGCCTTCCAATATCCCCCCCCAGGCGCTGTATAATCCTCCGGGTTTAGCGCTTCCCCCTTGATTATAATAATAATAATCCGATATGGAAAACGTGAGTAAATTAAAACTATATCGGAGTATAAAACAAATTCCAACTACACAATAGAGTGAAAAATAATGTAAAAGACCTGGGAGTGAATATGTCAAAGGATCTCACTTTCAAAGACCACAACATTGTATCAATCGTATATGCTAGAAAAAATGACAGGATGCATATTGAGATTACTTCAAAACTAGGGATGCCAACTATGATGACACCCTTCAGGTAGCTTGTTCTGTGTAGGCTGGAATATTGCTGCCCAATAACAGCACCTTTCAAGGCAGGTGTGAAATTGCTAACCTAGAAATATGTACATGAAACCTTCACGGCACGCATAACTGCGTATATAAAAACACCTCAGTTACTGGAAAGCTTGAAGGTCCTCCACCGGTACTCCCTAGAGCGCAGCAGGGAGAGATACTTGATGATAACACTTGAAAATATTCCTAGAGGGATTAGTACAAATTGCACTCGAAAATCACTCCTATGAAGAAGCAAGACTCGGCAGACGATGAACATCCCTCCATTGTCGAAATGCAGGGGTACTACTAGCCGATAAGAGACATACACATAACGTGTCAGGGGCCATGACTGTGCAACTGCCTCCAAAACTTTACATACGAGGGAATTACCAAACAGCGCCCTTGCTGTCTTCAAGTAGGCGTGGACAGGCACCTGAACGTCGGGTTGCATGGGGGACAACAGTAACAGCCTGGTTGACTCAAGCAATTGATCCCCATGAGGCCTGGTCACAGACAGGGCCACGGAGGCGTTGACCGCTAAACACTCTCCCGTATGGATCTAATTGGAAGTCATTGGGACAGTGTCATAATCAACCAGGCTGTGCTGCATTGTGTGTTGTACAGAATAAACTGTTAGCTAGATCAGGGACATTCAACTAGGAGGCATAGGTTGGCATGGGGATGTGCCCCGATACTGGCAAACAGGTAGCAATATAAATAATTTTTTCACCAATAGTTCCAGAAATTTACCAATCTAATTATCAATATAAGTCTGAATGGCATATTAATAATAATATAATAATAATAATAATAATAATAATAATACACAAATAAGCCATACTGCTAGCCTTACCTGGCTTATATGATACCCTAAATATGTTTTCTTTATCTTGTAAATTAACCTCATTTACAATGTTAATTGCACCTTTCCAAAGACCATGACCTGGCAGTGCTTGGAGCTTCCCATTAAGAAAAATGCAACAGACCCTTAAACCTGTTTTGAAACTTAATCACTGAGAAATTTAAAGCTGAAGATAACTTTTAATGTGGTCTATATGTGGGTTGAAAACTAGTGTAACCTAGTGACAGATAATGAATTTTATGTACAATTTAAGTAGAAGGATTCGAAAAAACCTGAAGATTATATTATTTTTGTTAAGATTTTTTCTTCACATTAGGTTTTAATTTATAACTTGAGGAACTCTTTAATCCAGCTGGTTTTATTGTTTTTAGCCATAGTGACTGTAACTAGGGAAAAGTTATGCAACTGTTAGTTTTTAAGTCAGGTTAGATCGGTCATGAAACAAGACAAGTTGTTTCCCATGAAGAGAGTCTTAGTTATATGATGGCACTCAGCTGAGCGTTTGGTATCTGACGAGTCTTCCACCGGCGTACCACTCGTAGGGAGCTTGCACTCCGTACGAAAGCTAAAGACTCGGCTGTCAGTCTGAAAACCTCCACACTGTGGAAAGTAGGGCGGGCCATGGAGTTCACTTAAGATATAACATAAGTGTCAGGGGCCCAAGGACTGCTTCAGCTGCACTTCCAGCATATTTAAGGAGCGATTAGAATAGACCCCTGGCTGGAGGACAGACGAATCAATCAATTCCTCTGCTAGCTTCCGCACTGGACAGACGTACCTGCTCCCGGTTGGTGTATGCTTTGCTTGCATCTGCTTGGCTGCATGCTTTGCTTGCTCCTTATTGGCTGCTTGCGATCCACTTGCTGGAAGAAGCTTTTGGTGTGTTTGTTAGGAAAAAATAGCATTGATTTTCTTGTTTTAATGAAGACAGTTGCCTGCTGATTGGTGATTTCTGGAACTCTTCACTTGGCTCCAGGACTTGAGTGGTCGCTGGATGCCTTGTCCCAGGGCCAGACCGTTGGCCTATGCACTCTTGCAGCTGGTGTGAAGTCTTCCCACCTCAAACTGTTGGATGTAAACTGCTGATATTATTCAAGAGCATCACACGACCACTCCTCTGCACTCTGTGTATGTGTAATCCTTGCATTCCGAACATCCTCTTCACTCATGTTCGGTAATGTGAAGGCATCTCTGAGAATTAGACAGCTTTTCTTTAAACCAATATCTTTTTTTTATTGTGTGACACGGGTTTAGCTCTATGTTGTGCTAGTATTTCCTCAGAGGCAGTCAAGCCCTCTTCATGAGGTGAGTTAAGATCCCCACACAGTGGATCGGCTTGACTCTACATCGTCTGGAGACACATGCACCTGTCTCACTCACTCTAAAATTTTCTTTTTTTTTTTCTGCGATTAGGCTGGACCTGCTCCTGCGTCGGTGGGTGCGCGATCTTTTCGTCTGGATCGGTGCCCGTGGATGCATTCCTTGTAATTAAGCATCGGGAAGTCTTCTTGGCAAGTACACTTACAACACAACATGACCTGTCAGGAATTACGAATTGATGCCCCTTAGGACAGCCACTCACGATCATGCAGCATATCCTCCTGTGCTGTTTGTATCATGGCAACTGCACATGACCCAGTTTTCCGACAATGGACTATGATGTTAAAGTACTCAAAAGTGACAAAGGATACGATTACATGCCTCTCTCCATTTTTCAACATACCCAGCCCGAATGATAACATCTGCAGACTCATACCGGATGATAAGGTTAATCTTGTTCCTGTCAATAGGACCTATGTACATGTTGGAATGTCCAGGAAAAGCTCTTTTCAGGCAGGTTTTGTATCGATTGGGCTCCTGATCATAAGGCCCAGGAGTTACAGTTGTGGCAAAGATTTGTTGAATCATCCCTGCTAAACGAATACACTCAGAAACAAAAGACGACTTGATGGACAGGACATTTCATCTCTATATCAAGTCACAGTTGAGGATACTTTTCCATCTTCTGAACGTTCTAAATATCCTTAAGATCAGATGTTCGGACTCCTGATTGAGGCTGATAAATTTGTTCAAACACGGTTTGTTCGAGCTAAATACTTCTCTTATTCCACCTACTTCATTGTTTCTACTAACTATGTCGCTTATTCATCTGTGCTACAAATGCTTGAGTTTGGCCATATTAAAAGATATTATCGACAAAGCAACAGCTGTGTTTAAGTGTTCTTTTCCAAGACCACACATGGCACACAAATGTTCCAACCTCCAAAATGGTTTGCACTCCCGGTGCTTTACCTGGAGAATGAGAGTTCCGGGGGTCAACGCCACCGCGGCCCGGTCGTGACCAGGCATCCTGGTGGATCAGCGCCTGATCAACCAGGTTGTTGCTGCTGGCGCACGCCCAAACCAACGTATAGAGCCACAGCCCGGCTGATCAGGAACTGACTTTAGGTGCTTGTCCAGTGCCAGACTTGGCAAGAATGCCAAGGGGTCTGTTGGTTAATCCCCTTATGTGTGCTGGGAGGGCAGTTGAACTGTTCTCGGGCCTCTGAACTTATTGTATGGTCTCTTAACGTGCTTGTAGTGACACCATGCGTTTCATTGGGGGGATGGTGCATCGTCTGCCAAGGTCTTTTGCTGTCGTAGTGAGTGATTTTCGTGTGCATGTTCGGTACTAGTCCCTCTGGGATTTTCCAGGTGTATATAATCATGTATCTCTCCTCCTGCGTTCAAGGGAATACAGGTTTTAGGAAACCTACAAGCGCTCCAGTAATTGAGGTGGTTTTTATCTCCGTTTGCAGCGCCGTTGAAGTTCTCTGTACATTTCTAGGTTCGGCACTTTCTATCAGGCACATTCTGTACTACTTCATTTCAACTGACCTAACTCGTAAGGAAATAAGTTTCTTCCTTACGGAAAGGACCTAACTCTGCACCTCCCAAACAAGTATTGACTCCTTGCTCACAAACAACTGACTATCATTCTCTTCACTTACCAACCAAACTCTTATGTTCCTCCTGCTACCACTTCTACAGCTTATCCTTCCTATGCTGCCTGCTGCACAAACAACCTTCCCTCGGCCTCTTTATCCTCAAACAATCTAATATCCTTGAGACCATAGTCCTCACTGCTGTTTTACTGTCATAAAGCATTAAAAGCGACAACTTTCCCAACAAGGCAAACAACTTTGACACCATCATTTTCACTCCTGATTTCTTTCTTCCTAAGGGATGAACTTTTTCCCAACTCATCTCTCGCCACTCCGAAAACTCCTCTTCAAATCTTCTACCAGGCAGCCCTTCTCCTTCCACCCCATTTGCCAAAATCTTTTACCTTTCTAAATCCTTCCACCAGTTCTGGCTCCAACACCAAACGATCTCAACATCATTCTTCCTCTACTCGTCCTTCACGTTTCTCCTACTCTCAAAGGTCTCGACCACAACAGTATATACCAAACTCTCCAGGATTTCGACTAATCGTCTGAACCAGTGTTCAGCACTTATGAATCAAACCCTCCCCTCGCCTCTCCCTTCTAGCCCCAAACATCCTCTCCTCTTAACACTTACATCTAGTTCCCACCTCCTACTCCAGGCCCCTCTGTCTTCCCCTTCTCGTTCTCGATCCGGAAACCGTAAACACAACCGACCAAATATAGTTCAGGTGCTGGTACACAAATCGATGGGTAGCACGAAAAAAACACATAGGAAAGACTGACAATTCCCGACCTCTCATAGTAACCCCAACCATGGGCCCTTAACGGTTATTTCAATTTAAATTAAGAGCTGATATCGCAAACAAATCCCATTCTTGCTCGACCTCGTTGAATCAGTACAACCAGGACGTGTTGTTATTAAACAGCACGTGTGTACATGATGGTCAAACGTGTTCAGGGGACACTTTGGATTACAGCCCGTCAAATCTCCTGCTGAACACTGGAATGGCGTAGCTTTATTCTTGTTAAAAGTACAATTAAACACGAGATTCTTATCCTTCCATTTACTTATTTCACAGCATGGCTAGTGAAAAATTTACCCAGATACAACGATCCTTCATCTGTACACGACATATTACCAGACCCCATCAAAACATTAACATTCATGATTTAACGTTCTTTTTAATCATACACATCTCCCTGTATACCTACTGCCGACCTAAATGCCAAACACACAGGACTTCCATGACAACTCCCCCACAAAAATATTGCGTGGAAGGCAACTTCATTCCCTGTGTAACACAGAAACATCTCTACACCTCGGACCTTACTTAACAACTGTCTATTCACACAATGGCCATAGGCACACTGATTAAAATTTTTACTATCAGAGCTTGTAATCGCTTACATCATACACAACACCAGGACGCTTCTGGATCTGACCACATTCCTATCATTTTCATATTTCCTCAAATCCTTTACTCATTCCAGTTCGACCTACTCCAAGCTTATTCTCATGCGGACTGGGGATCCGTTCAAACAACGCCTAAACACTCTTGATCTCACACACAACTATATGTTTTAGACCAGTATCAGACATTGACACACAAATTCAACGCAGTTCAACAATCAATTACCCAAACTGCTACAGTGGGTGATCCCAAGGACACTCCACAAGTACGTTACTCTTTTCGCCCATCAGAAAGAACTAAAAGATTCCTCACATGTTACAGAACACGTTTTAGCAAACCAATAACAGACTCAATTATCATCAGATGGGACCTCTCTATTTTACAGTACACAGTATTCATCCATAGCCTAGACGATGACCCGCCCGACATTGGCAATCAGTTATAAACACTACGATGTACTGAGTACAAAGAGATCACCTAAGCATTCTGGTCAGCCATCGGAAACTTACAGGCCACTCCTCGATCCACAACTTTAGGACACCTAAACTAGCTAACATCAGACAGGATCTCTGACCTGCTGAAGCGGTTTTACATCTTTCATAGTACATGGGAAAACATCTCCACACACATCCACCTGACCAAGTGTCATAGCACACACATAGACATAGAGAGATGGGTATCCACCATGAAAGATTTAACCCAATCCTGATCCAATCTTAAACCTAAACACCTATTCTTCCACACTTCCTCTAAACTGCTCCTTTTACTTGTCAAATGATGTTCACTCCTTACTAACTCACCTTCACAAAAAAAAAAGCTCCAGGTGGCCTTCTAGGTCTTGTCACAATTCAATCCTTTTAGTCACCTCTTTCCACTTTCTGTTGCTTCTGCTATCACTGACTCTTTAATGCCTATCTTGCATATGGCTATTTCTCTTCCCCATTCTTTATTCTGCAACTGAATGTCTCATACCAAAACCTGGGAAAAGACATTGACTGACCCCAAGAACTATAGGACCAAATTAGCCTCCTTGAATATTTTGGGTAAGTCATTTGATCGACTTCCTTGGTAACATATGCGACTCAGGACTCATCTAGAGAAAACATAACTTGCTTACTGCAAAGACCAATTCGGTTTCCGACAACTACGTTCTACCCAAGGACGTTTTGAATAGTAATCCTGAACTATGTACGTATCAATAAAGCCTAGAATGTACCTTCCGCCCTTGTCAGCGAAAGATGTAGGAGAAAGCTTTTGACACTGTTTGGGCATGAAGGATTAAAATACAACTTTGCACATCCTTTGACTTAACTATAATAAATGTTGAAATTTTTATGTCACTTTTTAGATGGCCGAACGATGCAGTATACCGCGTTCTGAGATCATTATTCGGGCTTTTTCACATTAAAAAGGGGTGTACCCCAAGGCTCTGTCCTGTCTACCCACCCTATATTACTTTACACGAATGATTTACCTGTGAACTCTTTACCCAAACACACTTACACTTTCTTACGCAGACGACATCACTCAACTCAAACACATGAAAACTTTCCGTTTCCTTGACGCAGAACCAAAGAGAGGTCGACAAGGATTACCGCCTGGGAATTTTTATTTTTTTTTTTTGGGCGCATCAAAAACCAACCCAAATAAGTCAAATATCTCTTACTTCCATAGACATGCGTGGTTGTCCCCATACTGTCGAACTCAAAACAAGCACCTCCAGTACCCCCATCCACGCTCCTCGTAAGTTGTACTTGGTGTTACCTCGACCACACACTGAACCTAAATCTCACATTACCGGCAAAGACCACACTAGCGGGGATCTGCACTCTCTATGGTTATATATGCTGCGAGGAGCCAGTCCCAGACAAAACTACATCTTTACAAAGCACTCATTCGTCCTCTATACTCTCTTACTTTCCTACTCGCTCTGACGTTAATCGCCAAGACATCGCACTAAAATTTCAAAGTATCAGAATCGTGCATTACGGTGGGTGTTGGCGAGTAGTGAGTTTGGGACGAATGTGCCACCAGTGAATCTCGCCACACTCACGACTAAACACACCAGCTTTGAAACGTATACTGGAAGACACTAGTGACAAACAACTGGACAGACTTTGAACATATCTTGCACTACTGGACTAATACTCTCTGAGTCCTTACAATGATGTAAATTATTTTTTCAATCGTTGAATGTGAATCCGGCCACCTCCACCACATTACACATAATTTAACTGACTTTTGCTTAAAAAATTCAAATAACTTAAAAGTTGCCATTGCGTCTATAGCTGTGTCTGCGCGTTTTTAGGGCTCTGATGTGCTTGCGATGTGCGTATTGCCGCCCTCATCGCCTTTGCGGCAAAGTTTTGTCCCTCTGAACAATATCCAGTAATTGCAAGTTGGAGATGCTTCCAGTCGGTTGCACAGTCAGCACCCGCAGGTACCCTGTTGTCTTTTATGTCGTCTTCGTTATTGTTTATCCAGGTCTTAGCTGTTGGGGTCTTAGTCCTGACTTCTCTCTTCAAATCAAGAACATTCCTCTCACGTATATTCCTCTCGCACTGTCCCCTTTGCCCACTTCGCCCCTCGTGGGTCTTAACCTGTGAGTACTATTGTATCCCCTGCTGTCTTCAAAAAGGCACTGGACAGGCACCTAAAGTCAGTACCTGACCAGCCGGGCTGTGGTTCGTACGTTGGTTGACGTGCGGCTAACTGTAACAGCCTGGTTGAATCAGGTCACTGATCCCTACTAGTCCCGGTCACAGACCGGGCCTCGGGGGCGTTGACCCCCGGAACACCCTCCAGGTATTGTGTGGGAGTTCTCTGGTCCATGTGACATACATCCCTTCCGGGTTTGGTTTCAGTGCGATAACCTGAGAAAGCTTCTGATCAATTTCAGTCTTTCAACACTGGTGTTTCAAACTTAAAAGAAGGTCGGAATTGGTATTGGAATATGAATTTGTCAGTTGATCAGTTTTTTGTAAGTAATATTTTTTCCATAAAATATCTTGACTATGCGTCACCTGAATAATTTCAGTCATTAATGGCTGATGACTATTATGAGAAGAATGATAACCTATAAGTTGGTACCTGGGGAGGTGAAAATTTGCCTTATGTTACCCTAAATAAGTCTTAATTTTGGCTTTCCGTAAATGCTGCTGTTTGCTGAGAGAGGTGTTATAAAATGGCTTTAACACATCTTACAATCATTGTTAAAAAACATAGAGATTTAAACCATAGGTTAATCTCCTAAAAATAGTAAACGTTACTAGGCCTTCGTTGGGTCATTGTTTCCTACTCAATTTTCGATAGCACTTTAACCCGATAAAAATAAAATAATCTGTTTTCGATTAATTAGACAATATGAATAAGTCTTAGAGTGGTAAGTTCAAAGTCACATTTAGCATGGAAAGTCTCTTAACTATTTAACGTTTCGCCTTCCACACTGGGGCGTTTCGTCAGGTTTTGTTATATAGATTCCACTTTTTTTACATTCATGGAGCTGTGGCTAACCCTGTGGGATGGCTGGGGGGGGGGGGAGCACATCATACAGCGCCATGAGTTAACAGCACAGAGTCACCCAGCATAAGAACCTCACCATTTAGCGGGAATGCCCCCACTCCCCAAGTTAGTTTAATAGGTTCATTTTTATGCACCTATATCATCCTGGGTGGGCGGTAGTCAAATGTGTGTGAAGTTTTGTATAACATAAACACTCCCTCTTAAGTGCCTTTGAAATTACTTTTTTTTTTTTTATTATATTCATGGGAAGCCAGCTATTCTCAAACCTTCACCATTTGAAGCCTTACTATTCTCCCCAGCCTCCTCCCCAATGGAAATGTCGCTCTGTCTGACTTTTGGGTTATCCTAGGTTCTCTACACATATGCTGCTATGTATGTTTATCTATGTTCTTATTAATCAAGGGGAAGCGCTAAACCCGTAAGATTATACAGCGCCTGAGGGGGGGGGGATGTGGAAGGTATTCAGGTTTAATTCAGGGAACGAGAACAGATCCAATTCCCTAGATCAAGAGCCCCTTACCAGCATCAAGGAACCTTCCTTGAGGGGGATCATCTATGTAACTGTATTTCTGTGTACCTGAATAAACTTACTTATTCCAACGCCCTAAAAATCCTGTCCTGCTCTCCCCAACACCCTCAAATCCTTCCCTGTCCTCCTCAACACCCTCAAATCCTCCCTTGTTCTCCCCAACACCCTCAAATCCTTCCCTGTCCTCCTCAACACCCTCAAATCCTCCCTTGTTCTCCCCAACACCCTCAAGTCCTCCCCTGTCCTCTCAAACACCACTCAAATCCTCTCCTGTTCTCCATAATGCCCTCAATTCCTCCCACTCCTTATCCCAATGCCCACAAATCATTCCTGTTCTCATAAGACATCATCAATCTTTACAATCACCCTTCAAATTCTTCCCCTCTCCCCCACTGTGGCGACTGTCCCAGAGCTGCCATAGTAGGTATAGAGGAACAAAATTTCTCTCTCAGTAGCCACTTTCACTGCTTGCAGCTCTCCTGGCAAGAATGATGCCACTTCACAAACACTCAGTTATTGTTCTACCATACGATTGCTGAGTGGGGTGGGTGTTTTTCATGCTTAAGGCACTCTGAGTCTAAAAGTATTGGAGTCTACCTTCCCCTTTCATGGATCAAACTTGTTTACACATTTTCTTTCTCATAAGCTTTACTTACCATGTGTTCACATCAGGATAAGAAAAAAATGTTATAAAACTGTTTCAATTTGCTGTGTGGACTACTACTGTTTATAATTCATAACCAACGCGCATAAACCCACAAGGGTCATTCAGTACTGAACATGTGTGACAAAAAGTTTCCCAGTATCTTGTACTAACTCAGACATCCTCTGCCTTCGGTTATACAAAAGAAAGGTCTAACGTACTGTATTATCACATCCCACAAGCCCATACCCTCCCCTGCTATCTATGAACACGGTATTATTATTATTTTAATCAAAAACTAAGTGCTTAAAACCCATCAGGGTCATACAGCACCAAGGGTCACAAGAAATATACTACTCAATGCCATCATAGATGCCTGTTGCCTGTAAATTCTCGGAAAAAAGAAGTGCTGGTCTTGCTATTTGACAGCGAATGTATAGCCTTGTGGCTTAGCAGCTTCTTTGATTTATATATATAAGAATATGAATTGGTCTAGCTATTCAAGTAACTAAGGAGCTATAGCCTCAACCTTCCAATGAGGCCACGTAGCAACAGATCGACACTTCTAATTAAGCCCAAGAGCAATTAATATATTAAGATTTGTCAACATACCAAGTTTACCATTTAGTTTATGTCTACTTCATTTGGAAGGTGGTGTGATTTAGCCTCCCAGATTATTATTATTATAATCAAAAACAAGAGTGCTAAACCCACTAGGGTCAATAAATTGGTTGCCAGGGTAGGGGGTGTTGCTTGATTATACAGTAGAAAGGAGTGGAGAGAGTTAACAGGGTAGGATATAAAGGCTAAGTGTGCTAGAGGGAGTTTTATCAGAGTTTGCATAATAATATCAGTTGCTGTTAAGAAGTCAATGACGAAGTCCTGAGTCAAGATGGGCCCGTCAGCAGTGAGGGTAAGTTAAAGTGTTAGAGAGGGTGTTGACAACGGAGGTAAATTTTGTGGTGCTCACTGAAAGACAAGACAGTCTTTTGGAGATAATGGTAACCCAGCCAGAGCTGGAGTAGTTGGTGACATCCAAATCTGCTTATTTTGTTGATGCACCTTAGATATACTGCTCTTCCTGCATGATAGTGTTGATATGCGGACCTCTGTCTGGCATCATTCTCCCTCGTCTCAAGTCAATGAAGTTCTGTTTTTATATTCATTTTCTTCAAATTCCAACTGACCAGCCACAAGATTGTAATCTACAAGGCTGTGTTATTATTATTTTAATCAAAAAGAAGCGCTAAGCCACAAGGCTTTGTTGCCAATAGAAAGCATTGCATGGGCACGTATAGATAAGAGTGAATGTAGATGAATGATTTTTGGGGCCTGACAAGCTGTTGGAGTGTGAGTAGGGTAATTTTTGTTCGTGAAGGAGGACTCAGAGAAATTGGTTAGCAGACTTGAGTCTGGAATGGAGAAGTACAAGCTGCACATTTAAAGGAGGGATTTGGGTTACTGGCACTTTGGAAGGGATGTTTCTAAGCTGATCGTATCTGAGAACGCCTCTGCAAAGACAGTGATTATGTTTGAGTGATGGTGATAGTGTTGAAATGTTGAAAGTTTTTTCTTTTCTTTTTGGGTCACCCTGCCTCAGTGGAAATGACCATTGGTTAAAAGCATAAACAAAAAACAAAAACAAAGAAAGGCTGAGAGCACTTTAAGAGTTGTGGCAGGTTTCATCAAGTGTGTTGGCCTAATGTTAAAATTGTGAAAATTATTTTATTTTGCTTACATCGGGACCACAAGATTGTTCAACTAAGGGGGCATTAACAACACAGACCCCTGGCTGTCTAAGAGCTGGTCAGGCTCCTAAAGTCAGTACCTGACCAGCCTGCTGTGGGTTCATATGTGGTTTATGTGCCAACTAGAAAGTGTGAGCCTGGTGATCAGCCCTGTTTCAACGTGAGGCTTGGGTCATGGAATGCTGAGCCATGGTGGCACATGAACCCTTGAAAACCCCTCCAGGATATTCCTGATTGGGGAGTGATTGTCATGCTTGATACTTAGCTCTTGCATCGGAACTGTGAAGGAAGAAACCTAATAGTAAAAATTCCAAGAAGGGAGTTTACAGATATGGTCGTATGAAAAAGGGTGGATGTAAGGAAATATCACCCACAGGATGGAATGGGGTACATAATAAGATTTGATGTGCATGAGGTGCACATTATATTCATGAGTTAGTTCTATGGGAGTGAGGGGGGTCATATAGCACTAGAGGAACTGAAGGTAATCAAGTTTGATCCCAGGGAAGGGTAGCTCTAATTCCTTACATCAAAAGCCCTTCATCATCAAGGCATTTTTATTGAAGGGGTAAGACCCTTGAAAGCCGTATCATTACTCACCAAGCTAGTGAATTAGCCTACATTCTCCAAATCCTTCGGGGAGGTGCTTTGATGCTGGTAAAGCACTCTAATCACAAGGAATGAGAAATATCCTCACCTTCCTCAGATCAAAACTGTTTACATCCCATTTCCCAGGAGACATTACTTTTCAGAGTTTAGTACTTCCCAATTAATCTACATTATATCAGCATTTATCAGACAAGTACATTACTGATAACACTACTGATAAATGTTTTGAAATTTTTTTAAATATATATACAGTGGACCCCCGACATTCGATGGCATCGACATTCGATGCATTTTAACGCAAAAATTTCGCCTCAACATTCGATGGAAAACCCGACATTCGATACGATTCGTACGAGACGTGTCCACGTGTGGCCTGAACTGCACCATGTGTGCCAGTGTTTACAAGCCAGCCAGTGTGCGCGCATCTAAGGATACATTCGGTACATTCCATATTATCACTGGGCCCCAAGAAAGCTTCTATTGCCAACCCTTCAAGAAAAAAGGTGCTAATGACTACTGAAATGAAGAAAGAGATAATTGCAAAGTACGAAAGTGGAGTGCGTGTGTCGGAGTGCATGATGATTTGGTAAAGAAATTGCCTGCAACTAGTGGCGATGTGAGTGAATTTAAGGCCAGCAAAGGTTGGTTTGAAAGATTTAAGAATCATAGTGGCATACACAGTGTGGTAAGGCATGGTGAGGCTGCCAGTTCAAGTCCTAATGGAAGGGGATTCCCCTTCTAAACACTAACACCATCCACACACTCCCCTCCTCCCATCCCATCAATCATCACCAGATCTTTATTAAAGGTAAGTGTCAATTATTCTATTGTTATTGTTGTTATTGTAATTATTCTATTGCATTAAACTTAATATTTCATGTGGTAATTTTTTTTTTTCATACTTTTGCGTGTCTTGCACGGATTAATTTGATTTCCATTATTTCTTATGGGGAAAATTAATTCGACTTTCGATAGCTCTCAGGAACGGATTAGTATCGAATGTCGAGGGTCCACTGTATTTTAAGGAACACAGGTCACAAAACTGTGGCTTTAACATTTAACGACTAACACACAACTTGTGGGGAATTTTAGACATCTCTGTCCAACCTGGGCCCTCATAACAATGATTGTGCTCAAGAATAGACCATATCATATGGAGGGGAAACATCTGATGTTAAGTTGTAAAAAAAAAATGATATTCATGAAACAAGCATTAATCCATGTAGGCCAAAAAGTGTGAGCAGCAGGGCCAGTGACAGCCTGTGTCAGTTTGTTATTGTCTGTGCGGGAGCTCACATGCCATCATCATTTTGTCTCCAATTTTCTTTGGATTTATGGTGTTTTCCAATGCAGTACCAATACAAGTACCATGTGCAGTGTTATTAGCATAGCCTCTTAAGCAATATAATGGATTTTCACTATATATATTGGACACACTTTCCCTTTATTAGTCTGTTTTATGGAGGTTTCACTTAAATCAGAACTTAAATCTTGGACCATAACTTTAAAAGAGTATGGTCCATTTTTACCTAACAGGATTCATATTACCAACAGAATATTTTGTCACATCACTCACAGGGGCAAAAATTATATTACTGCATTTCTTGATTTGTCAGCTTTGACCTCAAGGGAGGTGCTTGATGCTGGTAAGGAGGCTCATGATCCAAGGAACTAGGCTTATCCTCCCCTTTCATCTTTCATGATTTATACCTAAATGCTTCCCATTTTCGAGGCATTATACAACTCCAATGAGTTCAATGCTTCACGATTAAAATACATACGTCAATCTTGACTCCTAATTCAATGGGAGTAGAAAAGGTGTATATATTCTCATTTTATTTTATTTTTTTATTAACACATCGGCCATTTCCCACCAAGGTAGGGTGGCCTGAAAAAGGAAAACTTTCACCATCATTCACTCCATTACTGTCTTGCCAGAGGCTCGCTTAAACTACAGTTATAAAACTGCAGCATTAACACCCCTCCTTCAGAGTGCAGACACTGTATGTACTTCCCATCTCCAGGACTCAAGTCTGGCCTGCTGGTTTCCCTGAATCCCTTCATTAATGTTACCTTGCTCACACTCCAACAGCACGTCAAGTCTTAAAACTACTTGTCTCCACTTGCTCCTAACATGCTCACGAATGCTTGCTGGAAGTCCAAGCCCCTTGCACACAAAACCTCCTTTACCTCCTCCCTCCAACCTTTCCTAGGCTGACCCCCTACCCCTACAGATTTATACTCTCATTCTATTTTGCTCCATCCTCTCTACATGTCCAAACCACCTCAACAACCCTTCCTCAGTCCTTTGGATAATAGTTTTGGTAATCCCGCACCTCCTAATTTCCAAACTATGAATTCTCTGCATTATACTCACAATACACATTGCCCTCAGACACAACATCTCCACTGCCTCCATCCTTCTTGTTGCAACATTCACCACCCATGCTTCACACCCACATAAGAGCGCTGGTATAATTGTATCCTCATACATTCCCCTCTTTGCTTCCATGGACAAAGTTCTTTGTCTCTACAGACTCCTCAGTGCACCACTTACCTTTTCACCCCTCATCAATTCTATGATTCACCTCATCTTTCATAGACCAATCTGCTGACACATCCACTCCTAAATATCTGAATACATTCACCTCCTTCAACTCTCTCTCTCCAATCTGATATCCAGTCTTTTGTTACCTAATTTATTTTGTTATCCTCATTGCCTTATTCTTTCCTATATTCACTTGTAATTTTCTTTTATATACCCTACCAAACTCATCCACCAACCTCTGCAACTTCTCTTCAGAATCTCCCAAGAGCACAGTGTCATCAGCAATGACAACTCCCACTTCGTGTTAGATTCTGTATCTTTTAATCCCACACCTCTTGCCAACACCTAAGCATTCACTTCTCTTACAACCCCATCAATAAATATATTGAACAACCATGGTGACATAACACATCCTTGTCTATGGCCTACTTTTACTGGGAAATAATCCCCCTCTCCCTTACATACTCTAACCTGAGCCTCACTATCCTCGTAAAAACTCTTCACTGCTTTCAATAACCTACCTCCTATGCCATACATTTGCAACATCTGCCACACTGCCCCCCCTATCCACCCTGTCATATGCCTTTTCCAAATCCATAAATGTCACATTTTTTATTATTACAGGAAAGTGGTAAATCCTTAAGGAACATATGGTGCCTGGGAAATGGAAGGAATCTGGGTCAAGTCTGAGGAAATGGTGTTAGTTCCAATTAGTCAAATTACCAGCCCTTTATCAACATCTTGGCATCCTCCTCTTTGACGGAAAAAGTGCATGAAGTTTTATGAAAATTACAATAAATTCAATTTCTGTATGTGGGCAGCTGTCAACCTTATTAAATAATGGTGCAAAAGGAAAATAAACTGGAAAATAAATGTATTTTACATCAACTTGTTCGTTTAAAAGTTAACAATGTCATTTACAAATATATAAAACAAAGAGCAGACATAGGAAAGCATAAAAAAGGAATGAGTTAAACCTCGTATTTGGCACCAGTGGCATTTGAAATGCCCAATCACACCTGCAGCTTATAATTAAATGATGTATCTTGTGTGTATTTAAATAATTGTGAGTATTATTCATTAAATTAAGCTACGTACAAAGATAAATAATTTTTTCTATACAATATTGAGACGGATCGCTGCAACCATTGTCAGCTCTGTGAGAGGGCACCACTGCTGGCTGCAATCTGTACACTAGGAGCCACCCTAACAACACTGAGTCTGGTGTTATCTTGTTTATCATATACAGAAATCACAAACACAAGTCAGCTTCACAGAAATATATTTACACCAGTTACTTCCATTTTTATAGGGGTGTCTTGCAGGAGGGCGAGCATAAGCCTTTGGTATAAAGCCATACTTTCGAGTCTTTGGAGCATATGCCCATAACCATCCATCAACAGTTTGATTATTTAAATCAGCATAGATCCAATCTCCCCGGCGAACTGATAAATCATCTGGGGCTTGTGCCCGAAAATAAATAATAAAAGACCAATTAAATTTTGGGGAAGCATCATGAACACATTTTTTTTTTAACAAGTCGGCCGTCTCCCACCCGGGAGGGTGACCCAAAAAAAAAGAAAATCCCAAAAAGAAAATACTTTATTATTCAAAACTTTCCCTCCTCACCATAATCACTGTTTTTCGAGGTGCCCAATTTCAAAAGTTTTGAAGTACACCGCATCTATTACGACCTGTTGAAAACGACCCCTCCACTTACGACGTGTTTTTTAGCCAAAAATTTGGGAAATAAAACACCCGTTTGGTGTAACAAGTTATCTAAACCTTCGTATAAAAATCGTACTAAGATAAAAAAGTAAAGTAAAAAAATGAAATACCAAAATAAAACAATAAAATAAAGTCATTACAAAAATGTGATGTTGATATTCAGTAGTAAGGTTCGACTTGCGTCCATTTCAACTTACGACCGGTTTGTCGGAACCTAACTCGGTCGTAAGTCGGATGGTACCTGTATATACGTATAAAAATACACAATATATCCCTCCAAACCACCAATATCCCAAACCCCTCCTTTAGAGTGCAGGCATTGTACTTCCCGTTTCCAGGACTCAAGTCCGGTTATATAAAATAACTGGTTTCCCTGAATCCCTTCACTAAATATTACCCTGCTCACACCAACAGCTCATCAGGTCCCAAATACCATTTGTCTCCATTCACTCCTATCTAACACGCTCACGCACACTTGCTGGAAGTCCAAACCCCTCGCCCACAACACCTCCTTTACCCCCTCCCTCTAACCTTTTCGAGGGTGACCCCTACCCCTCCTTCCTTCCCCGACAGATTTATAAACTCTCCATGTCATTCTACTTTGATCCATTCTCTCTAAATGACTAAACCATCTCGACAAACCCTCTTCAGCCCTCTGACTAATACTTTTATTAATTCCATACCTTCTAATTTCCACACTCCGAATTTTCTGCATAATATTTACACCACACATTGCCCTAAAACAGGACATCTCCACTGCCTCCAGCTGCCTCCTCGCTGCAGCATTTACAACCCAAGCTTCACATCCATATAAGAGTGTTGGTACTACTATACTTTCATACATTCCCTTCTTTGCCTCCACAGATAACATTTTTTGCCTCACATATACCTCAATGCACCACTCACCTTTTTTCCTTCATCAACTCTATGATTAACCTCATCCTTCATAAATCCATCCAACTCCCAAATATCTGAAAACATTCACTTCTTCCATACTACTCCTCCCCAATTTGATATCCAATTTTTCTTTATCTAAATCATTTGATACTCTCATCACCTTACTCTTTTCTATGTTCACTTTCAACTTTCTACCTTTACACACTCCCAAATTTGTCCACTAACCTTTGCAATTTTTCTTTAGAATCTCCCATAAGCACAGTATCATCAGCAAAAAGTAACTGTGTCACTTCCCATTTTGTATTTAATTCCCCATAATTTAATCCCACCCCTCTCCCGAACACCCTAGCATTTACTTCTTTTACAACCCAATCTATAAATAGTACATATATTAAATAATCATGGTGACATTACACATCCCTGTCTAAGACCTACTTTTACCAGGAAGTAGTCTCCCCCTCTTCTACACACCCTAACCTGAGCCTCACTATCCTCATAAAAACTCTTTACAGCATTTAGTAACTTACCACATATTCCACATACTATTTGCAACATCTTCCACATTGCTTCCTTACCCACTCTTATCATATGCCTATCATATGTTACACATCTTTGCACCAATTGTGATTTTACTCCTCTTGCACTCTCCCCTACCCTCACTAACTTCTGCCCTTCACTCCATTATCACCTTTGCGCACAGTCCTCCTTTCCCACCTCCCTCAGCTGAACACTATTTGTTTCCACTGATAAATGTCAGATAATAAATTTACACTAACATATATTAAGTTAGCAATAGAACAAGGCTTTAAAAACAATAAAAAGTAAAATACAGACACAGTACTCATTATTTACCTCAAAATATTTGGTCTTAATGTAGGGTGAGAGGTAAGTAGTGTTTATTGTAAGAAGTTAAGTGAGGTAGGTATGGCAGCCAGCCAGGCCACCCCACACCACCCCACCCACACGTAATATACTTCGATATCTAAAGAGCCCTAGAGCATAATGTGCATTTAGTGTACACTCATTACCTACCTTAAAATATTTGTAGTCTTAATGGCCTTAATATGTATAGGGTGAAAGGTGAATGGTAGGGTAGGTAGGTATTGAAGTTGTGATGAATGGTATTGAAGTGTGGTATTGAAGTGTGGTAGGTATCATAGCCCATCTGGCCACCCCACTCACACATTTAAAGCACCCTAGAGAGATAAAATGCATATACAGTATGCTCATTACTTACCTTAAAATATTTGTAGTCTTAATGTAGGGTGAGGTTAGTAAACAAGATTAAACAAATAAATGAGAGAGAGAGAGAGAATGAGTACATGAGGGAGTAGAAGGTTTGAGTTTTGTACACACCAGCTGGATGCATATGGTTTTAGTTCACTCCCGCAAGCCGAATGGAAAGACATGTCATATTTATGTTAATTTATTCTACTGTGGGTATATTTATCATGTTTATGTGCTACATAGAGTGTTTATTATAAAATTTTGAAAAAAAAAAATCATACATGGAGTAAGCAAAATGTCTATATTAACATTTTATACGACATTTAATGTGCCTTAGAGTGATTATTATTGTGTTATTATTAATATGGCATCGTCAAGACTAATAAGACACTCTTAGTGATCTTAATGTGTACCTGCATGCCAGCACATTGTGTAAGCTTACATAGGTACAGGTACACATAAGTATAATTATCAGAGTATATATAAAATATGAAATAACTTTAAAACACTTGAAATTTTGGAAAGTTTCCAAACATAATGGAGATGCAGTGCTCACGGAGAATGTAAACAAACCGGGTGGCAAGCACCGTATTAGAAAGACAGGGAGCCATAATGAGAGTTTTAGTCATAATTTGAAATTGTGGTATTATTGGAACGCCATAAGGCAGGGCCTTAATTGTACGTCACTAAGTGAGGAGAGGCTGTACAACCATCTGCATGTCTCCCCAAAAACTTGTGCCTATAAATCTTTCTTTTTTTCCCTCCCCTTCAACATGTTATCTCTGAAAAACCTATAGATTATCTTCAATTTATGCACAGCTATGATACCTGGAGACCTGGAGTTTACCTGGAGAGAGTTCCAGGGGTCAACGCCCCCGCGGCCCGGTCTGTGACCAGGCCTCCTGGTGGATCAGAGCCTGATCAACCAGGCTTTACTGTATATAATATACTGTATATAATTTGTATATAACTTAAGGTAATGGGTTCAGAGACTAGGCCATCAATATATTACCACCCACAGGTATCCACAATAGAGCTAACAATGAAACTAACTGCAGGATGTACCAATGAGTTTTGGCCAAGAGGGATACAGCTGGGACCAGAGACTACAGCAAGCAGTAAAGGCCAACTTGCTCTCATGTCAACATGTGAATTGAGGCTATAAACCCCGGTCATTCCTGCTAAGTATTCTTCCTGCAGACTGCTTATAAAACATAGCAAATAGGATAGATACACCATGCACGAAGTATCATGAACTAATTTAGTTAATAAAATAGTAACAGTAAGCACATACCCCTTATGGGAGGTAGTACTTTGATACTTGTTCAGCTATCAAAACAGAGGTATATAATGGGTACCTGGACCCATTATGTACCTCTGTAATCTCTCTGACTACCATCCACAGGATGGGTATGGGATACGTAATAAAGATATTAAACTAACCTTGATGCTGGTGAGGATGTCCTTAATCCAGGAACTGGACCGATCCTCTCTTTCCTTGGATGGAATCTGATTGCTCCCATTCTCCCAGGTGCTGTATGACCTCATGTGTCATACAGCACCTGTAAATATAATTACTACTACTAAAAATAATCACAAACCTTATAATCATAGAGCATGACAAGTTCTGAGCCATGAAACCGAAGGTCATCACTGTTTCCAGGGTTTATATGATGCTGGGAGGCCCCATAGCCCAGCTGGTGTCCTCCAACGTTTCCTAATCCACCATGTATCGTACCCACCATCACTCCCCCACCAGTCGTACCCCCACCTTGTTCCAGGTGATCTGAAATATTTATAAGAAAAATTCATATTAATACTAAATTGACAGAGTTTACCTGGAGAGGGTTTCGGGGGTCAATGGCCCCGTGTCTTGGTCTGAGACCAGGCCTCATGGTGGATGGGTCTGATCAACCAGGCTGTTACTGCTGGCCGCACATAAGCTGACGGACGAACCACAGCCCGGTTGGTCAGGTACTGACTTTAGGTACCTGTACAGTGCCTTCTTAAAAATAGCCAGGGGTCTATTGGTAATCCTCCTTATGTATGCTGGGAGGCAGTTGAACAGTCTTTGGCCCCGGACACTTATTGTGTTGTCTCTCAATGTACTCATGGCGCCCCTGCTTTTCATCGGGGGAATGTTGTATCTCCTGCCGAGTCTTTTGCTTTCATGGGAAGTGCTTTTCGTGTGCAGGTTTGGTACCAATCCCTCCAGGACCTTCCAAGTGTATATTATCATGTATCTCTCTCACCTACATTCCAGGGAATACAGATCAAGGACCTTCAACTGGTCCCAGTAATTTAGGTGCCTTATGGTACTTATGTGTGTCGTGAAAGTTCTTTGTACACTTTCCAGGTCTGCAATGTCGCCAGCAGTATCCCAGCCTAGAGAGCACAAGCAATTTGAAGAGAATCATCATGGGTTTGGCATCCCTAGTTTTGAAGGTTCTCATTATCCATCCTATCATTTTCCTAGCAGATGAGGTAGATACATTGTTGTGGTCTTTGAAGGCAAGGTCCTCTGACATTATCACTCCCAGGTCCTTCACATTACTTTTCCACTCTACTGTATGGTTAGAATTTGTCATATACCCTGATATATTTTTAATTTCCTCAAGTTTCCCATATCTGAGTAGTTGAAATTTCTCCTCGATGAACTTCATATTGTTTTGAGTGGCCCATTCGAAGATTTGGTTGATGTCCGCTTGGAGTCTTGCGGTGTCTTCGATGGAGGTCGCTGCTATGGTAATCCGAGTGTCATCCGCAAAGGAAGACATGGAGCTATGGCGTAAATCTATGTCAGAAATGAGGATGAGGAATAGAATGGGAGCAAGTACAGTGGACCCCCGGATAACGATCAGCTCCCAACTTGACTAATTATGTAAGTTTATTTTTGTAAGTGCTTTTGTAGGTGTATTTTTAGGGGTCTGAAAAGGACTAATCTAATTCACAATATTTCTTATGGGAACAAATACGGTCTATAACGGCACCCAAACAGACTTCTGGATTGAAATAATATCGTTATGCGGGGGTCCACTGTACTGTGCCTTGTGGAACAGAGCTTTTTACCGTGGCTACCTGGGACTTTACTCTGTTTACTATTACTCTTTGTGTTCTATTTGTCAGGAAGTTATAGTAGATCCATCTACCAACATTTTCCTGTTATTCCTTTATCACGCATTTTGTGTGCTATTACACCATGGTCACACTTGTCGAAAGCTTTTGCAAAGTCTGTGTATACTACATCAGTATTTTGTTTATCCTCTATAGCATCCAGGACCTTGTCATAGTGGTCCAGTAGCTGGGACAGGTAGGAGCGACCTGCTCTAAACACGTGTTGCCCTGGGTTGTGTAACTGATGAGTATCTAGGTGGTTGGCGATCTTGCTTCTTAGAACCCTCTCAAAGATTTTTATATGGGATGTTAGTGCTATTGGTCTGTAGTTCTTTGCAACTGCTTTACTGCCACCTTCGTGGAGTGGGGCTATGTCTGTTGTTTTTAGTGTGTGGGATGACCCTTGCGTCCATGCTCAACTCCTTAAAATGCTAAATAGGGGCTTCTTGCAGTTCTTGATGAACACGGAGTTCCATGAGTCTGGGCTTGAGGCAGAGTGCATGGGCATGTCATTTATTGCCTCTTCAAAGTCTTGTGGAGTTAGGATAATATCTGAGATTTTTGGGATGTCCAAATTTTGGGTTTCGTTCATAAAGAATTCATTTGGTTTGTCGACCCTTAGTCTGGGCAGTGGCTCGCTGAACACTGAGTCATATTGGGACTTCAGTATCTTGGCTATCATCTGTGTATGTCCCATCCCGCCTAAGCACGTGCCCAATACTGGATGTTGTTTCTCCCTTAGATTTGGCATAAGAGAAGAAGTATTTTGGGTTATTTTCAATTTCCTTTATGGCTTTTAGTTCTTCCTGTGATTCTTGTCTCCTGTAAGATTCCTTCAGCTTAAGTTTGATATTTACAATTTCCTTGACTAGTGCCTCCCTTTGTATTTCAGATATACTGGCCCCACTCAGCAGCTCTGTGACTCTTCGCCTTGGTCTGTATAGGGAGCGTCTCTCTCTTTCTAGTTTACATCTTCTCTTTCTTTTTCTTAATGGACTGTGTCTTGAGCAGATCTCAAGAACCACAGAATTAATTTTTTCAAGGCAAATGTTCAGATCCATGTTGTTTAGGATATCTTCCCAGCTTGTTTCATTTAGGACATGGTTTACTTTATCCCATTGTATGTTTTTGTTATTGAAATTGAATTTTGTGAAGTGACTTTCGTGACTGCTCACATTTTGCTGGTCAGGAGCCCTGTGCATTATGTTGTGATCTGAGTGTATTGTCTTTGATACTGTTATATTACCTATCAGATCATCGTTGTTAGTGAAGATGATGTCCAGCATATTTTCTAGTCATGTAGGCTCTACTATTTGCTGGTTTAAGGTGAATTTGGTGCAGAGATTTAATAGTTCATGTGTGTGTGAATTTTCATCTGAGCTGCCTCTTGGGGTGATCTCTGCTAAAACAGTGTTTGCTATACTTCTTCATTTTAGGTGTCTCAAGTTGAAATCTCGTAGTAGTAAGATGTTTGGGGCAGGAGTTGGGAGATTTTCTAGGCAGTGGTCAATTTTCACAAGCTGCTCCTGGAACTGCTGGGAAGTAGCATCTGGTGGCTTGTATACCACCACAATGACAAGGTTTTGGTTTTCAATCTTTACCACCAAAACTTCAACTACATCATTTGAGGTGTTTAGTAGTTATGTGCAAATGAGCAACTCTGTGACATATAGGCCAACACCCCCTTCGTTGCCTGTTTAGTCTGTCGCATCAGAATAAGTTATAACCTGGGATCCATATTTCGTTGTCATAATGATCCTTTATGTGGGGCTCTGTGAATGCTGCAAACATTGCATTTGACTCCATGAGCAGTCCCTTGATGTAAGGAATTTTGTTATTTTTTGATGGATTTAGACCCTGTATGTTTGCAAAGACAAATGTCATTATATTGGTGGAATTTAGGGGGGTTTTATTTGCTGGCTCTAATATCTGTTGTTCTGAAGTAGAGGCCAATGTCTGTGCCTCTGCTCCAGAAGTGTTTTCAGTTGGTGTAGGATTATTGTCATTTCTTACCAGTCTTTTTCCCTCCTTGCCCTAAAAAACCTGTCCCTGGAGAGATTGTGGATCCCGTTTCTTGTTTCCCATAGTCTGGCTGGTCTGTGTCTTCTAGTCCCCTTTAGGTGATGTGCCTGGCAGTATGCGTTGTAACATTTTCTTTCATGGATTGATGAGTGACACATTTCTAGCTGAAATAAGTTACAGGAGGGGAAGTTGCACTCTACTGTTGTCATGCGCATGTGGCATTTTTTGGGATGGTCAAGGGTGCATGTCCCACGTGTTTTACCAGATAACCATTCTGTTTCCTTGGATTTATAGTAGATGCATTCGCTGCTGGTGGCTTATAAGCCACGTCTAAGGCCCTATGCTGTACATTCTACTATAACACTATGTAATACTATGTATATGATAAGATGTGCATTTTTAACCCTTTGAGGGTTTTGGTCGTACTAGTACGTCTTACGCGTAGGGGTTTTTGACGTACTAGTACGCATAAATTCTAGCGGCCTCAAATCTAGTGGGAGTAAGCTGGTAGGCCTTCATATGAAAGAATGGGTCTATGTGGTCAGTGTGCACAGTCTAAAAAAAATCCTGCAGCACACAGTGCATAATGAGAAAAAAAAAACTTTTACCATTTTTTTGGAATAAATCAGCGACTTTGCAGTGTATTTTCGTATGGTATTTATTGTTGTATTCTAGTTTTCTTGGTCTCATTTTATAGAATGGAAGACATATTACAGAAATTGAGATGATTTTGACTGGTTTTACAATGAAAGGTGCCTTGAAATTGAGCTCAAAGTAGCAGAAATGTTCGATTTTTACCAAACTTCAAAAGTAAACAAATCGTGTCAAGCGTGCAATACACATCAACTGGTGAGTCTAATATTCTTTCACAAGTGCACCAATAATATTTATACCATTTTTTACACTAATGCAGTAGTCTGCATAACAGTAAATCTTATATTTTTTGTGAGAATAAAAATTCAAAGTGGAAAGCAAAAGAATATAAGAGGGGCCTTGAGACGTGACTAATGACTAGAGGAAATGTCATTTTAGTGCCAGGAATGTCTTTCTTGTTTATTCTGGACCCTATTCAGAAATTGGCATCTTTTGAAATTTGTGTGAAATTGGCAAAATTGCTAAATTCTGACCACTGTACTGGATAGTTGAATTTCATAAATGGGTGGTTTCTTGCACCCATTCGATAGTAAAAATGGAGTTCTAGTGAAATATTCATGTTTTTTGTCGACTAGTACAGTGAAATTGGCCGAAAATGGGGTTCAAAGTGGGCAAAATCGCCGATGCGTAAACATCGCCGAGACCGCTAACTTTGTGAGAGCATAATTCCGTAAGTTTTCTATCAAATTTCAAACTTTTGGTGTCTTTATGATGGGAAAAGATTCTCTATCTTTTCATAAGAGAAAATAATTTTTTTTTTTTTATTAAATTTGGCTGACCCTGAGAACGAGTTTCAGAGAGGGCCTGTCGACCCTCAAAGGGTTAAGGATCTGTGGAGATATGATTTAGTGGATCATTTAACCCTTTGACTGTTGCAACCCCCAATCCTGAGGTGTCTCCTGGTGTTGCAAAATTTAAAAAAAAAAAAAATTATTTTTTCTTATGAAATGATAGAGAATCTTTTCCCGATTGTAATTACACCAAAAAAAAAAACGAAATTTTATGGAAAACTGACAGAATTACGCTCTCGCGAAGTTAGCGACCTCGGTGCTGTTTATAAATCGGCGATTCCGCCCACTTTGAGCCCTATTTTCGGCTAATTCCATTATTCCAGTTGCCCAAGCTCATAGCTATTTCTTTAGAACTCCATTTTTTCTATCGATTGAGTACAAGAAACTGCCCATTTACCGATTTCAAATACCTAATAATGTGGTCAGAAATTTGCAATTTGGCCAATTTCACGAAAAACTAAAAAATATGACAATTTCAAAATAAGGTCCAGAATGAACAATGCAGACATTCCTGGCTCTAAAATAACATTTTCTTTGTTCATCAGTCATGTCTCCAGGCCCCTCTGATATTACTCTTGCTTTCTATTTTGAATTTTTATTCAAACAAAAAATAGAAGATTTACTATTATGCAGACTACTACAATACTGTAATAATTGTATAAATAACATCAACCCATTCATGACTGCATATCAGAATGGCTAGTTGGACATTTATTGGACAATGGCATCATTTGTTTACTTTTGAACATTGGCAAAAATCAAACATTTCCCGTACTTTGAGCTCCATTTCTAGGTTCTTTTTATAGTAAAATCAATCAAAATCACCTCTATTTCTATAATATGTTTTCCATTCTATCAAATGAGACCAAGAAAACGAGAATACAACCATAAATACTATATGAAAATAGACCACAAAGTCGGCATTTTAATTAAAAAAAAACGGTCGGAGTTTTTTTTTCCCCATTATGCACTGCGTGCTCCAGGATTTTTTTTATATGGTGCACACTGACCACACAGACCCATTCTCTCACATGTGGGCCTACCAGCTTTCTCCTGCTTGATTTGAAGCCGCTAGAATTTATGAGTACATGTATATATACGTCAAACACAGTACCTCGTAAGACGTATATATACGGCTGCGACAGTCAAAGGGTTAAATTGTGCTGTTCTTACACTTATGGAAAAACAATCAGGTAATAAGACAGTAAGTATTTTCTTTGGGTCCCTTGCTCTTGTGGGTAATGGCATGTGAACCTTCCCATGCATTACTGATTACAGTTATAATACCTGATGAACTGTTGGAGTGTCAGCAGGGTAATATTTTGTGAAGGGATTCAGGGAAACCAGTTAGCCGGATTTGAGTACTGGAAATGTGGAGTACAATGCCTGCACTTTAAAGGATGGGTTTGGGATAGTGGCAGTTTGGAGGTTGACTTTTAAACTGTCGTATCTGAGCATCTCTCATAACAAATACTAATAATTTAATAACAATTGAAACAGTTTACAGAATCCCTCACACCAATTGGCTAAGAGTCAGTGACAACCTGAGAAACACAATTAAAAACAAATTAATAAAACCACTTAGTTGATTCTAACATTATCACAGTGAATGGTCAAAGGCAAACTGAAGTGTTACTTAAATTTCCTCTCCCAATAATAATAATAATCCCAATTGTGGTTAGTTGTGAATTGCTTCTGCCATATACTAAGACTTTTTATTCTACCAAATATTGTTAAAGAAAATTGCTGGTTTAACAGACTTTGATACTTAATGGACTTTGGAAATACAAGACAAAATTTACTGGGTCAACTGATGTGGAAACAAGAGACAGTCTGTTGATTATGAATTGTACATTACTTCAATGATCATGGGAAAACAATCTTATCTCTATATGCTAGTCACCATTACCAACCACCTGCTTGCCCTTGTAACTCCATTAAATCAAGGGTTTACCAAATGAATGTTTTCTAAGCATAAACAATAGACTTTTCAAGCCTATCTCTGCCTCTAAGTTATAGTTATTCTTTCTTTATTAACACATCGGCTGATTCCCACCAAGGCAGGGTGGCCTGAGAAAGAAAAACTTTCATCATTCACTCCATCACTGTCTTGCCAGAGTTGTGCTTACACTACAGTTATAAAACTGCAACATTAACACCCCTCCTTCAGAGTGCAAACACTGTACGTCCCATCTCCAGGACTCAAGTCCGGCCTGCCGGCTTCCCCGAATCCCTTCATAAATGCTAGTTCACTCACACTCCAAGAGCACATCAAGTATTAAAAACCATTTGTCTCCATTCACTGCTATCAAATACGCTCAAGCATGCTTGCTGGAAGTTCAAGCCCCTAGCACACAAAACCTACTTTACCCACTCCCTCCAATCTTTCCTAGGCCGATCCCTACCCCGCCTTCCCTCCACTTCAGATTTATACACTCTCAAAGTCATTCTATTTTGTTCCATCCTCCCTACATGTCTGAACCACCTCAACACTTCCTCAGCCTTCTGGATAATACTTTTGGTAATCCCGCACCTCCTCCCAATTTCCAAACTACGAATTCTCTGCATTATATTCACACCACACATTGCCCTCAGACATGACATCTCCACTGCCTCCAGCCTTCTCTTTGTTGTTGAATTAGACACATGTGCAACTCTTGGGTATCTTTATTGAGGAAATGTTTCGCCACACAGTGGCTTCATCAGTCCATACAAAGGAGAAACTTGAAGAACAGGAGGAGAATGAGGTAATCAGTCCCTCAGCCTTGAGTCGATGTGGTCAGTCCATCAAGATTGATGGACTGTCGATGTGGTCAGTCCATCAAGATTGATGGACTGTCCACATCGACTCAAGGCTGAGGGACTGATTACCTCATTCTCCTCCTGTTCTTCAAGTTTCTCCTTTGTATGGACTGATGAAGCCACTGTGTGGCGAAACATTTCCTCAATAAAGATACTCAAGAGTTGCACATGTGTCTAATTCAACAACATGTCAGTTCTCTGAACCATTCATCTACTTCTTTGTTGCAACATTCATCACCCATGCTTCATACCTATAGAGTGTGTATAACTATGCTCTCCTTACATTTCCCTTTGCTCACAGAAAAGTTCTTTGGGCCAAAGATTTCCTAAAGTAAAACACTCAAGATTTCCCATCTCATTCTATATTCCATCAACATACTTCTCACCATTCATTACTTCTTTTTAAACCCATTCTTTTTATGCTCATACCTATATTAAAGTTTGGAGAGAACTACGTTTTCCCCAAAATTTTCTTTTCCACAGACAAATTCTTGTATCATAATACTACTCAGTGCAAATAGTAGTAGGTTGTAGACAGCAACCACCCAGGGAGGTCTACCTCCTTCCAACTTTAAATCGAAACCTGAATTGTTTACATATAATTCTTTCTTTTTCTTCTCTACATCAAGTTATGGAGAGAACGTACTGTTTTCTCCATAATTAGGTCACACTACAGAATCCACATGCTGTAATCATAATACAGTATACTATTTATTAAATTAGGTTAGTTGTTGACTCAACCTACCCAGGGAAGTACTACATCCTGCCAGATGACTGTGAAAAGCAAACGTAACGTTTGCATGATAGTAGGGATTGCTGTTCTTTTCTGTCATCATAAAACACTAGATAAACAGGATATCTTGCTACTCTCTACTTACACTTTGGGCACACCCTCTCAGACACGCGTATTGCATATATATATACAAACATCTAGGTTTTTTCTCCTTTTTCTAAATAGCTCTTGTTCCTCTTTATTTCTGCTATTGTCCATGGGGAAGTGGAAAAGAATCTTTCCTCCGTAAGCCATGCGTGTCGTATGAGGCGACTAAAATGCCGGGAGCAATGGGCTAGTAACCCCTTCTCCTGTAGACATATTACTAAAAAGAGAAAGAAGAAAAACTTTATAAAACTGGGATGCTTAAATGTGCATGGATGTAGTGCAGATGACAAGAAACATGATTGCTGATGTTATGAATGAAAAGAAGTTGGATGTCCTGGCCCTAAGCGAAACAAAGCTGAAGGGGGTAGGGGAGTTTCGGTGGGGGGAAATAAATGGGATTAAATCTGGAGTATCTGAGAGAGTTAGAGCAAAGGAAGGGGTAGCAGTAATGTTGAATGATCAATTATAGAAGGAGAAAAGAGAATATGAATGTGTAAATTCAAGAATTATGTGGATTAAAGTAAAGGTTGGGTGCGAGAAGTGGGTCATAATAAGCGTGTATGCACCTGGAGAAGAGAGGAATGCAGAGGAGAGAGAGAGATTTTGGGAGATGTTAAGTGAATGTATAGGAGCCTTTGAACCAAGTGAGAGAGTAATTGTGGTAGGGGACCTGAATGCTAAAGTAGGAGAAACTTTTAGAGAGGGTGTGGTAGGTAAGTTTGGGGTGCCAGGTGTAAATGATAATGGGAGCCCTTTGATTGAACTTTGTATAGAAAGGGGGTTTAGTTATAGGTAATACATATTTTAAGAAAAAGAGGATAAATAAGTATACAAGATATGATGTAGGGCGAAATGACAGTAGTTTGTTGGATTATGTATTGGTAGATAAAAGACTGTTGAGTAGACTTCAGGATATACATGTTTATAGAGGGGCCACAGATATATCAAAATCACTTTCTAGTTGTAGCTACACTGAGAGTAAAAGGTAGATGGGATACAAGAGAATAGAAGCATCAGGAAGAGAGAGGTGAAGGTTTATAAACTAAAAGAGGAGGCAGTTAGGGTAAGATATAAACAGCTATTGGAGGATAGATGGGCTAATGAGAGCATAGGCAATGGGGTCGAAGAGGTATGGGGTAGGTTTAAAAATGTAGTGTTAGGTGTTCAGCAGAAGTTGTGGTTACAGGAAAGTGGGTGCGGGAGGGAAGAGGAGCGATTGGTGGAATGATGATGTGAAGAGAGTAGTAAGGGAGAAAAAGTTAGCATATGAGAAGTTTTTACAAAGTAGAAGTGATGCAAGGAGGAAGAGTATATGGGAGAAAAAGAGAGAGGTTAAGAGAGTGGTGAAGCAATGTAAAAGAGAGCAAATGAGAGAGTGGGTGAGATGTTATCAACAAATTTTGTTGAAAATAAGAAAAAGTTTTGGAGTGAGATTAACAAGTTAAGAAAGCCTAGAGAACAAATGGATTGTCAGTTAAAAATAGGAGAGGAGAGTTATTAAATGGAGAGTTAGAGGTATTGGGAAGATGGAGGGAATATTTTGAGGAAATTGTTAAATGTTTATGAAGATAGGGAAGCTGTGATTTCGTGTATAGGGCAAGGAGGAACAACATCTTGTAGGAGTGAGGAAGAGCCAGTTGTGAGTGTGGGGGAAGTTCGTGAGGCAGTAGGTAAAATGAAAGGGGGTAAGGCAGCCGGGATTGATGGGATAAAAAATAGAAATGTTTTAAAAACAGGTGGGGATATAGTTTTGGAGTGGTTGGTGCAATTATTTAATAAATGTATGGAAGAGGGTAAGGTACCTAGGGATTGGCAGAGAGCATGCATAGTTCCTTTGTATAAAGGCAAAGGGGATAAAAGAGAGTGCAAAAATTATAGGGGGATAAGTTTGTTGAGTATACCTGGCAAAGTGTATGGTAGAGTTATATTGAAAGAATTAAGAGTAAGACGGAGAATAGGATAGCAGATGAACAAGGAGGCTTTAGGAAAGGTAGGGGTGTGTGGACCAGGTGTTTACAGTGAAACATATAAGTGAACAGTATTTAGATAAGGCTAAAGAGGTCTTTGTGGCATTTATGGATTTGGAAAAGGCATATGACAGGGTGGATAGGGGGGCAATGTGGCAGATGTTGCAGGTGTATGGTGTAGGAGGTAGGTTACTGAAAGCAGTGAAGAGTTTTTACGAGGATAGTGAGGCTCAAGTTAGAGTATGTAGGAAAGAGGGAAATTATTTCCCAGTAAAAGTAGGCCTTAGACAAGGATGTGTGATGTCACCGTGGTTGTTTAATATATTTATAGATGGGGTTGTAAGAGAAGTAAATGCGAGGGTCTTGGCAAGAGGCGTGGAGTTAAAAGATAAAGATCACACATAAAGTGGGAGTTGTCACAGTTGCTCTTTGCTGATGACACTGTGCTCTTGGGAGATTCTGAAGAGAAGTTGCAGAGATTGGTGGATGAATTTGGTAGGGTGTGCAAAAGAAGAAAATTGAAAGTGAATACAGGAAAGAGTAAGGTTATGAGGATAACAAAAAAGATTAGGTGATGAAAGATTGGATATTTAGATTGGAGGGAGAGAGTATGGAGGAGGTGAATGTATTCAGATATTTGGGAGTGGACGTGTCAGCGGATGGGTCCATGAAAGATGAGGTGAATCATAGAATTGATGAGGGGAAAAGGTGGAGTGGTGCACTTAGGAGTCTGTGGAGACAAAGAACTTTGTCCTTGGAGGCAAAGAGGGGAATGTATGAGAGTATAGTTTTACCAACGCTCTTATATGGGTGTGAAGCATGGGTGATGAATGTTGCAGCGAGGAGAAGGCTGGAGGCAGTGGAGATGTCATGTCTGAGAGCAATGTGTGGTGAATATAATGCAGAGAATTCGTAGTTTGGAAGTTAGGAGGAGGTGCGGGATTACCAAAACTGTTGTCCAGAGGGCTGAGGAAGGGTTGTTGAGGTGGTTCGGACATGTGGAGAGAATGGAGCGGAAACAGAATAACTTCAAGAGTGTATCAGTCTGTAGTGGAAGGAAGGCGGGGTGGGGGTCGGCCTAGGAAAGGTTGGAGGAGGGGTTAAAGGAGGTTTTGTGTGCGAGGGGCTTGGACTTCCAGCAGGCATGCGTGAGCGTGTTTGATAGGAGTGAATGGAGACAAATGGTTTTTAATACTTGACGTGCTGTTGGAGTGTGAGCAAAGTAACATTTATGAAGAGGTTCAGGGAAACCGGCAGGCCGGACTTGAGTCCTGGAGATGGGAAGTACAGTGTCTGCACTCTGAAGGAGGGGTGTTAATGTTGCAGTTTAAAAACTGTAGTGTAAAGCACCCTTCTGGCAAGACAGTGATGGAGTGAATGATGGTGAAAGTTTTTCTTTTTCGGGCCACCCTGCCTTGGTGGGAATCGGCCAGTGTGATAATAAATAATAAAAATTTATAAATACTGTATTCACTACAGGTATATTATTCTACCAAAGTTATTCAATTCAGACTTACCTTGTATTACATCTGCTGGGTAGACAAATCCAGATGGTACAAAGCCTTCCTGCCCATCTGATCTTAGAACCCAGTACCAATCAGGGTCCTCGCGATTTAGCACCGTTACAAACTCTCCTCGTTCTACGCTCACATCATTTTCATCACGTGCAATAAAAGTGTATAAGACAATGTACCTGCCAGCAGGATCCTAAAGAAATTATTTTAATCATTAATGGGGTAAGGCTTTAATTTATTACAAATACACTAAAGAAATTGTTGTAATCATTATTGGGTTAAAGCTCTAGTTTATTTAGTAAGTTTCCCTAAGGTCATTTGTATTTCAAAAAATTATAGAAATAATGGTTGCAGACAGACTGTAACAAGATGAACCTTGTTTAGTGGCACTCATACCTTAAAATCTTCAGTGTATTTCAAAGATAATTTTGGAAGATACTGTATATTAAGGATAGAGTCTGAACAAATATAGGATAATTACTCCTGTACTTAGAATAATACTCAGATGTAACTGGTGCATCAAAGTGTAAGATTAAAAAAAATTGATCTGAGAATAAAAAATGCAGTATTATAAACTTACTTATGTAACTTTACACAACTTATACTATGTAAGAGTGTATATTATAAAGACACTGGGCTTATAAGAAATTACTAAAAATACAGCATATTTGAAGTGTGATGTCTGTGCACTTCTAACAAGACAGCTGCTGAATAAGTGATGATGCATGCATTTTCTTCTTTGAATCACCCTACCTTGGTAGTAAATAGCTGTGGTAAAAAAAAAGTATTTTGACAAACCTTGAAAAAAGGATGAATGTCGGGTGTAGTGGTGCCACTTTGTATAGAGGAGTCAGAAGTTCTGTTTGGTGGACTTCCTATTAACTTGCCTCCATAACTCTCATTATCTGAACCCACTAAGCCAGGATTATCTGCAACATAAGAGCACAAGTAAATACCAGTAACCTGTTTGGGATTAATGTAAGCTATCTAAGTAAAGGTACTCCTTGACTTATGATGAGGTTACATTCCGATGAACCCATCATAAGTTGAAAATATAATAAGTTGAATATGATATGATAAATAAGTAAATAAATAACTACTGTCACTGAATAAACAAATAAACTTCAAGGGCATGTTGTTTTTGTGATAATAATCTTTCACCTGGGGAATAAAACAGTTCATAAACCAGTTTTCAAAGTTTGATGACTAATGACTGTGCATAACTATCACAGCATCATAAAGTCAAAATATTGTAAGTTGAACCAACGTAAAACGAGAAGCATCTGTAGTAAATTGATTGAATTTGATTACAAACTTGTTGATCTTAGTCTTCTATTTCACAGTAATTTGATATTTTTATTATTTGTTCCCTGACCATCCTTCAGGCAGTAGTCACCCCATAATACCTCTCCTGTGAGTGATAGTCAGAACACTGGAGGAACATAATGTATTCAAAAACAGCCCTGATATTTGGCCAGCAAAGGAAGTTTCTGTAATAATGACATGTTAACAAGAATAACGATATCAGGGAAATAATATTTTGGGATAGGTAATCAAGTACTCTTTTCTATTATGTTCTTTAGCATGGCTATACACTAACATTTTCTTTCAAACCTATTTTCTCATTCAGTTTTTCTTTTTTTATCATTTGCTGTCTTCCTACAAAGGGGCAGTGCCAAGGAAAGGGGGCTGAAGCCCCAAAACATCAGCCCAAAAGCCCCAAATAATAATAATAATAGCAATAATGCTGATTCAAAACAAATCCCCTTGCCCCCCTCTTCCAACCAGACTGCCACCCCTAAAACCCTCCTATATAAAACTTCAGGAGCTGCTGCTCCTGTTCCTTGTACTTTTCCAATTAGCCAGCTCAAGCTACTATTTAGCTCAAGTTACTATTTAGACTTTTGGGTCTAAATAGTAACTGAATCAGTAACCACATGGGCACAGACTCCTAAGGGGCAGGTTTCCTGTCCCTGACATGGATACACCACATGCTTCCAGAGGCAACATAATGTTTTTTATTAGAAGTTCAGTGATCACATGATGTCCAAGTGAGCAATAGGAATTGTTCAGTGTAGATACCATACCAAGAGATCAGTAAAATGCTTAAGGGAAAATTTCAAGGTATCAAATTAGTGATAAGCAACCAGAGGTACATTGGCACAGCATTTGGCTCACATCTGAAGAAACTCAGGTTCAAATGCCAGGCAAAGCAAGATGTACATATTTGCAAGCCTCCTTGCACTTGCTGCCCTATGTTCACCTAAAAGTAAACTGCCCAGGAGTTAACTGACTGCTAGGCATTGCATTCTAGAGATGAGGACCTAGAGACCCCAAGAGAAGGAAACAAGCCACAGTGCTTCGCCTTTTTGGGTTATTTTTGGTAACTAAACCTCAAAAAGTCTACTTAGTCTTCATGTTAAAATTATTTTTTTTAATTTAACCTTGTTAGTACCAAAATGAAGCTTTTATATGTGTACAGGTATATGGCTATGACTGTATCAATATTTATATATAAATAAACATATTCAATGAAAAAATTCCTCTTTAAAAATTCTTTGAACTATAAAATATAGAGCTGAAAAAACTCATTTGAAAGCTGTTATGATCCAAATGATATCTCTGAGACTTTGAGTGTGACAGGTTTATTATGCACCATGTACCCAACATGGGAAGTCGTCAAGATTATAGTCACATATACAATGGGTCTAGGGACTGGGCCCAATCTCAGAGAATACCTTTGAATTTCAACAGCAATCACCTCAGCTCCTGTTAGTTATTATATGCTTGGAACATTAGATAAACCAAGGATAAGCATAATTTTACTCATGAGCATTGAGCCCATGATGATGCTCTTCAGGTCGCTTGTTCTATCTAGGCTGGAATATTGCTGCACACTAACAGCACCTTTCAAGGCAGGTGAAATTGCTGACCTAGAAAGTGTACAGAGAACCCTCACGGCGCGCATAACGGAGATAAAACACCTCAATTACTGGGAATGTTTGAAGTTCCTCATCCTGTATTCCCTAGAACACAGACAGGAGACATACATGATTATATACACTTAGAAAATCCTAGCAGGATTAGTACCAAACTTGCACACGAAAATCACTCCCTATGAAGGCAAGACTTGGCAGATGATGCAACATCCTCCCAAAGAAAAGCAGGGGTACCACTAGCATGATAAGAGACAACACAATAAGTGTCAGGGGCTCAAGACTAATCAACTGCCTCCCAGCATACATAAGAGAGATTACCAATAGATCCCCTGGCTGCCTTCAAAAGGGCACTGGACAGGCACCTAAAGTCAGTGCCTGACCAGCCAGGCTGTGGTTCATATGTCGGGTTGCGTGTGACCAACAGTAACAGCCTGGTTGATCAGGCCCTGATCCACCATGAGGCCTGGCCACAGACCGGGCTGCGGAGGCACTGACCACTGAAACCCTCTCCAGGTATACCCTTTATTAAGCACAAATCTATGAACCAGATGGTTTTTTCTGAGCAGACAGTATTTTTTTTTTTCAACAAGTCGGCCATCTCCCACCGAGGCAGGGTGACCCAAAAAGAAAGAAAATCCCCAAAAAGAAAATACTTTCATCATCATTCAACACTTTCACCTCACTCACACATAATCACTGTTTTTGCAGAGGTGCTCAGAACACAACAGTTTAGAAGCATATATGTATAAAGATACACAACATATCCCTCCAAACTGCTAATATCCCAAAACCCTCCTTTAGAGTGCAGGCATTGTACTTCCCATTTCCAGGACTCAAGTCCGGCTATATAAAAATAACCGGTTTCCCTGAATCCCTTCACTAAATATTACCCTGCTCACACTCCAACAGATCGTCAGGTCCCAAATACCATTCGTCTCCATTCACTCCTATCGAACACGCTCATGCACGCCTGCTGGAAGTCCAAGCCCCTCGCCCACAAAACCTCCCTTACCCCTTCCTTCCAACCTTTTCAAGGACGACCCCTACCCCGCCTTCCTTCTCCTACAGATTTAAATGCTCTCCATGTCATTCTACTTTGATCCATTCACTCTAAATGACCAAACCACCTCAACAACCCCTCTTCAGCCCTCTGACTAATACTTTTATTAACTCCACACCTTCTCCTAATTTCCACACTCCGAATTTTCTGCATAATATTTACACCACACATTGCCCTTAGACAGGACATCTCCACTGCCTCCAACCGCCTCCTCGCTGCTGCACTCACAACTCAAGCTTCACACCCATATAAGAGTGTTGGTACTACTATATTTTCATACATTTCCTTCTTTTGATAGGAATTATTATTATTATATTCATGGAGAAGTCATATAGCACATCAGATTTGATCCACGAAAGAGGAAGGTACCCCCTTACCAGAATTTAAGTTCTCCCCCCTTCAAAGAAAGAGTGTGGGTACACAGTATGTACTTATGCTTAAGTAATTAGCTTAATTTTAATATGAATTTGCATAATTTCTCGGGTGATAATTCAAGTTCAGGACTGCCAGATGCCAGACCAACAGTTTAACCATTGCATTCTCTGTACTCAAATCATAGGTAACACATTTTTATAGCAATTTCTTAATAGATCATACTGCATGTGCCTTTTAAATTTTCTAAGTTAATGAAAAGAGTAAAACTGACAAAAGAATAAAAGCAGAAACATACAACTACATTAACCAAAACTTTCCATAGTTTACACATTAGAATACAGTTAGCCAGTATACATACCCGTGCCCCCTGAGTTGATAGTGCCTATTGTTGTATTGTGGTCTGTATCGAGTCCCCCTCCACCACCTTCCATCGAGTTATGTTCACGCGGCATTTTTTTCTGAGACAGGAAATATATAACTGGACATTCTTTTATAAAATAGCATGCAAATTTCTATGCTAGATAATGTGGCCATTGACCCCAGAGGGTAAATACTTGTCGGATGCTCCTAAGTGATATAGTACAATATTTTATTCTACTGTATCAATACAATCTCTGAATATCTGCATGTAATATATGCATACATGAAGACTATTTGGAATGTTAACTCCAAAGGGTCAATAACCCAGGATAGACCAAAAAGCCAAGTCCTTAGGTCTTCTTCCCCAAGATGCAACCCACCACAGCCAACTAACTCTTGGGAATATACATACAGTGGAACCCCGGTTTTCGTACGCTCCAGTTATCAGATGTTTCGGTTTTAGGACCGTTTTTTTGTGCGAAATTTTGTTCCGAATATTGGACCTTGATCCGGTAATCAGATGTATTATACTCGTCCACCCGCCTGGGGACGCTGTCACTACACGTCTCAGTCTGCCTTTGTCATTGGTCGAGTGAGCATTACTTTGCGTATTCCAAAACATTTCGTAATAATCCCTTGTTTTTAGTGCTTGTTTATTAATTGTGACTGCAAAATAAGCCACCATGGGCCCAAAGAAAGTTCCTAGTGTCAGCCAGCCCTTTGGGGAAGGGCTGAGAGAGAGGGAAGAATGTGCCTCCATTGTTGTTTGAGGTATATAGGGTCACTGACAACACCGCCGCCACCACCACTATATGTGTACGGCTTACACTGTCAGTGGCCCTTATAAACCCAAAAACAACACCATTACCACCACTCCACATACGTAATGACATATTTTATTCATTCTAGAGCATATACAGTGGACCCTCGACCAGCGATGGCATCGATTAACAATAAATCTGACTAGGGATACATTTTATTGCAAAAATTTTGCCTCGATTAGCGCTAAAAAAATTTCGACCAACACTATTCGTTCCGTCTAAGACGCGTCCACTTCTGGCCGTGTTTACAAGCCAGCCAGCCACAGCGGTCGCTTCCAAGCATACAATCAGAACATTTCATATTATCACAGCCTTTTTAGTGATTGCACCTGCAAAATAAGTCACCATGGGCCCCAAGAAAGCTTCTAGTGCCAACCCTACAGCAAAAAGGGTGAGAATTACTATGGATATGAAGAAAGAGATCATTGCTAAGTATGAAAGTGGAGTGCATGTCTCCGAGCTGGCCAGGCTGTACACAAAACCCCAATCAACCATCGCTACTATTGTGGCCAAGAAAACGGCAATCAAGGAAGCTGTTCTTGCCAAAGGTGCAACTATGTTTTCGAAACTGAGATCGCAAGTGATAGAAGATGTTAAGAGACTGTTATTGGTATGGATAAACGAAAAACAGATAGCAGGAGATAGCATCTCTCAAGCGATCATATGTGAAAAGGCTAGGAAGTTGCATGACGATTTAATTAGAAAAATGCCAGCAACTAGTGGTGATGTGAGTGAATTTAAGGCCAGAAAAGGTTGGTTTGAGAGATTTAAGAATCGTAGTGGCATACATAGTGTTATAAGGCATGGTGAGGCTGCCAGTTTGGACCAAAAAGCAGCTGAAAAATATGTGCAGGAATTCAAGGAGTACATAGACAGTGAAGGACTGAAACCTGAACAAGTGTTTAATGGTGACACTGACAATGTTGTGAAACACTTTAGGAATGTCATAAAGGAACGGGAGGTACAGGCCTCTATGGGCAGATATGTTGTGTGACAGAGGTCCAGTGACTCTCAAGCTGGTCCTAGTGGCATTAAAAGAAGAAGGGAAGTAACCCAGAAAAAGGACTTGCCACCTCAAGTCCTAATGGAAGGGGATTCCCCTTCTAAACACTAAGACCATCAACACACTCCTCTCTTCCCATCCCATCAATCATCACCAGATCTTCAATAAAGGTAAGTGTCATGTAACTGTGCATGTCTTCTTCAGTTTGTGTGTATTAAAATTAATATTTCATGTGTTAAAATTGTTTTTTTCAATACTTTTGGGTGTCTTGCATGGATTAATTTGATTTCCATTATTTCTTATGGGAAAAATTAACTTGACTAACGATTATTTTGACTAACGATGAGCTCTCAGGAACGGATTAATAGCGTTAGTTGAGGGTCCACTGTATCATGTTTCTAGGTTATTAATATTAGATCAATTGTGATAGATAAATAAGCCATAGAGTTGATATTAGTGTCATATTTAAGGAGGATTTTGTTCTGCCTCCTAACAAACTCTCCATATATGGAGTATGCTGTCAGTGGCCCTACAAACCCCAACAACAACAACGAACTCTCCGCCTCTGCCACCACTAGCCACATATGTAATAACATATTTTATTCATTCTAGAGTGTATTTCAGGGTTCTATGTTATTTATATTGTTTATTATGTTATATCAGATCAATTGTGATAGATAAATAAGCCATAGAGTTAACATTAGTGTCATATTCTTTAAAAAATGAATTTATTATGAATATTTTTGGGTGTCTGGAATGGATTAATTGTATTTACATTATTTCTTACGGGAAATATTGATTCAGTTTTCGCACGTTTCGGTTTTAGAACGACCTTCTGGAATGGATTAAGTTCGAAAACTGGGGTTCCACTGCACCTATATAAATCTCACCACAAATTCAAAATCACAGCACACACAAACTTTCATGTAGCTGAAAAAACCTAGATGAGTACCGTTGGTGTCTCTTGCTCTATATGATAGATGCATTCCTGGCATACAGCACAAAAATGAAAGCCAATAAATAAAACCCAATTTAATATGTAACCCATATGAATATATTCTAAGACCATTCAAGAACAAGCCCCAGACCCATTTATGTACAGTATCTTAAATTTGTTATGCAATATGTGTTAATGGTCCTAGTAGTCACCAACAGCAAAAGACACCAGCACAGGTGAATATGGAGTTGGAAGATGGTGGTTAAGTTCCAGCTGTTGTAAGTTAAAGACAAGGTAAAGAGGTCAGGTAAAATTCTATATCATCACACACAGTGTGACATCTAGAGAAGGCACAGACAAGGAGCTGTCATCATCAGACAGCATAAGTGGATAAGGTGCTGGGGTGAGTGAAGGAAAGTTTAAGAACTGCAACATGGAGGAATGTTACTTTATTTTTTGCTTCAGAAGATACACTCCATTGCAGGCATCAGGCCCATTGTTTATATGATGACTGAACTTCAGGCTCCTCTTTAGACTAGGGTCAATGTTCAAGGGAAATTGACAGTTTTTTAGCAGATGAAAACACTTCTGCCAGCATCTTCAGTCAGGTCCTTTACACTGAGAAATATTACATCTTTCTCTTAATCAGCAGCTATAATGATCGCAACCAGTTCATCATCGTTTAATTTTTTATAATGCCAGTCAATGAGCTCTTTAATGTCTTCTGAAAAACCCTTTACCTTCTATCCCAGCTCAACAACCTCTTGCACACTTGTGTACAGCTTTCATAAGCCCTTGAAATACATAATGCAGTCTTCCCAAAAAGACTTCAAAGTAGAGAACTTCACTTCATCTCATAAAGCTTTAATCTTGTCAATTACATCCTTGGCATTAAAAACTTGTTTAATACTGAGCCTCTCAGCAATTATGATTACTTAAATGTCCTCAGAAAACTTTGCATCAGCACTATGACCAGCACTTGCAGATTCTCCAGTCACTTTAATATAGTGCATGTTTTTATGCCAAAGGAATCTGTCAAAACAATTATTAACCAAGAAGGGATCTTGATCACTTTCATCTTAAAGTAACAATAAATTATCAAGGCAGTATCCCTGATGGCATCAGAGTGAAAATCTATTTCCCTCTGGTTTTGGTCTTCCATCCACACTGCTAGCATTTTCTCTTCTCAAATAATAAGTTACTAACTCTGAATGGTACTTTGCGCTGCATTGCAGAGCTCCTAATGCTTTCAGCATTCTATATAAAGATGCAAATAGTTGGCTCGCCCAAGTTCAATGTACACCCCAGTTCAGATGGCCCCTCATCACCAGAATCATTCAAAATCTCTAGCTTGTTTCTAGTGTTAGTGAAGTCCTCTTGCACTAGTCCAATTCATCATGTGCCCCTCCTTGTTTCTGTGGACTGCTACACAGATGATTGTCATGGAGCTAGACATCAGCAGACATTGGTGTATGGAAGCCATTCTGATTGCCATAAATACAGTGGTACCTTGACTTACGAGTGCCCCAACTTACAAGTTTTCTGAGTTACAAGCCGTCGCTCAGTCGAGTTTTTGCTTCGAGTTGCGAGCCAAAATCAAGTTACATTCGAGCTTCAGATACGCTGCCACTTGCTGGCGCATCAAATGCCACAACATCCGCCAGCATCCCAGCATTTTTGTGCCTTTGCGCAGTTATTTTGCCAAATTTCTTTTTTCTAACCATGGATCCTAAGAAAGTAAGTACAAAGGACAGTGCTGAGAAGAGGAGGAGGAGGATTTCCATTGAATTAAAGCATGAAATCATAGGAAAACATGAGAAAATCAATTTTGTTGCAGTGTTTTCCTTATGAAACTAGTGATCTAGTGCAGAAAGCCTCACAAACACTCTGTTTTCTCTTATAATAAGACCTCAGAAGGGCAAGAATGGGAAGATATGGTCAGAGCGATAATTATTTTTACTTTGGGAGTGGCCACCACCACTCGTCACATAATGACATATTTTATTCATTCTAGAGTATACAGTATATCATGTTTCTATATTATTTATATTATTTATTATGTCATATTAGATCAATTGTGATAGATAAATAAGTTGCAGAGTTGATATTAGCTTATATTGAAGTATTTTCTCCTGCCTCCTGAGAGCCAGGAATTCAGCTGGAATGGGTTAATGGCATTTCAATTAATTTCACTGAGGAAAATTGATTTGATATACGAGCAAAGTGAGTTATGAGCTTGGTCACGGAACAAATTAAACTCGTAAGTCAAGGTACCACTGTACTGCGACACAGAGCAGGAAGCTACAGTATAGCTATCACACCAGCAGATATGATAACAGAACAAGCATCACCAGACCCATCACAAAATGCTGCCATCAGATGACCTGGATAAAAACATAATGAGGGACACTGCAGCAGGCTAACTGGCCCAAGCTAGGCAGACCTTTCTCAAATCCAATCCTTTTTACTCACATATTTGTTTAACCTATTTGAAAACTATCAAAGGTTTTTCAGCCTCACTGCCACTCAGGTGCCTTCCTAATTAAACTTGTGTCTTCCTACCCATGTGTACATTTAAGGTAACCAAGATCCCAGGACCAAAATGCCTCCAATAAAATGTCCTAGTGTTTGTATTTTGTGTCTTTTTCCAACTATCTGTTAATATCACATACTGTTTTTATAAAAATGTACAGCATCCATCCAGCCCAATCATATAAAAGGTTGTACTGTACTGCATATAACAAATTACACTGGCCAACAAAGGTTTCAGTTCACATTTAAAAAATATGTTTATAACTAATTTTGGGATGCTGAATTCAAATCTGAAATTAAGGTTTCTCCATCATGTACAGAGGGCCCCAGTGTTAAGTTGGAATATAAAGTACTGTACTTGTCTTACATTTTATTTTATAAAATTATTTCCATGTTAATTTGCCTGTGCTACTGACAAGTGTTCATTACACTCTTACATACTAGTATACAGTATATGTATATACGTATACAGTTTGTGCTTACAGAATTACACAGTATAAATATTTAAAGTATTTACTGTTCACAAAATACTGGTACATGATGAAAACTATCAAGAAATAATGTTACAGTTTCTCTGACAACAACTATTAAGTAAGAATGGTACAGTACATACTTTATGGTTCATGGTAAGTTCCCCGAGCTGTGACCCATATGGCGCACAGTACGAGTGAGGGATGAAGCCTTCTTGTTGGCCATGTTCTGCTATTACATAAACCCAATCATTTTCCTGATAAAGTACGTTTACAACCTGGAAAATGCATGAACTATTCAATTACCGAGTTAACTTTACATCCAACTTAATAAGTTTAGAGATAAAACATTACAAATTAGTGTAAGATTAAAAATAAAAGAGTGTCACTATATTTAAAAACTAGACAAAAAACATGCATTACAAAAATTAAATACAGTAATTAGCCTTCAAAAAAGTGGATTAAGTTAATTATGGCAATGCTAGAGATGTTAGTAATCAATTATGATGCACAGACATAAAAACCAAACAACTGGGGGTTACTAAATCAACATTACCACTGGAAATTTTTTCAGGGGACTAAAGAATGTTTTAGTAAAGCAACTTGTATAGATGCTCCTGATTTGTTAGAGGCCTATTATGGAGACAGATAAAGTGTATACAGTATAATTATGCAAGCATAAAGCAATACTTCAGAGGTAGATCCAGGATTAAGATAAGATAATTTTGGCCAAGTTGTTTTGACTATGTTGAATGAGGTGGCCTGGTGGCAAAAATAAGGAGTTGCACCCTTCAGCAGTGATGAAGACTAACTTGTAAAACAAAATTGGGATAAAATTAAAAATAAAATGAAGTGAAAATGTCAATAAAATTTACTGCAGATATTAGGATTTGTTTTAAACACTTTACCTCATATATACCTGGATCTGCCACTGATTTCACATGCAATTAATATTAATACTGTACAAAGGTTTAATATGGTGATGTAGTTCTGACAAGGACATTAATGGATATACAATATTTTGAATATGATTATTCTGTGAATATTTATATAAAAGTGAAATAGTGAATATAAAAGTTCAAGTTAAGCGATTTATCACTATCTGAATCTAATGAAAATATATTTGATGTCAATATAGTATGTACATATAAAGCAAGCAATGATTCTCTGGTAACTCACACTACCCCTCTTCACTTCCAATTCGTCATCAACGCAGGGCGTGAAGTCATGGAGGACTACCATCTTGCTGTCTGGCGAGAGTCCAGCCTCCTTCTCCAAGCCAACCCGGACCAGCGTCTCTATGGAAGCAGAGCCTGTGATGCGACCGAGGCCAGGAGCACGCACCACCTTCTCCTCCCCCTCCGACACATACCCCCCTGACCCTGAGGAACAGACCCATGTTGTGAGGCAACCAATTAACTCGAATTTCATCAAACAAATGTTGATGGTACTACTGAATAATAAAATTTGTAAGTTTCTCTAAACATGGGCAAACCCCAATCAAGTGTCAGGTCTAGAAAAGAGCTCTAGTGGGTTCCTCCTTTAGGAAGTTATTGACCAACCTCTTGAAGGACCCAGGAAAGAAGTAAAGAAAGCAGAGGGTTCAATATGTTTATTATAGAATGAAAAATGAAATGATGAACTGCTCAATTCTAGGATTTTAATAAGCAGCACAACAGCAATAATAATAATAACAAAAATGAACAGTTGTGAGAAGGTACGGATATGATGGACAGTGAAATGCTACTTTTAATGCCAGAGTAAATGAGTCATGGAAACTTATAGAAAAAATTGTGTGTGTGTATTCATATATAAGAGAGATAGTTACAAAGAGATTAAGAGAGGCAGAGAAAGAGAGGTGGCAGAGAGAAAGCATGAATATATAGTACTCACCAGCTCCTGGCCTTGCCTTTCAACTACTATACTTGTGAATGGTCATAATCTACTCCTGCTTTCAAGGGGCTTATCATACTGACAATAAAATTTGTGTCTAGAATTTACTTCCAACAATTCCTTTCGGTATGGTTAAATATTCATGCATGTTTAAGGTAAGATCAGATCTGTGTATGACTTGATAAATTATTATTATTACAATCAAAACTAACTGGTAAATCCACAAAGGTCATACAAGTGACTTGATAAAGTCCATTGTGTAGGGAAAGCATTGTCAATAAAGAATCACATTACACTCTTCATGTTTTTATCCATCAAGGTCAAGTAATCATACAGATCTTCAGTAATCATACAGATCATAAGGATAAATAAATAATCATGCAGTTCTACGATAGTTAGATAATTATAGAGGTCAAAGGTAAGACATTCACAATGATCAAGAGATCTTAAACTTAAGTAGTTATACAGAGCTTAATGAAAAAGCTAAGCAACAATACAGATCTTTTAGAAAAATTAAGAGCTCATGCAGATGTAAAAAAAGTTAGAAATAATAAAGATCAATGGTAGGGTTAGATTATACAGAACTGAAGGCAAGGTTAAGTACAATTATACGTCTCTAAGATTTGCTTAGAGATCTGCAAGTATTATGCAGATCAACAGTAAGGTTAAGTAATATAAAGTACTGTATATCCAAGATAAGGTTAAGTAACCACTTGTATTTAATGTATACTTAAGAAATCATACAGATCTAAGGTAAACCTAAGTAATCAAACAGCTCTAAAGTAAGGTTAAGTAATCATACAGCTCTAATATTAGAAGATCATATAGCACCAAGATAATGTTAAGTAATCATACAGATCTAGGATAATGTTAAGTAATCATACAGATCTAAGATAAGGTTAAGTAATCATACAGATCTAAGATAAGGTTAAGTAATCATACAGATCTAAGATAAGGTTAAGTAATCATACAGATCTATGATAAGGTTAAGTAATCATACAGATCTAAGATAAGGTTAAGTAATCATACAGATCTAAGATAAGGTAAAGTAATCATACAGATCTAAGATAAGGTTAAGTAATCATACAGATCTAAGATAAGGTTAAGTAATCATACAGATCTAAGATAAGGTTAAGTAATCATACAGATCTAAGATAAGGTTAAGTAATCATACAGATCTAAGGTAAGGTAAAGTAATCATACAGATCTAAGATAAGGTTAAGTAATCATACAGATCTAAGGTAAGGTAAAGTAATCATACAGATCTAAGATAAGGTTAAGTAATCATGCAGATCTAAGGTAAGATAAAGTAATCATACAGATCTAAGATAAGGTTAAGTAATCATACAGATCTAAGGTAAGGTAAAGTAATCATACAGATCTAAGTGCTCCTCTTTCTTAGTATTTGACTGGCTCCACCTCTCCCATTACTACCTCCACCACTACTACCTTCTACCTCCACTACTACTACCACCACTACTACTACCACTCCTACCTATATATACTCCATCCTTCCCTCTTTTCGTTAGTGTGACTGTAAATGGTCCAAGTCGGACCGAAACGTCGTCATAAGCTCCTCTCTTCTATGTGCTGGTTTTTTGTGTATAAGGTTAAGTAATCACTCTGCTCTAAGTTAAGGTTATGTAACTGTGCAGTTCTAAGGTTATATATTCATAATGTAAGGCTATCATACAGATCTTAAGGAAATGTTAAGTAATCAAAGATCTTACAGCAAGATTTGGCATTAGTAAGCAAGCCACACAGCTATTTTTATTCACTTCAGCTATGTTAACTCAGCCTCCCATACACAGGGATTATAACAGCACCTTCATAATTTATCGCAAATGTATGCTTAGTATATCCAAGATGTAATGTATTTTCATAACTGTAACCAAACAAACTGTAAACCTGTCCACTGTAACTTCCATGTAAAATATTTTAAAAAATTAAAAAAGTCACTTGGACCTTTTTTGGGGGGAGGGGGGGGTATCCTAGGTAATCTAAACTATGTATGCTAATTATACTTCTGTATCTGTGCCTAAATAAGCTTACTTACTTTAGTCTGGTTTATTATATATTATTGTCTATTAGCACTACAAAGATCCCAGTGGAAGAAAGGCACTTTGACTTTTTTTTGGGTTATCCTAGGTAATTTACATATACGTATGTTAGCATAAAGAATGTATATGTTAATATGTATGCTAATTTGTGTAACTGTAATTATGTCTACCTGTACCTAAATAAACTTCCAGGCATTGGCCAGTAGACCTATGAAAATGTCAAACTGATTTCACTGGATCATCAAAGTTTAACTTATATAACGTTGTGTATATGTAAGCCAATAACACCTGTGTACCCTGAGACCAATGCTGAATTTATGTAAGTTTTGTATGAGACTCCTCAATCCAAACTTGTATGTGGGGCAGTGTTATATTAGGGGAATGTGCTAAACATGTATGGATCATACAGCGCCTGGGAAACGGGAGGCAATCAATTTCGATTCAAGGAAGAGATGACAAGTCCAGTTCCTTGGATCAAGAGCCCCTCACCTGCATCAAGAGCCTCCCTTGACGGGTGTTAATAAAGCAGACTTCAACAGGACAGTAACAAATTAGCTCAGACCTTATTTCCCTCTCCTCAACCCATGATAATCCACCTCAGACTCTCCATATTAAGTTGAAACACAGGTTGGGGGTTGAGTGAGGTGGAGGCCCCACCACAGAGGTTTATAAGGGATAATAGACTCACATGTCATGGTATAACTACCCTCATCTCCCAGTTTGTTTACGCCTGAACCTCCCACCTCACAGAAATGGGAAAGAGGGTCACCCCTTCCCACCTGGTTTTCCTTCATTTCTCGCTATCTCTCGGTGAAGCCGTGGACAAAATGGCCTTGGGTTTATTCGATCTGTCACCGAGAAGGCCGCCGGAGCTCCCAAGTGCCAAAGAACACGCGTATTACCTTTCTTTTTCTTGTTTCGTCGGATTCTCACTGGGCATAGGAAAGCCATCTTGCTATGGCCTGCATCAGGGCGCTGGTGCCACGTCTACCAGCGTAGTCATCTCTAGTACAGTAAAGAAAAAAGTTTTAATGCCAGGCTAATCTGAGTAATATGATCCATGGAGATTATTAGTGCCTCTGCTCATCCCATAATCATCATAGGTGTTACATGAGTGACTGTGAGGGTTCAATGAGGTAGAGGTGGCATAGTTGCCTCGCGTATCTGAGAATGAGTACAGCATCATCATCTCCACATTATATCACCAATACACACTCTTAACACACTTATTTAGCGTTCCATCTATCACTCCTACACTACGGATAATATGGAGATCCGGTCCTATTGAAAAATCACCCATTATTTTCTTTGATACAGCGCAAGCATGTTATCTACACCCCGTCACAAATTATCATTTCTTGAAGGAATTTATTCTGGGAGCTATCAATGATAAATATATCTTGGGACATGCAACATGTCGCAGCCAGTCAACGGTTACTATTGACGCTCCTGGCCAATCACAGCGATCGTAAACAAAGAAGAATCAAATGTAAACAAAGGCTCATGATGACCATATCTATCGCTGGCGGAGTAAGGTTAATTTAGGTAGGGTTAGATTGACTTTAATAATAATCTTTATTTCTACAAGGTATACAGACCTAGCTAACATCAGTGACATACTACTATATATAAAGCCCTTTGTTGTAATCTTTTGACTACCGCCCACAGGATGGGTATGGGGTGCATAATAAACATATTAAACTAACTTTGTTATGCAGAGCATTTAGGGCAAATTAGATCAATTTTGTCCTCAGGATGCAACCCACACTAGTCAACTAACATCCAGGTACCTATTTTACTGCTAGGTGAACAGGGACAACAGGTGTCTTAAGGAAACAAGTCCTAATGTTTCCACCCTTACCGGGGATCGAACCATGGACCTGTGTGAGACGAGTGCGCTACCAATCGAACTACGGGAGTGTTGAAACAAAGTCATGGCTGACATCAAGCTCAGGTGTTGTCCATGGCAAGTGGAAAGTGCTGACCCAAGTTCATTGAGTGTGAAGGGCATCTTATAAGCTTCCTCAGTGCCAGAAGTGAAGTCTAAAGGCGTCGATTCATTTATATCCAAGTTTGTAAAAAATATATACCTTGTGGTAATGAAGAATTTTTTTTGTATTTGTCTTCTAATGTTTGTGGTTTTCCTAAGCAGATTATACAAATCTTGACATAATGACTGCTGACAGAGAGTTATATATCCTCTACTTTAATAATGGATGCATTATAATCAATAATTTTATTAGATTCAAAGATCAAGAAAGTCTGAGTGTGTTTTAACACCAATTTGTTTTTTCATTACAAGGCTTGTCAAAGACTCCTGATCCAAAGGATGGGAGGCATCCTCCTTTTCCTTGGATCGAGTCTGATTGCCTCCCATTCCCCATGTGCTGTATGACCCATGGGTCTTTATTATCACTGTATGACCCATATGGGTCATACAGTGATAATAAGATTGTGACTGTTCTATTTTAAGGGAAGGCACTCAACTCGTAGGGAGGTAATCAGGTTTGATCCAAAGCAAGAAAGAAAAGTCACAATAATGTGCATCCCACTGTGCATTACCTGTGGTCACAACAGTAAATAGGCACCGAGTTGTAAGTCATTTGTTGTGGGTGACAACATGGACAGGGCAATCAGGTTTGATACTAGTAAATGGAAGTAGCAGCCCTCCATCAGCTTCAAGGCATCATCCCTTTCAAGAAATTATAATCTTTGGTAGTAATTTGCAAACTACACTCATAAGGCACACCAGTGATGGTAAAAGTCTTCTTCTTTATTGGATCACCCTACCTCAGTGGGAGATGGATGGTGTTAAAAAAAAAAAGGCTTGTATGGGCCATACAGTACCTGGAAATGGGAGGTAATCAGGAGAGGAAGGAGAGCTCTCCACCAGCTTCAAGGCATATCTTTTAAAGGGTCAAAATCTTTAATATTCTTATTACATTCATGGGAAAGCACTAAACCCATAGGGGTCATGTACTGCTTGTGGGAATGAGAGGCATCCAGATTCATTCTAAGAGAGAGGGCATCAAGGAACCTCCCTTGAGGGGTATAATATTTAATAACAATTGAAAACTACAATTATCAGACATACTGGTCTCTGTAGTGCAGGGCTTCCTGCATCACCTCTCTTACTAGATTCATGTTAATACATTCATGGGGAACACTAAACCTGCAGGAGTCATACAGCACCTGGGGTAATAGAAGGCAATCAGGTTCAATCCAAGGAAGCATAGGTCCAATTCCCTGTATCAAGTGCCCCTCACCAATATCAAGGCATCTCACTTAACTCAAGTACATGCCTTATTGCATACTTCTGCACTTAATTAACATGCTTCCTCAGGTGTGGGTTCCATACTCGTGCCTGACATATATTTATGAAGTGTCTGGAAAGACTCTTATCCTGAGATTCTCGAAGGACCATTTCCAATACGTATTTTAATCATCAGCACTTCACCTGCAATTAAAGATCTACACGACTTATTGCACAATACAATATTTTAGCTCTTGGTTTTGTTATTCATTATTTATGTGCGAGTACTAAACCCACAGTGGTCATGGTCATATAACACCTCAGGAAAGGGAGGCAATCAGTATGATGAGGGGAAGTTGTGAGTAGCTCTTAATTCCTTGGATGAAGAGTTCTTCTCTGTCATTGTCACTTCCTTGAAGGTTAGATTTTTTGAAAGAAAATCAAGACAGGACATAACACTACATCGAGACAAATACGTATATTCTTTCAAGAAAGCAAAGATGATGTCATTTTCAATAATAATGTTAATGACGTAAGTCTATTGAAATGGCCTACATGTTACATTTTGAAAAATCATTTGACTGTGAATTCTGTGCACTTCTTGCAAATATGAGCTATTGAATGAATAATGGTGAGTGTATTTTTTTTGTTATGTTTTTGTAGGGGGAGTTATTCTATCTTTATGGAAAATAGTTGATGTGGTAAAAAGAAAAATATAACAAAGTAATGTATTAGGGTATACTGACTAATAAATAAAATACTATAAAAATGTTTGAGTTGTTTATTATAATTCATATCTGACAGTTTTTAGCAAAATAAGACTAGCAATGCAATGGTGGTAAAAAAAAAAAATCAGGAAAGAAAACCTTGATATAGGGTAGAGAACATAGATGCAAGAACAACCTATTTCATGTTCCTGCTAAAACTCACCATTTATTTAGTAAACATAAAAGCTAAATATAACACTGTGTTAAAACACAGGACTTGACTAAACAATGTCTTATTTAGAGCAACATAAAAAGTAAATGTATTTTAGAATGAAATAGTAAAAAATTTAGGTATATGTATATATATATATAAAATATATACATTCATACTTAACTGTCATTACTCAAGTCGTCATGTTCAGCTTAAAATCATACTTCATTAATATTGCATGATACTTGTAGTCTCTACAGCAATATCTTAGTCCGATTCAATATTTGCATCAATTAAATATTAATGCTAACAGATCACACGCACTTTGGAATAACACTAAAAAATCTCAAGAGCTTTGTAGTGGCCACCACACAAATTTACAACTTGGCATCAATCAGCTCTGACTACAAAAAGTATAAAAAAAAAAAAAAGTAAAAATATTAAAGGGGTTATAATTACCTTGGGAGGTACTACCGTCCTGCCAAGTGAGTGTAAAACGAAAGCCTGTAATTGTTTTACATGATGGTAGGATTGCTGGTGTCCTTTTTTCTGTCTCATGAACATGCAAGATTTCAGGTACGTCTTGCTACTTCTACTTACACTTAGGTCACACTACACATACATGTACAAGCACATATATGCACACCCCTCTGGGTTTTCTTCTATTTTCTTTCTAGTTCTTATTCTTGTTTATTTCCTCTTATCTCCATGGGGAAGTGGAACAGAATTCTTCCTCCGTAAGCCATGCGTGTTGTAAGAGGCGACTAAAATGCCGGGAGCAAGGGGCTAGTAACCTCTTCTCCTGTATATATTACTAAATGTAAAAGGAGAAACTTTCGTTTTTCCTTTTGGGCCACCCCGCCTCGGTGGGATACGGCTGGTGTGTTGAAAGAAAGAAAGATAATTACCTTTTGACTAAAAAATAGGGAAGGATTCTTAATCACCTCTCACCACAAAAAAGGGGAAGGAGATCCTATTAACAAATGCTTCTTTATGCATAGCTGTCAAACAGTATCAACAAGTTATCCATATGAACACGTGAGAAACTGAATATAAATAAATATACTTTATTTTAAAACTCAATTAAATACACCTTACAAAAGTCTCCCGCGGCACTTTCGAGCTCCACAATAGCAATACTTTATCTTGCCAGGGACACTGTCAACTTCATAGTTATAATCCCAGGTGAGTTCTGTACCTGCCCGAATGTTGATGATGGCAAAGAAAGCAACCCAGGGGAATCTCAGGTCGTGAGTATCCACAAAAACATTCTGGACAAATACATTTGGTTCACAAGAATGCTGAAAAAAAAGAGAGAAAATGAGAAAACAAACATTAATGGTATGTAAGGTATTGTATGAAGGCAGAATGTTTGAGTATTCAAGTTGATATAGTATCCCCTCCTGCATTTATTGACAATTTCTTTTTGCAAATTCCATCAACACAACTTTCTTTATTTACATAATTCATACTGTGCCATCTTTACAGATCCACCTGTCAATGCTCTACTATAAAATCCAAACATTCTCTAACTCCATACTTTGTCTGCTTTCTACCCTTCAATCATTCATCCCTAGATTTTTACTACTCCCATTTAATTTTTTAGTGTCACTTCAGCTTCTTTCCATTCATACCTCTATTAACATAGTTTCAGTAAAAATCTGTTTTAGAAGCAATAAAAAAACCTTAGTAATAAGAAAAATTTCATAAAGTGTGCTGAGAAGAATGGACAGCAGAATAAGGAAAAACTGACAATTCAAGCTTTCTTTTAATGGAGCAAAATTATTGAACAATGTTATTAAACTTTAGGCAACAATTTATTTTTATATTGATGTTGGAGTGTGAGCAGCGCTATATTTAGTGAAGGAATCCAAGAAATCCGTTATTCATATAGGTCCTTGTCCTGAACGGAATACAATCCTGCACTTTAAATGGAGGGGTTTGATATTGGCAGTTTTGGAGGGATATGTTAGTTATCTTTATGTGATGCTTCTAGACTGTTTATTTGAGCACCTTAAAAACATGTGATAATGGAAGCTGTGGTGAAAGATGAATTGATATGAAAGGTGATTATTGCAGGGATTTTCGAATTTCTTTGCAGCTTCTCTTTGGCCTTGGATGGAGCTGGCAAAAACTTGTTAAAAAAAAATAAAAAGAAATTTTTTTTTTTTATTTTAATAGGGAAAAGTGCTAAACCTGTAGGGTAAATGGATCACATAGCACCTGGAGAATTACAGGCATTCAGGTTCAATCCAAGAAAGGATACATCCAGATATATTGAAAAACACTTTTCTGTATACAGTAGACCATTATATTACACGGATTTATTGCACTGCTGAAAAACTGCGGCACAATTTTATACAATACTCCATAAAATTAACTTAACACAGTTCTGTTTGCGGGTGTGGAAAAAATTTCCCCAGCTCAAACTGCCATGCTGTTGTGGATCAGTGAGGAAGACCCACCACCATCCCCTGCCACCTCCAACATTCCTGCCACCCCATCCCAGCCTTCATGAATATGTGTTCAGTTTCAGTCTTAGGAGCTAGCTTTGAAGTTTTAACTGCCATATCTTGTATCTGTCAAGCAATCATAGCACCCAGTAGGCATACGAGTGTTGCTGAAAGTGGCAAGAAAAGGTATAAGAGAAGAAAATAGAGATATTAGACAAGAACCACCCTCAACACCACCATCCCAGCCTTCATGAATACATGTTCAGTTCCATTGTCTTAGGAGCTGGCTGTGTTTGTGAATTGTGTTTTGATCTTTTAATTGCCATGTCTTGTATCTGCCAAGCAATCATGGCACCCAGTAGGCATACAAGTGTTGCTGAAAGTGGCAAGAAAAGGTATAAGCGAAGAAAATAGAGATATTAGACAAGGGATATCTATGACCTTAATGAAGCATCACTTTGTACAATTAAAAAGAATGAGGTAAATATACGAGTTTGTGTGATGAATAACTAACTTACTTGACTGACAGGCTTACTTGACAGACTTACTTTACTGACTTGACTGACTTACTTTACTGACTTGACTGACTTACTTGACTGGCTTACTTTACTGACTTGACTGACTTGCTTGACTGGCTTGCTTTACTGACCTGACTAACTTACTTAATGATTTACACACTGACTTAAAGTTAGACTTATTCACTGAAGAGGACCCAGACAAATCTAGAAGCAGTGTTCTGAAACGGTCTAGAGTAGCTGATATCTTACCGTCAGCTGTATAATGTACTCCAGGGTAAAATAGCCCAGAAATCCATTACAGAATTTATGCACACTCCAGTACAACCATCGACTTCAGTACAGAGCCTCTACCATCCACCTCAGCCCAGTAGGGCCACAGCATAACTCTCCACTCTCTTCTTAATCATTGACAAACACCAGCACCCACAATTTAAGGTAAGAAATACTATTGTTTCTGTTGCATCTGTAGTCTTAAGCAGTAAAAATAACAAAATACATCACAACAATGAACTACAATTACATATTCACTTTTATTTTTGTAAGATCTGAAGGTCTAAAAAAAATTGTTTGGCCTTTTTGGGGCTCCCAGGAACCTAACCTTATTTTTCCTACAAGTTCTTCAGTTTATCTAACATGGATTTTACCTAACACAGCATTTTCAGGAACATAACTACCGTGTAATATTAGTCTACTGTATATGATACTTGCTGCAATGTCTTCATATTATCAATAACAGTATATTTACTTGTATTTTGCACACCATGCATTAAAGGTTATAAACAGGTACAGTACTTTATTTTTATACAGTATACTATAGCCAACAGCAATACTGAAATGCAGGAATAAAGAAAACCCACATAGCACTGTCCTGTATTCTAAAACTACTATAAGCAGTTTTTATTTCCTTGGGTATTTCACATCTTAAATAGTTTTCGAAAAAAAAAAAAACGGACACAGCACTTACGTTAAGAAAGCGGCCAATGTTACCAGTGTGCTTGGCATCCATGATGTATACAGCCTCATCCTTTCCAAAATATTCACGCACACTCTGGTTTGCCTTAATTGGGTTGGCCGATGCCAAGAGCTGACTTGGTACAAAATTCTGTGGTTGGCGCTGTTTTTCATCTGTAAAAATGAGATAAAATATCAGGTAAAGAATTGCTACCGCTGTTATACAATGCAATGATGTTTGCATTAAAGTGTCACAAACAATGATCAATCAAAAATGGGAAACCACATGAACAGTAAACTGAAACACACATCTGTGACTGGTTTAAAATATACTTCTACCCTTCTAGCACCACCTCAGACCAGGCTTCCTTGTTGACTATTTGTTGCACCAGGCTGTTGCTGTTAGCTGCTCACCAGCAAGGTAAAAAGAAGTCATCTGTACACTGAGGGCACAATATCCAGATTTCTCTTACATGCAGTTCAATTTTCTAAGTGGAGTCTCACTGTTCAGAATACCATGAAATAATAAATAACTAAAATTCGCATTCAGAAGCTTTATTTACACATTTCTAAGTTTCTTCTTTCTTTCAATGCACTGGCTGTATCCCACTGAAGCAGGGTGGCCCAAAAAGAAAAACAAAAGTTTTTCTTTAGTTGTCTCTTATGACATGCATGGATTACAGAGGAAGAATTCTGGTCCACTTCCCCATGGAGATAAGAGGAAATAAACAAGAATGAGAACCAGTAAGAAAAAAGAAGACCCAGAGGGGTGTGTGTATGTATATGCCTGTACATGCATGTGTAGTGTGACCTAAGTGTAAGCAGAAGTAGCAAGATGTACCTGAAATCCCTGGGCAGTTGCTGTTTACCAACCTACTACCTAGGATTTCTAAATTTATATATTTTTATTATTACTTTATAGAACAAACAGCAATTTCACAATATCATGCATGTGACAAGAAGAGGAGGAAATGTGCAGAGCTCCATTCCCCACCATGCTGGTGCAAGGTAGACATGCTACTGGTGCACCACTTAACATTCAAAGAACCACAGCCTCAAGAGTATGACCTCCAAATCAATGCCAGCTATGCTGAAAATACTAAAAATTATGATCAGAACAGCCTCCTTACCAGCTTCATCTTCTCCATCATCTGACTGATCCTCTAAATCATCTGAACTATCTGAGTTTTCTCTCTTGTCCTTTGAACTCTCTTTCTTTTTATTATTGCTGTCACTATTTTTTCCATTTTCCTTTCCAGTAGTCTTTTCATTTGTTTCTGTCTTCTTCTTGCGTCCTTTAATTGGTTCTTCATCTGATGCAGCTGCTGAGCCAGAACCACTGCCGCCTTCTTCCTTACCTACAAGAGACAATTCTATACTTCATATTAAAAGAATATGTACATAAAAAAAAAGTACATATGCATTAACAGCATAATTATTATTATATTCACAGGGGAGCACTCAACCCATATGGGTCACATACAACATCTGGGAAATATGAGGCACTAAGATTTGATCCAAGAAAGGGTAGAGTAGGATAGCTCCAATTTCTTCAATCAAGAGGTCCTCATCAGCATCAAAGCATCCTTCTTGAAGGGTGGATTATATAGAAGACAGCTACACCAATGATGTAATATGTAGATAAAACTGAGTTGTTTTCTTTTAATCTTTAGAGAGAAGATGGCACCAGACCACCCACCACTATTTGCACCTAATTACACTTCCATCTCACTTTGCCACACCTTTCACCATTTAAATTAATCTATATTATGAGTGTTACATATATAGATAACTATCCAGCTAGTGCTAAAGAACTTTTGTTGCAAATTTTTTAAGTAAATGTGAGATTAAATATTTTCTTCCATTGAACTCTGGTTCCCATATTAAGAGGTTGAAGTCTCATTAAAAGCTGTCCCCATAACATTCTGAAATACTGGAGCCATCTCTAAATGTATACAGTATTCATGATTTATTATTTGTTGCATTATTTTAACGTTGCAGCTTAAAGTCATTAGGTGTAGCTCACCAAACAAAGGATAGTACACTGGCCTGCATCATTATGATTTCATGATTCATGAGGTATAACTTGAAGCACATATTTCTGGACAAAGGTCTACATGTGGCTGAGATATAGGGTACAGAATAGCACAGATCACTGAATTATCCAGTTATAGGTTATTCGGCAATTAACATTACTTGGTGGTCTTGTCTGATTCAGCAAGTGTACAGATAATGCTAAAAAATAAGAATATGCAACAAATAAGGAACCAAAAAAAGATGGTGCAATCATTCAGTGTGGTTAAAAATTCAGCACACCCTTGCCCTAAGGGGTCCAGATAATCAGTGTTCTACTGTATTTCAAATTGAGACACCAACCAGGATCTGATGGTGAATGTTTCTTGCGCTTGGCACGTTCTTGAAGGCGAGCAGATTTTTCCCGCTTTGTGAACCCAATCTTTTTTATATGAGATGGTTGGTTGAAGTCACTGTCTTCTTTAGGGTTGTCAATTTCATTTTCACTGTAGAAGCCATCACTTTCATTACTGTCTGATCCTCCTGTCAGGAAATCCCTAAGAGTCACTCACATGGGCAATCAAAATGTGAAGGATCAGGTGCAATATTCAGGATTATCTCATTTCAATCAGGATTATCTCATTTCAAATCCTAGCTATACATAAACTTTGATACCACCCACTCCCTCCAGGATGAGACTCACAAAAACTGGACTAACAGGCAGCTTCTTATTTACTACCAAGTGAACAGGGACAACAGTGTAAGGAAACATGCCCAACATCTCCACCTGTTCCAAGACTGAACATTTTGGTGGCATGAGCCACCAAAATGTTAAGCTAATGGTTCAGGGAATCAATAGCCTCATGGCCCTGCCTCACACTAGGCTTCCTAAATTGGAAGTACAGTGGACCCCTGGTTAACGATATTTTTTCACTCCAGAAGTATGTTCAGGTGCCAGTACTGACCGAATTTGTTCCCATAAGGAATATTGTGAAGTAGATTAGTCCATTTCAGACCCCCAAACATACACGTACAAATGCACTTACATAAATACACTTACATAATTGGTCGCATTCGGAGGTGATCGTTATGCGGGGGTCCACTGTATATTACAGAAATAAGAACTATTAAAAATCATAATAACACAAAAGCAAACAAATTATATTATTTTTATCAAGCCTACACATTACCTCTGCAAACTGAAATCAAATTTTGATCTAACGCATTGTGAATATTTTTTTCTTTAGTACTTTGCCAGTCATATATCTGAAGGTTATTTTGAATTTGCTAGAGTAGATGAGTTTCTCAAAATTTTTATTTATGTGATCTTACAGTAACATTCTTTTGAAACCACCACAGAATATTGTTTAAAATGTGCTCACTGTATTTCCCAAGCTCAGAACCTTTTCTTGGAATCTATTGTAAGTATTACTATCATCATGGAGAGTCATATTAATCCTAAGAGTCATATATAACCTAGAAATTTTTTTTTTTTTAACACATTGGCCATTTCCTACCATGGCAGGGTGACCCAAAAAATGAAGAAACACTTTGATCATCACTCACTCCATCACTGTCTTTCCAGAGGCAAAGGGAGAATAGCTCCAATTCCTCAGATCAAAAGCCCTTCACCAGAAGCAAGGTACTCTCCTTAAGGGGTCATGCATGTCAATACTAACAAACTTAAAATGTTTAAAGATCTAAAATAAAAATAAATAAAAAAGTCAACCCAGCCATGAAGTAATTCTAAAAATTGTCCTAGTCACTGATTCACACATGACACCTTGACATTTTCTTCAAAACTTTTCTTCATGCAATTAAAAGAAGAAATCTTACCAATATTTCTGTCTTCTCCTTGGAAATTATTTTCATTTATATCTGGTGTGGATGCTTCTTCCTCATATCCCTCTTTAGCATTTTCCATCACTTCAATATAATCCAACTCTGCATAGTAGTCATCTCCTCCAATGGTCTTTCCATCCTAAGGAGTAGCATCAAAGAATTCGTTTGAGAGAACAGCTATCCTTAAAGTCACACACAGTACTCTACAGGACACTGACAAAAATGTTCTAACAATCAAGTTTTGTATTGTGCTCAAAGAAAGCAGTGAACCTGTAAAGAATCATTCAGTGCTACACAGTAGAGATAAAAGAGATGGTAGACGGAGGCAGGAGGAGGAAGGGAAAGGGACACTGTTAATGCAGCATATCAGTGTCAGGTCCTTGGGTCTGGAGGACCTGATGAGGCTTTATTGTCATTTGTAAACAGGGATACTACTTGGTAAAATAGAACAGAGATGCATTACACAATACTTGAGGATTTCAGTACAACCACCTTCTGACATCAGCACAAGAACCACAGTCATCCACATCAACACAATAACTACAACCTACATCAATGCAAGAACCACAGCCATCCACATCACAAGAACCACAACCAGCCACATCAATGCAAAAACTATAGCCATCCACCTCAGCCACACATTCATATCAACAACCAACAGCGACCAGAATTTAATTAAGGTAAGATAACATACTTTCTTTTTTTAAATCTATTTTAAAGTCCAAGGAAAGTAAACCTATTTTTCCCATAGGCTCTTCACTTCAGTTCATGATAATTTGTACAATAGCCAATTTTCAGGAAAATAACCCTTGTGTTATTAGTGTGTGTACAATATATGGGACAAAAGCCGAGTAAAGCTATCACTGATGGTTGTAGCCAACCTGCAGCCTAGTGAAAAATAAATACCTCATTTGCTTTAGTCTCGTTTAACATCCTGCCAACATAAACACAGATGAAGCCTCCTCTGGGGATGTCGTGCAGTGTTCTAACACCCCACCCTCGCCTTGCAGTCTTGAAAAGTTGAAGCTTTAGTCTCAGTGGGTGCTGAACCACACGATTCAAACAATGATTGCTGCATCTGCACCTGTTGGTTAAATTATTTTGATTATTTCTCCTCTCAAAAAGTGTCAAAATAATTAGCTGGCTAATAAAAGCCATAGTTCATCTTATATGTACTTTTCTTAACCCTTTGAGAGTCAGTCATATACAAGTACAGTGGAACCTCAGAAATCAAACGTATCACATATCAAACGTTTCGAAAATAGGACCATTTTTTCGGACAAACTGTGTCCCTATTATCGAACGCACCCCTATTTTCGGACCGCCGGGTACGAGACCTGTCTGCCGCCCGCTCTGTCCGCATCCCCGCGCAGGCGCCGTGAGCAATCTAGCTTTGTTTATGCTTGAGTGAACACTAACCTGCGCTCTCATTCACGCATTTTACGATTATTTAGTTGTGTTTAGTGCTTGTGGGACTGTGAAATAAGCTGCCATGGGCCCAAAGAAACTTGCTAGTGGTACCCCTGTGGTAAAGAAAGTGAGAAACACCATAGATGTGAAGAAGGAAATAATATAGAAGTATGAGAGTGGTGTGAGACTTGTTGAGCTTGCCAGGATGTATGGGAAAATCAAGTCGACCATCGGTTCTATCCTGTCAAAGAAAGAACAAATCAAGGAAGCTGATGTTGCGAAAGGTGTTAATATAGGGAGTGGATGAGGTGCCTTCTTCAAAGATTAAGGAGATTTGTGCCAAGTGGAATGATGTCCAAATGTTTGTGCAGAAGTACCACCCTGAGCAAGCTGAAACAAGCCATCTTTGCAACAAGTTCAGTGACAGAACCATGTCCCATTTTAGGGAAATGTTAAAGAGGTGCCAGAAACAGAGGACTGTGGACAGTTATTTTGTGAGACAGGGGTCCAGTGACTCTCAAGCTGGTCCTAGTGGCATTAAAAGACAGAGAAGGGAAGTAACCCCAGAGAGGGCTTCACCTGAAGTCCTCATGGAGGGGGATTCTCCTTCCAAACACTAACCCCAACTCCCTCTCTCCTCCTCCCTATCTTCCAGATGCCATCACCAATCTTCAATAAGGGTAAGTAAAAATGTTATTTTATATGTATTACTATACATAATTAAAAACTTATAGGTAGTAGGTTGGTAGACAGCAACCGCCCAGGGAGGTACTACCATCCTGCCAAGTGAGTGTAAAACTGAAGCCTGTAATTGTTTTACATGATGGTAGGATTGCTGGTGTCTTTTTTTTTCTGTCTCATGAACATGCAAGATTTCAGGTATGTCTTGCTACTTCTACTTGCACTTAGGTCACACTACACATACATGTACAAGCACATATATACACACCCCTCTGGGTTTTCTTCTATTTTCTTTCTAGTTCTTATTCTTGTTTATTTCCTCTTATCTCCATGGGAAGTGGAACAGAATTCTTCCTCCGTAAGCCATGCGTGTTGTAAGAGGCGACTGAAATGCCAGGAGCAAGGGGCTAGTAACCTCTTCTCCTGTGTATATTACTAAATGTAAAAGGAGAAACTTTCGTTTTTCCTTTTGGGCCACCCCGCCTCGGTGGGATATGGCCGGTGTGTTGAAAGAAGAATTAAAAACTATAGTATTTGTTGTAAGTAAAACTGTAATTAATCTCTATAAAATGTATTTTTTGTGTGAATATTTTTGGGTTTCTGGAATGGATTAATTGTATTTCCATTATTTCTTATGGGAAATATTGCTTCGAATTTCAGACTTTTCAAATTTAGAAGTAGCTCCTGGAACGGATTAAGTTCCACTGTACATCATTGCAGCCAAGGTTGGTCACGTACTTGTATGCATAAATTCTAGTACCTTCAAATCGAGCCAGCCAGCCATGTTGTTTACACAAACCCATGCTCCCTTCCCCACCAAAACATTGCTGGGACCTATAAATGCTATGTATATATTTCTAGACAATAGTATGTGACTAAAATAGGTTAAAATGTTCAACTGTCAATGTTTGTACAGTTATTGTATAGTATACAAGTGTTTATATCCAAAATATGGCTTATATTGGTCTCACAGGCCATAAAAGTTACTTAAAAAACATAAAATGTTAAAAAATAAAAGAAAAAAGTAACAAAATAATAAATAAACTATTACTGTGTGACCGGCAGTCAGCAATGTTGCTGTAAGTGGCTCACTTTCTGTCAACTTCACGCCTTCATATCTTGGCAATTATTGATCGCAAAAAAAAATTTTTTTTTTGGCCTATAACACTCACAAAAATGTGCTCTATCATTTCGTAAGAAATTTTTTTTTTTTTGAAAAATTTTCGACCATGAGAACAAGTTAAGGAGAGGGCCTGTCAACCCTCAAAGGGTTAATTCTGTCGTTTACCTGGAGTTTACCTGGAGAGAGTTCAGGGGGTCAACGCCCCCATGGCCTGGTCTGTGACCAGGCCTCCTGGTGGATCAGAGCCTGATCAACCAGGCTGTTACTGCTGGCTGCACGCAATCCAATGTACGAGCCACAGCCCGGCTGGTCAGGTACCGACTTTACGTGCTTGTCCAGTGCCAGCTTGAAGACTGCCAGGGGTCTATTGGTAATCCCCCTTATGTATGCTGGTAGGCAGTTGAACAGTCTCAGGCCCCTGACACTTATTGTATTGTCTCTTAACATGCTAGTGACACCCCTGCTTTTCATTGGGGGGATGTTGCATCGTCTGCCAAGTCTTTTGCTTTCGTTGTGAGTGATTTTCGTATGCAAGTTCAGTACTAGTCCCTCTAGGATTTTCCAGGTGTATATAATCATGTATCTCTCCCACCTGTGTTCCAGGGAATACAGGTTCAGGAACTTTAAGCGCTCCCAGTAATTGAGGTGTTTTATCTCCGTTATGCGCGCTGTGAAGGTTCTCTGTACATTTTCTAGGTCAGCAATTTCACCTGCCTTGAAAGGTGCTGTTAGTGTGCAGCAATATTCCAGCCTAGATAGAACAAGTGACCTGAAGAGTGTCATCATGGGCTTGGCATCCCTAGTTTTGAAGGTTCTCATTATCCATCCTGTCATTTTTCTAGCAGCTGCAATTGATATAATGTTATGGTCCTTGAAGGTGAGATCCTCCAACATGATCACTCCCAGGCCTTTGACGTTGGTTTTTCGCTCTATTTTGTGGCCAGAATTTGTTTTGTACTCTGATAAAGTTTTAATTTCCTCGTGTTTACCATATCTGAGTAATTGAAATTTCTCATCGTTGAACTTCATATTGTTTTCTGCAGCCCACTGAAAGATTTGGTTGATGTCCGCCTGGAGCCTTGCAGTGTCTGCAATGGAAGACACTGTCATGCAGATTCGGTGTCATTTGCAAAGGAAGACACGTGCTGTGCTGACATACTGTCTAGTCAGATATGGATAGAAACAAGATGGGACGAGTACTCGTGCCTTTTTGGGAACAGAGCTTTTCACCGTAGTGCCATCGCTTACTTTTACTACTATACTTTTGTGTTTCAGTTTGTGAGAATGTTTCCGCCTGGAGTTTTCTTCTATTTTCTTTCTCGTTCTTGTTCTTGCCTATTTCCTCTTATCTCTATGGGGAAGTGGAACAGAATTCTTCCTCCGTAAGCCGTGCGTTTTGTAAGAGGCGATAAAGCTGGTAGCAAGGGGCTAGTAACCCTTCTCCTTGTAATATTACTAAATTAAAGGCGAAACTTTAGTTTTTCCTTTTGGGCCACCCCACCTCAGTGGGATACGGCTGGTGCGTTGAAAGAAAGAATAATAATAATAAGAATAATAATACTCCATGGGGAAGTGGAACAGAATTCTTCCTCCGTAAGCCATGCGTGTTGTAAGAGGCGACTAAAATGCCGGGAGCAAGGGGCTAGTAACCTCTTCTCCTGTATATATTACTAAATGTAAAAGGAGAAACTTTCGTTTTTCCTTTTGGGCCACCCCGCCTCGGTGGGATACGGCCGGTGTGTTGAAAGAAAGAAAGAAGAATAATAATAATAATATAATATGTGATAGATAAATAAGCCGCAGAGTTGATGATAGTGAAATATTCAAGGAGTATTTTGTCCTGTCTCCAGACAAACTCTCGTCGGCTGCCGCCGCTGCCACATATATAATGACATATTTTATTCATTCTAAAGTATATATCAGGTTTCTATGTTATTTATATTGTTTGTTATGTTATATTAGATGAACTGTGATAGAAAAATAAGCCGTAGAGTTGACATTAGCGAAATTACTGAAGTACAGAATTCCACTGGAACGGATTAATTGCATTTCAATTAATTTAAATGAGGAAAATTGACTCTGCAAACGAGCAAATCCAGTTGTGAGCAAGGTCATGGAACGGATTAAACTCGCAAGTAGAGGTTCCACTGTATATCTATTTTTTCGTTAATTCTAAGACTTAAATGCTTAAACCTTTTCTTGCCATGGGTGCCATGATTGCTTGGCAGATCTAAGATATGGCAATTAATACGTATCTAAACAAACACAGCAAGCTACTGGCACAGGTTCATGCAACGCACACATGAACCGAACTGAAGGCTGGGAGGGTAGGGGGAGTGGCTTATGCTGGTGGGGGATGGCGGTAGCCCATCCCACCCCGCGGGCGACAGCGCGCTCAAAATTTTTCCCCTCCCACAACTGGGTTAAACTAATTTTACAAAGTGTTAGACAAAAATATGCTGCAATTCTTCAATCGTGCTATAACCAAAATGTGCAAGACAAAACTGTGTTAAACAACAGTCTACTGTATATGAATCAATGTGGTTCAAAAAATTTTTGTTCATAAAATTACTAAATTTGCTACGCCCATTGCTTACTCATAACCTGTGATTTTTTTTTTTGCATCAACTAATTCAAGCCATCACATAAAATTGAAGATACTAACATTTTACTTTGACTTTCACACATACAGTAAATGTCTACTCTCAACACCAAGGGACAAAAGAGGACATGTTCATCATACAGTGGTACCCAGAGTTTCAAACAGCTTCCAACTCGAACAATTATGTAAGTGTATTACTGTAAGTGCTTTTGTAAGTGTATTTTTGGAGGTCTGAAATGGACTAATCTAATTTACATTAATCCTTATGGGAACAGATTCATTTGTTAACAGCACTTGAGCAGCCTTCTGGAATGAATTATGGCCGAAGCTCAGGGCACCGCTGTACTTGAATCATTTTCACCTTTGCAAATATGCTAGCTTACCTCGAGTTACATTCATATATTCCACTCTGAACTTGTTCGAATAAGCGACGGTAGTGGTAGCCAGCGGTCTGGTTCTCGTTTCGTTCAAGGATACCAGTTCCTTCTATGGTCAATTGCCAACAAGCACACTTAGATTTATCCTAAAATATAAAATAATTTATTCTCATTAATAAAATCTATGTAATTACAGGACCTGTTTCAGTAAGAAATGACCTAGCACAGTAAACTTTCTCACAGCACACACCATGATGGCACATTTTAGATAGAATGCTATTTATATTTTTTTTTTTCAATAAATATTACTATGCAGTTCTGACTGAATGTACTGCTGTGAAGTTTTAAGAAGACAGCTCAGGCGTGAAAACGTTTCTGTTCAGATGTGCTGTGGCTACCCTACAAACCTTAACAGACAATCCACAGCTTTGTTGATAAAACGTAAAGAGACGACTCACAGCTGTCTACTCCTCAATCAACTTCCATATCAACAAACAAAGAGGGAATTTAAATGAGGAAAAAAGTCTTCTGCATCACTATTATGAGCAAGAAAATAGTACAGTGAAATGTATGAGAAGAGTCAAATAAAACACAAAAAAACAATTTGTACATTTCTCGTCTGCTACACGTCTCTTACCACCTGACGTCAGTATATAAGCGCCAGCCTTCTTGCCAGTGTTCCAGTTTCTCCATGACCACAGTGCACTTCACACTAGACTCCAGGGCCAAAAGACTGATTACCTCATCATTTGTACATAGTTCTACTGTCTTCAAATTATGTCCTTGAATTTATATTGATAAAGCCACTGGATGATGGAATTTTGCACAAGTGTCTAATTTTCATCATAATCAGACAACCCATAACTGTCTACTGCTCAATAGTTACATCACTATCTCTAAACACTTCCAAATCAACTGGCAAAAGGAACAAAGAATTTAAAGGAAGGTAAAATTGATCCTTATTGCTTTTTATCAAAATTTTAAACTAATAAAACTGTGTATTAAACTTATAAATCACTGGCATGCTTAGCCCTACACATTTTTCTGGAAGGAATAAATGGTAAATTGCTTCTTTCCCCCAGGCCTTACTGAAGTCCCTCAAGTAAGTTTTTATTTAAGTTTTGGGTGCATAATATGCAAATTTATTAAAATGGTCTTCATGGCACACATGTTATGGGCACATAAAAAGTACAAGACTGTAATTACTGAATCTACAGATATTTACCAGTCTCTAACAATATGAACTATCCACACATGCAAAATATGAATGCATTTCGTGAAAATTACAGCAGGCACTCTGTGCAGGTACAGAGTGCCTGCCCTCTGAAGGAGGGTGAGGATGTTGCAGTTGAAAGGGCCATCTGAAGAATGATGGCAAGACAACATCACCTTGATGCTAGTGAAGGGTTCTTGATATAAAGACCTGCAACTACATTCCCTTTTAATGGACTAAATCTGAATGCCTCATTTCCCTGGTGCTGTATAACCCCTCTGATTTCAGCACTCTTTCTACAAATGTACACCTCTCTTGAGAGGCCACCTCTGAGAGACTCACCTGGCAATCATCCTTGCAGTCACAACAAATAAGGAACTCAGGATCAAGATTAAGAGGGACATGTTCTGTAGGCAGCCGAACATTGCAGTATATCAACGTTTGTGGGGCAGTGTCATCCAAGGAGTTCACACAGGAAATTTGAACATTCTCTTCACCTTTGGACATGTCCTGGAATAGTGAATTTATGATATTAGTCCATGTTTACACAATTATGTTAATAATAATGTATTACATTCATGGTTAAGTGCTGTAACCATAAGGACTATACAGTGCCTAGGGAATGGAAGGTAATCATTTATGAACCAAGGAAGGGGAAGCTGTTCCAATTCCTTTTATCAAGAGACTTTTACCAGAAGCAAGGCATTTTGAAGGCTAGGTTAAAATAGAATATAAAGATCAAAATTTTACATTGAACACAACATTAGAATATTGTGTGCTTATTTTTAAAATACAAATGTCACTCACTTAAAGCGGCAGATGTGTTCTAGGTGTATGACAATTGTATTAAGCTTAATCATGTACTATTATAATTATTTTATTGGGGAAACACTAAACTCATAAAGGTCATACATCACTTGTATTAAATGTACTGTCATATCTTGTATACCCTAGTCTTATTACTGAATGTCATATTCTTATGGACAAATGCACCCTTCTGGCAAGACAGTGATGGAGTGAATGATGGTGAAAGTTTTTATTTTTCGGGCCACCCTGCCTTGGTGGGAATCAGCCAGTGTGATAATAAATAATAAAATAATAAATGCAGATACCGATCATAAACTCAACCTCTACCAAATATCTACACCTGTCAATACCCAACTAAGGAAAAACTGCATCTACACCATGTCTGTACCTCTATGTTCACTATCTTTTTAAATGGTTCCCACTCATGAGACACGTCTATGTTCAGCTCAAACGAGAAACAGTCAATCTCCAAGCTGGACTCTGTTTCCTGGAGGTATCTAAAAACTTCCTCTATTGTGCGTAGGCGCCGTCCACAGGGTCCCACATAATAGATTTCATTTCTGGAAACAGTCTTGCGACGCTGCTTTACAACTTGTCTGTTGGAGAAAGTTATATGTTATCATTTAGATCCCAAAGATCTTTGAATTCAAATGACTTTCCAAACCCTAACTTCCTCACTCTGAAGAATGGGTGAGATTCAAAACAACAATAGATGTTATGACTATTTTTAATTGCCTATAAGTATTAATTAAAATGATATACTATATACATCCAAATGAGATACATAATGTATGTGCCTCCAATGAAAATTAATTCTAGTGGATATCCTAGGTTAAATCATCGTAACATATTAGTTTAGGATAGTAGAGCCTTAACTTACGATGATCTGTACTTATGATTACACTCTGGAACCAATTAATTACTTACAAAGAAATACTCACCCTTCCAAATGGCTGGACTACTTACAGCCATTGAGATATTCTATCCAGTGACAAAGACAGTATCACTATTCATTAAGGTTTTATTATAGATAGTATTTTTTTCCTCAGCTTTATCAAATGTGTTGATAGCTTATGCATGCTTACTGTATGCATGTGTGGAGAGTTTGTGTTGGTTTGGTAGAGATTGGTCAAGAAGCACAGATTTAAAAATTATTCTTGTGTGGCCATGTCTTGTACTGTACGTGGTTTGTGGCCGGGTGCAAAGATCTGGATCACCTTCCTGTTGTGTACATGACATTTACACCTAAAATTACCACCCTTTTGTGAATATCTTACAAATTTTTGTTCTGTCACATGCCTTGTGTGATTGATGACCAAATTTTGACTTTATGTTATCTTTGTCCCACATTGTATAGCTTTAATATGCCAAATGGTGATCGAATAAAACCAGCAGGTCTGATGCCCAAAATGTTGGACATGGTTGGTCAAGTCACATGCCTGCAAGCTCTCTACATACAACTCAACCAACTAGTGAAAGCAGCTCCTATCATACATGAAACATGTTCATACCCAGTGCATTATGTTGTGTATTTAAACCAGATCTTTGAGCAAAATACAGGCATCAGTGTGTGGAAAAACATACTGTACTGCAGATGCTTATTTGCAAGGACAGTGCATGTATAAAAAACAATACTAATTTGGCTATATAACTCTTTTGTGTATGTACATCTACAGACTTCCATACTGGTACACATTGTGTAAGGAACAGATATTAAATACAGTTTAAATTCATATTTTGATACACATTCTGAAGAATCCAAATTAACGTGTTAAATACCTCCAGAACGAATTATTTTTTATATTAAAACACTACATGACTCACAGTTCTTCTACGTTACCCTCCTTCTCTAAAGATTATTAATCATCTTGCTCAAATAAACTTGGTCTTGTAACTTTTCAGTTTAGTTTTGCTTGGAAAATTTATATATCCACTAGTACCTCACCGCAAATTCCTTCTTTTCTTTCAACAGACAGGCACAAACACTATAATTAAAAAATGTACACTCACCATCTGACTTACGACCTGCGCGACATACGACCACTCGACTTATGACTGTGCATCTGGCAGCAGGGCTGCCAGATGCACGGTCAGATGCAGCAGTAGTATAATGTGATCCTTTACTGACAATGTTTCACTCACACAAGTAGAGGTAGTAGTTAACAAATAACGTCACATAGAAGTAGTAGGTAGTTAGTATGACGTTTCGGTCAGATTGGACCAGTTAAAGTCATACTAACAGAAGTGGAGCAGTACGGGTATATATAGGCAGGAAGAGGTAGTGGTGGTAGTAGTAGTGGTAGTGGGGGATTAAGGAGGAGGAGGAGCCAGTCAAATAACTTCTCGTTAATGTGACTTTGTAAATGGTCCAAGTCGGACCGAAACGTCGTCGTAGGCTCCTCTCTTCTATGTGCGGGTTATTTGTGTATCGTTCCAGTCACGGTATTGTGCCTTTTTTTGTTATTTAGAGGTAGTAGTAGTAGTTCTACATGTGGTGGAAAAGTCAGCTGGTACATGAGAAAGAAAGGTTACAAAAGCTATGGCTTGGGTAGCATAAAAAATAGGTTGGGCAAATGTAGAAAGGAGGAACACCACAACAGGCCTGTTGGTGCAAACTGGGCATGTCCTTTTACATAGTAGCAATTATATGATGGCAGGGTTTGCTGTTTTCAGGAGGAGTCTCTCTAAGACTTCAAGATGATGAAGTTGCCTTTGTTTTGTTTGTGTTAGAAACTGCAATTAATGCTGAAGTAATGTGTGAGATCATTTTTATTTGTAGGTTTCCGGTAAACTTTAAATCTTAGATTGTTATCTACTTTGTGAACGAGGATGCTTAGAAAAGGTAGCTCTTGTCATTGGACTCTTCTTCAGCATTAATTGGTGTTTCTAACACAGTTAAACAAAACAAAGGTAGCTTCATCGTCACCAGCTGACTCTTCCACCACATGTATAACTACTACTACTTACCATATCTCTACTTGTGTGAGCGAACAGGCCTGCTGCAGTGTTCCTCCTTTCTTATGTTCTTATGTAATAGAGAAGGGACACTGAAACATGCCTTCTCAAATTCATCCATATACATTTGCTCAACCTATTTTTAATGCAACCCAAGCCATAGCTTTTGTAACCTTTCTTTCTCATGTACCAGATGATTTTTCCACATGTATAACTACAACTTTCCCTATCGGCAATTTTCTAAGGTTCGACTTACGTCCATTTTGGCTTACGACCGGTTGGTCGGAAATAAGCTCGGTCGTAAGTCGGATGGTACCGCATATGAAAAACTCGATATCATTATGAATTGTTTAATAAATTTCAGTTTCTAAATTAAAACATGACGGGTTTGAAATACTGGCTGTTTGGAGTAACATCTAAACTGTCATGTCTGGGCACCTCTGCAAAGACAGTGATTATGTGTAAATGATGGTGAAAGTGTTTTTCTTTTTGGGTTATGCTGCTTCGGTAGGAGACAGCCAGCATGTTAAAAAGAAAAAAAAATAATTGGTTGCTAAAATGAGAACCATACAAGCAACATCTCAGTAAACATGTCACAAAAAACTTTGGTCATCCAATGCAACAAACAATTCTTGTGTAGTATTAATAGCAACATGCACACAAGTAACACTTGTACTGTGTAGTAGTGGTAGTAGTATGAGCACTACTACAAACACCTGTACTGTAGTAACATTCAAAGAACCATCAAAACCTATACTCTAGGTAAAAGTAACATTTTAGAAGAGAAAACGCATGTGAACAAATACCTGTAATATAGTTTACCTGTGCCAGCCGAAGAGAAGAGGGTATAGGAGGGGAGAAAGTCCCTTGTGCTTGTCCATACTATCTCCCGCTGTGCCCAGGCACTTGTCTGTACAAGTGTGTGAGACCAGTTTTATAACCTTTTCTTGGAAGGAATGTTTCTGTTGGAAAGAACACATCATTTATGTCAGTAACATATTTAAACAGTTTTTTCTTTCTTTTTGGGCCACTCTGCCTCGGTGGGAAACGGCCGATGTGTTAAAAAAAATTAAACAGTATACAGTGGAACCTCGGTTTTCATTTGACCTGGTTTTCATTGAATTCAGTTTTCGACGACTTTTTCATTAAAATAATGTCCCAGTTTTCATTCATCACCTCGGTTTTCATCTGATGTATGGAATGTGACTGTCTACCTGCACCCACACAAAGCATCCCATGCACGCATTCTGAATCAGTCTGGCTTTGCTACTCGTTGAGTGAACATTACCCTCTGCATTCATGTGAAACATTTTGTAATAATCAATTGTTTTTTGGTGCTTGTTTATTGAGTCCAACTGCTAAATAAGCCACCCTGGGGCCAAAGAAAGTTCCAAGTGCCAGCCCTTTGATAAAGGTGAGAAACATGATAGAATTCAAGAAAGAACTCGTAGCCAAGTATGAAAGTGATATGAGTTGCAAAGTTTTGTGGAGAAATATCACTACCACCCTCTACAAAGGTAGAGGGTGGTAGTGATTGTGGTTGTTAGGTAAGACACATATGCAACAGTTAGGTATCTTTATTTCAAAACGTTTCGCCTACACAGTAGGCTTTTTCAGTTGAGTACAGAAAAGTTGATAGAAGCAGAAGAGACTTGAAGACGATGTAATCAGTCCATCACCCTTGAAGTTTTGAGGTGGTCAGTCCCTCAGTCTGGAGAAAAGTATTGTTCCATCTGTCAGACAGAGTATTGTTTACTCTGTCAGACACTGCAACACAAGGGTATCTTGGTACAGAACTGAAATCAACTTGGACAACTTCTACTAGTGGAATGGCTGGATTTGAGAGGGACATGACCTCCCAACGACTACATTCTTACCTCTACTAGTGGCCTATATCTCACCTCCTGGCGGTATATAAGGCTCCATCCTGTCACTTCTACTCCATATTGTTTCAGACTATGGAACAATACTCTTCTCCAGACTGAGGGACTGACCACCTCAAAACTTCAAGGGTGATGGACTGATTACATCGTCTTCAAGTCTCTTCTGCTTCTATCAACTTTTCTGTACTCGACTGAAGAAGCCTACTGTGTAGGCGAAATGTTTCGAAATAAAGATACCTAACTGTTGCATATGTGTCTTACCTAACAACCTGTCGGTATTTTATACCATTTTAATGTTCAGTGATTGTGGTAGAGGGTGGCAGTGATTGTGGTAGAGGGTGGCAGTGATGGTGGTAGAGGGTGGCAGTGATGGTGGTAGAGGGTGGCGGTAATGGTGGTAGTGATGGTGATAGAGGGTGGTAGTGATGGTGGTAGTGATAGTGGCAGAGAGTGGTAGTGATAGTGGTAGAGGGTGGTAGTGATGGGTGGTTAGTGATAGTGGTAGAGGGTGGTAGTGATGGTGGTAGTGATGGTGATAGAGGTGGTAGAGGGGGCAGTGATGGTGGTAGAGGGTGGCAGTAATAGTGGTAGAGGGTGGTAGTGATGGTGATAGAGGGTGGTAGTGATGGTGGTAAGGGTGTAGTGATGGTGGTAGAGGGTGGTAGTGATGTGGTAGAGGGTGGTAGTGATGGTGGTAGAGGGTGGTAGTGATAGTGGTAGAGGGTGGTAGTGATGGTGGTAGAGGGTGGTAGTGATGGTGGTAGAGGGTGGTAGTGATGGTGGTAGAGGGTGGTAGTGATGGTGATAGAGGGTGGTAGTGGTAGAGGGTGGTAGTGATGGTGGTAGAGGGTGGTAGTGATGGTGGTAGAGGGTGATAGTGATTGTGATGGTGGTAGTCATTGTGGTAGAGGATGGTAGTGATGGTGATAGAGATAACTCCTCCTCCCTCTCCCCTCCTTGCTGTCTTCTATATGCCAACAAATCTTCAATAAAGGTAAAAGCGATGTTAAATGTTCATTTATCCATTTCATTAGTGCTCTATATTCCTCATTGTTTTCTGTATGTAAAACTATAGTTATTCTCTATAAAATGCATTTTTTGTTAATATTTTTGGGTGTCTAGAATGGATTAATTGGATTTACATTAATTCTTATGGGAAATATTGCTTCAGTTTTCATTGAATTTTATTTTCGTCAGACTCTCTGGAACGAATTAAAGATGAAAACCAAGGTTCCACTGTATTTAAACAGTCTTCATACATAAAAGGTCTCTACCAGCTATTAAATTATATAACAGAAGAAGAATACTGAATAAATGCAATGTACAGTTATATATAATTTTTTTTTAATACACATTCTAAAGAAGAAATAATTTCTGATCTGGCTCTGCCCTGATGTTTACCCAAACTACAATGATCATATTAAGTCAGTCTGTAACACACTTTAAGAAAGAAGAAAATATCTGTCATCAAGTACTGTACAGTATTTCAGTTTTTATAAACTCAACAATTCACATTTGCAATCTTGATATCTTCAAAAAAAGAATACCACTAATAATATTCTGATTTTCATCTTACATTTGTGAAGCCCTTAGACTCTTGTTCAACTTTGAGTTGCACATCTCTCGGTGGAGTGCCCGGTCTAGACGATGTGCTCTTACGGGCAACAGCCCTGCGCTCGCCGGGGGTTTCTGGAGATGTAGCAAAAATATAACAATTAAAATAAATATATTTTTTTTATTTTGGGGGTAGAAATGGTCTCAATCTTTTACAGTTATGCTCTGATAAAAGTGTCACAAATGCTGATCAATGAGAAGGTAAATCGCACATGGATGGGAAATAAAACAGACTGGGAAAGATCACATTCTCTGCAACAGATGAGGAGCAGTGAGACTTAAATAAACAGATCCTTTCCACACATTTCATTTTTAACCCAAACAGGATTTACCTTTCCAGTCATTTATAGTGCACCTTCAAGGAACATAGTTTTGTACAAGTGGTAAAAAAACACATACAGCAAAAGACCTTTATTACAAACATTTTTGCTACATGAGGCTTTATCAAGGTGAAAAGTCATATTAACACAGGTCTCTTTTTGCTGTACATCTTTCTAAAGCTTGTTGGTTATGATGTGTTTCAACTATCTTCAGTAGTGTTTACAACATCTGCACCAGAAATCTGGTTGCTCTAAGTGATGTAGTCATTGTTCAATTCAAGACAGGAGTGCATGAAAAAAAAAAAACACTACCGTCTTAGGAAGAAAATCAAAACGGGATGCAGAAAAATTGAAGATGAAGATTGAATCAAATCTTCATTAAAATGGCATTCTAAAAGGTGAAAATCTTGTGTATGTTCAACTGAAAATGTGTGTCAAATTTTGTGAATAATAATGAGAACACATAGCGCAAAACTTTTGTCAAAACTTCCTTGACACTGGTCCACTACATGATTCCCATCACCACAGTCCCACCACAACACCGGTGACAACTCCACCATAACACCCATCACCACAACACCCATCACCACAACACCCATCACTACAACTCCATCACTACAACTCACCACAGCATCCATCACCAGAACACCCATCACCACAACACCCATCATCACAACATTCATAAGCAATGCCCCATCAGCAGTACCCCATCACCACTACATCTCCAGGTCACTGGCTGGGGCACTATTCTCACATAAAGGACCAAAATGTGTTGAAGGAATACACAAGTAAAAGACAGTAAAAATGACACTTAGCTATATAAGGTTTTATTCATGTGAAGTATAATTCACATGAAGTATAACTCACGTGAAGTATATAATCATTAATGGTGTATGAAGCTTTTGAAGTACAAAAGATTGACAGCTTACAAAAAGTTATAATTATTATTATTATTATAATCATAACTAAGCACTAAACCCACATGGGTCATACAGCTACAGAAAGAACTATTTTTCTTTTAGCTTACAAATGAGTTGTCTGCTTCAAAGCAACAGTACAAACAACAGATATAAAAGATTAATAGAAACCCAAGAACCCCATTTGCGAGCGTGGATGTTTGAGCTTTGGAAGGTTGTCAGCCAAGAACCCTCCTGCACTCTTGTGAATGCTTCATTACCACATTATACAGACATAATTAGTGTGGGATTAATCACATTTTTTTAACACACCGGCCGTATCCCACCGAGGCAGGGTGACCTAAAAAGAAAAACGAAAGTTTTTCCTTTTGTAAATTTAGTAATTTATCCAGAAGGGGTTACTAGCTCTTTGCTCCTGGCAACATACATAATTATACGGTACTTCATCACAGGCAATGAATACGAGCCTGTTCTTTTTACTGTCATGTTCTTTTTTTATCCACCAAGGTAGGCCGAGTAAAAAAAATAATTCTGAATGTTTAGAATCTAAGCATACTGGATTTTTCCTGCCAGTCTATGAAGCATCTGAACTTTAGATGCTTCAAAGACCAGGAATAGTGCTTCATATGAGTGGCCAAATGATTACAAATTCATTCACTGCTTATTAGTGTTTTCCCACTTAGCCCTGCTCATCACTATGCTGTTTTATGTTTCTTTCAACACTTGGGTGGAAAATGCTAATCTTAAGTAACAGCCATAATACCCTTCTTTAACAAGTTTCGGAGCAAGTTTGATAATACTGAATTCTAACAAGTGGCCTGGGAAGGGAAAGAGGAGGGAAGGAAGGGAGAGAGGGAAAAAAGGAGGGAAAGAGGGAGGGAGGGAGATAAAGAGAAAGAAAGATAAGCAAGAAAGTGGGTGATATTGAAAAAGAGACAAAGTAAGAGATAGAAAGAATCAGAGGAAGCAAGAGAAAGAATCAGAAGAAGCAAGAGAAAGAAAGATTGAGAGATTGATTAAATTACGTACAAAATCTATAAATAAATGCCATGAACAAAATGGAAGAAGAGAATACACATTCTTTTTTATTAAGTACACTGATGTAGGTTTTACAGAAGCACACTTGAATTCTTTGTATAGTAAAATCTCACTTAGTGTTGCATTTGTTTCTGATAATAATCAAGCAACTTAAATTTGTGATGTGAAGCACATGACACATAAAAAACGGATCAGATTACAAAATTCTTGAAATTAACCCCTATCCCAAAGAAGCAGTTTGCAAGTACAGTATTGTATAAATTACCTTCTTCTGGCAGACAAGTTAGGTAATGTGGCAATCTGACAATAGGTACATAGGATACATCACAGTGAGCAGGGTAATACGTATTTAGTGAAGTCGGACTTGAGTCCCGGATATGGGAAGTACAATGCCTGCACTTTAAAGGAGGGGTTTGGGATATTGGCAGTTTGGAGGGATATGTTGTGTATCTTTATATGTGTATGCTTCTAAACTGTTGTATTCTGAGCACCTCTGCAAAAACAGTGATAATGTGCGAGTGTGGTGAAAGTGTTGAATGATGATGAAAGTATTTTCTTTTTGGGGATTTTCTTTCTTTTTTGGGTCACCCTGCCTCGGTGGGAGACGGCCGACTTGTTGAAAAAAAAAAAAAAAAAAAAATCAGGGAAACCGGTTATTTTTATATAGTTGGACTTGAGTTCTGGAAATGGGAAGTACAATGCCTGCACTTTAAAGGAGGGGTTTGGGATACTGGCAATTTGGAGGGATGTGTAATAGGATGGTATATGTATATAATTGGGGCCCTGATATTATATTCTATAGGGAGTTTATTATATTATTTCAGGTCACTTTTTATGCTGTATCTTTATATATGCTTCTAAACTGTTGTATCTGGGCACCTCTGCAAAAACAGCAATTATGTGTGAGTGAGGTGAAAGTGTTGAATGATGATGAAAGTATTTTTGTTTTGGGGATTTTCTTTCTTTTTGGGTCACCCTGCCTAGGTGGGATATGGCCAACTTCTTGAAAAAAAATGATAAACAAGTTGAATAAGCCAGTTGAGGAAGAAGTAGAGGTAAACTTCTTACACAGTCTCATAAGTAGGTAAGATAGGACCCAGGATGAGAGGAACCAATACTGCTGGTGATTGTAATTTAAGGAGCCAAAATTCTGCCCCCTATGAACACAATTCAGTGAATTCTTGTGAATATGTGCACAATCTTCATACATTCTGTACTAATAATTTTATCATATAACTCTCATTACTATTGGCAGAAAGGTGGGCCAGTGCAAGTATGGGTAGTGGGGAGGATGAAGAGGGATGGGATAGCTTTAAAAATGCAGTATTAGAATGTGGGTCAGAGGTTTGTGGCTATAGGAGGGTGGGTGCAGGAAAGAGGAGTGATTGGTGGAATGATGAGGTAAAGGGTGCAATAAAAGAGAAAAGGTAGCTTATGAGAGGTTTTTACAAAGCAGAAGTGATACAAGAAGGGCAGAGTATATAGAGATAAAAAGAAAGGTGGAGAGAGTGGTGAGAGAGTATAAAAGGGGAACAAATGATAGTGGGAGAAGCACTGTCAAGAAATTTTGTTGAGAATAAGAAAAAATTTTGGGATGAAATAAACAAATTAAGAAAGCCTAGGGAACAAATGGATTTGCCCGTTAAAAACAGAGTAGGGGAGTTAGTAGATGGGGAGATGGAAGTATTGGGTAGATGGTGGGAAAATTTTGAGGAACTTTTAAATGTTGATGAAGGGAGGCAGTAATTTCAGGCACTGGCCAGGGAGGTATAACATCTTTTAGGAGTGAAAAAGAGCAAGACGTGAGTGTGGGGAAGGTGCGTGAGGCATTACGTAGAATGAAAGGGGGCAAAGCAGATGGAATTGATGGAATCATGACAGAAATGTTAAAAGAGATATAGAGGGGGAGATATAGTGTTGGAGTGGTTGGTGTTTTTGTGTAATAAATGTATGAAAGAGGGAAAGGTACCTAGGGATTGGCAGAGAGCAGTATAATTCCTTAATATAAAGGAAAGGGGGTCAAAAGAGACTGTAACAATTATAGGGGGATAAGTTTACTGAGTATACCAGGTAAAGAGTATGGTAGGGTTATTACTGAAAGAATTTGAGGTAAGAGAGCAGGATTGCAGATGAGCAAGGAGGGTTTAGAATGGGTAGGGATGTGTAGATCAGGTGTTTACATTGAAATTTTGAGTTTCATTTAATAAACTGTGCAGTGAAAAATTTACACAATGAAGGATCACTAAGTGAGCTTCTACTGTACTCAGGAATAGTTATTTACAACTTTAATTGATGGTCATTAATGACAAAGCACCAGGTCCCATTTGAGTATGGACAATGGCTAATGAGATAAGACTTGAAATGGGCCCCAAGTTTAATCTGTAAGATTAATAACACCTTACTACCAAAGCTGGGCCTTGAACCTATGCAACTAACTCCTCTGGCACTCACAAGGTCTCAGAGTTCAAATTAAGAAGAAAATTATACATGCTTTACTTTATGAATTATAAAATTCTCATTCTGAACTAAATACAAGATGCAATCCCAAAATCCTGAGCAACTCAAAAGCAAAACAAAATAAAAATGTGAAATTTTATAATTCCACTACTTAACTTTTATGATAAATTAAAAACCGAGGGCGTGGCACGGCAGGCACAGCTTGTTGCTGCAGCTACAACTAGGTACTCACAACTAGATAACCACATATGATCCACTTACCAGTGACAGATGGTTCTGCATACTTACCAGTCAAACCTGGGTCCACATCTTGTCCCTGACCAAATGTTCCATATTCCACCACAGCCTGAAATTAAAACACAATTCTTTGTGTAAATGCACTTCCTTCCTAGGATCACTATCTTGGTTGGAAATAACTGCTGTTAAAAACAATTGCTTTTTCATATTTGCAAGCAAATTTAACATCAATAAATCCTTGTGAGTGGAGGAACCATTTTAAATTAGAATAAATTCACCTGAAGGATGACAAATCCCTCAGACTGACTAATCAATGGAGTAAAAATGGACATAGTACAACAATTTTTTTTTTTTTTTTCAACAAGTCGGCCGTCTCCCACCGAGGCAGGGTGACTCAAAAAGAAAGAAAATCCCCAAAAAGAAAATACTTTTATCATCATTCAACACTTTCACCTCACTCACATATAATCACTTCACAAAAAATAAAAAAAATAAAACTATCAAATAATTTTAGAAATAAGCTTTCAGAGGAGTTGCTTATCAAGTTTACTAAATTTAAAAAGAGAAACATTTGTTTTACTTTTTGGGCCAACCTGCCTCGGTGGGATATGGCCAGTGTGTTAAAAAAAAAAAAAAGAAATATCTTTCTTCTTTCTTTCAATGCACTGGCCATATCCCATCAAGGCAGGGATGGCCCAGAAGAAAAAACAAAAGTTTCTCCTTTTTTTCTCTCTCTTTTTTTAACAAGTCGGCCGTCTCCCACCGAGGCAGGGTGACCCAAAAAGAAAGAAAATCCCCAAAAAGAAAATACTTTCATCATCATTCAACACTTTCACCTCACTCACACATAATCACTGTTTTTGCAGAGGTGCTCAGAACACAACAGTTTAGAAGATATATGTATAAAGATACACAACATATCCTTCCAAACTGCCAATATCTCAAACCCCTCCTTTAAAGTGCAGACATTGTACTTCCCATTTCCAGGACTCAAGTCCGACTATGTAAAAATAACCGGTGTCCCTGAATCTCTTCACTAAATATTACCCTGCTCACACTCCTTTTTACATTTAGTAATATATACAGGAGAAGGGGTTACTAGCCCCTTGCTCACAGATCACAGATATGTACATCATAATTTAAATCTGCATAAAGTTTATTCCACTTTACATTAAACCATAAGAAAATCTTCCTAAAACTCACTCTTCCAGGAAGAGCCGCTGTACGTCGACGGATAGTCCTGAGAGGTTGCTCAGCCTGAGCTTGAATATTTAACTTTTTGTTGAAAAGTGGGCTTAACCGCGTTGATCCTCTGTAGATCCACTCAGATCGTCCATCCAAGGGGAAAAACATTTTGACCAGTGACCCATCAACTTCTTTCACCTGTGCCTTCCACCACCTCCCTGTAAGTGAACAATTATCTAGGTTAATATCAATAACTAATAAATCTCTATGGAAAACATTGAATAAAAAATGAACAATAGGAAGAAAAATAAGTCTGAAAACAACATGGTCTTGTTACCCACATACCAGAGATTTTCCATCCACTTCATCACCCATTTTCTACGTTACAACTTAAGAGGCTAACATCATAATTATTTGGAGCATGTGGGAATACTGCAGTACGTAAGGTATGTTGCAGCTTTTGAATTACAGCATTGGTGTGCCTCTGGCAAGACAGTGGTGGAGTAAGTGATAATGAAAATGTTTCTTCTTTTTCAGATCACCCTGCCTCAGTGGGAGACAGCTAATATGTTTAAAAAAAAAAATGCCTTTGAACTATGATTCCCATGTGTGTCTGGCATGGCATCTATTTAATGAGAGATGGTAAATAAACATCTTCATATGCATCACCCTTAGTGGGAAATGGCCGATGGGGTAAAAAATGACCATGGTCTTTTTCAGTCACCTGGAAGAACCAATGTGAAACAAAAATTCTAAGGCTCTTGTACCACACTACCCCCAAGGATCAGGATTCCACCATAATAACACTTCAATAAGAATATCAGCATGCATTTTATTTTTTACTACACTGGCCATTTCCTACCAAGGTAGGGGTAACCCAAAGAAGGAATCCCAATCTTCATAGCTCATTCAACAGCTGTTCTGCCAGAAGTGTAAAGAGATCACAATTCAAATGACATTTATGTATGTAAGCCCTATGCAAATGTCAGCAATAAATTTTCTAGACACAAAACTGGCATTAGTTATAAAAAAGTAGTTCAAAAAATTTCAGTCATGAACATGTCCTAGTCTCACTGAAAAGCGTAAAATTAGGTTGAGTATTACAAACATCACAAGCAAATTGTTTTTTTTTTTTTCAACAAGTCGGCCATCTCCCACCAAGGCAGGGTGACCCAAAAAGAAAGAAAATCTCCAAAAAGAAAATACTTTCATCATCATTCAACACTTTCATCTCACTCATACATAATCACTGTTTTTGCAGAGGCGCCCAGATACAACAGTTCAGAGGCATTTTTTTTTTTCAACAAGTCGGCCGTCTCCCACCAAGGCAGGGTGACCCAAAAAAGAAAGAAAATCCCCAAAAAGAAAATACTTTCATCACCATTCAACACTTTCACCACACTCACACATTATCACTGTTTTTGCAGAGGTGCTCAGAATACAACAGTTTAGAAGCATACACATATATACACATATATAAAGGCATATATAAAGATATATAAAGAGATGATTGTGGATGTTATGAATGAGAAGAAGCTGGATGTCCTGGCTTTAAGTGAAACAAAGCTGAAGGGGGTGGGAGAGTTTCAGTGGAGAGGAATAAATGGGATTAGGTCAGGGGTTTCAAACAGAGTTAGAGCTAAAGAAGGAGTAGCAATAACGTTGAAGGATAAGCTAAGGTAGGAAAAGAGGGACTATAAATGTATAAATTCAAGGATTATGTGGAGTAAAATAAAGATTGGATGTGAAAAGTGGGTTATAGTAAGCGTGTATGCACCTGGAGAAGAGAGAAGTGTAGAGGAGAGAGAGATTTTGGGAAATGTTGAGTAAATGCGTGGGGAGTTTTGAATCGTGTGAGAGTAATGGTGGTTGGGGATTTCAATGCTAAAGTGGGTAAAAATGTTATGGAGGGAGTAGTAGGTAAATTTGGGGTGCCAGGGGTAAATGTAAATGGGGAGCTTTTAATTGAGCTATGTGTAGAAAGAGATTTGGTAATAAGTAATACATATTTTATGAAAAAGAGGATAAATAAATATACAAGGTACGATGTAGCACGAAATGAAAGTAGTTTGTTAGATTATGTATTGGTGGATAAAAGGTTGATGGGTAGGCTCCAGGACGTACATGTGTATAGAGGGGCAACTGATATATCGGATCATTATTTAGTTGTAGCTACAGTTAGAGTAAGAGGTAGATGGGAAAAGAGGAAGGTGGCAACACCAAGTAAGAGGGAGGTGAAAGTGTATAAACTAAGGGAGGAGGAAGTTCGGGTGAGATATAAGCGACTATTGGCAGAAAGGTGGGCTAGTGCAAAGATGAGTAGTGGGGGGGGTTGAAGAGGGTTGGAATAGTTTTAAAAATGCAGTATTAGAATGTGGGGCAGAAGTTTGTGGTTATAGGAGGGTGGGGGCAAGAGGAAAGAGGAGTGATTAGTGGAATGATGAAGTAAAGGATGTGATAAAAGAGAAAAAGTTAGCTTATGAGAGGTTTTTACAAAGCAGAAGCGTTATAAGAAAAGCAGAGTATATGGAGAGTAAAAGAAAGGTGAAGAGAGTGGTGAGAGAGTGCAAAAGGAGAGCAGATGATAGAGTGGGAGAGGCACTGTCAAGAAATTTTAATGAAAATAAGAAAAATTTTTGGAGTTAAACAAGTTAAGAAAGCCTAAGGAAAGTATGGATTTGTCAGTTAAAAACAGAGTAGGGGAGTTAGTAGATGGGGAGACGGAGGTATTAGGTAGATGGTGAGAATATTTTGAGGAACTTTTAAATGTTGAGGAAGAAAGGGATGCGGTAATTTCATGCACTGGCCAGGGAGGTATACCATCTTTTAGGAGTGAAGAAGAGCAGAATGTAAGTGTGGGGAAGGTACGTGAGGCATTACGTAGAATGAAGGGGGTAAAGCAGCTGGAACTGATGGGATCATGACAGAAATGTTAAAAGCAGGGGGGATATAGTGTTGGAGTGGTTGGTACTTTTGTTTAATAAATGTATGAAAGAGGGGAAGGTACCTAGGGATTGGCAGAGAGCATGTATAGTCCCTTTATATAAAGGGAAAGAGGACAAAAGAGATTGTAAAAATTATAGAGGAATAAGTTTACTGAGTATACCAGGAAAAGTATACGGTAGGGTTATAATTGAAAGAATTAGAGGTAAGACAGAGTGTAGGATTGCGGATGAGCAAGGAGGTTTCAGAGTGGGTAAGGGATGTGTAGATCAAGTCTTTACATTGAAGCATATATGTGAACAGTATTTAGATAAAGGTAGGGAAGTTTTTATTGCATTTATGGATTTAGAAAAGACATATGATAGAGTGGATAGAGGAGCAATGTGGCAGATGTTGCAAGTATGTATATGGAATAGGTGGTAAGTTACTAAATGCTGTAAAGAGTTTTTATGAGGAAAGTGAGGCTCAGGTTAGGGTGTGTAGAAGAGAGGGAGAATACTTCCTGGTAAAAGTAGGTCTTAGACAGGGATGTGTAATGTCACCATTGTTGTTTAATATATTTATAGATGGGGTTGTAAAAGAAGTAAATGCTAGGGTGTTCGAGAGAGGGGTGAGATTAATTTATGGAGAATCAAATTCAAAATGGGAATTGACACAGTTACTTTTTGCTGATGATACTGTGCTTAAGGGAGATTCTGAAGAAAAATTGCAAAGGCTAGTGGATGTGTTTGGGAATGTGTGTAAAGGTAGAAAGTTGAAAGTGAACATAGAAAAGAGTAAGGTGATGAGGGTATCAAATGATTTAGATAAAGAAAAATTGGATATCAAATTGGGGAGGAGGAGTATGGAAGAAGTGAATGTTTTCTGATACTTGGGAGTTGACGTGTCGGCGGATGGATTTATGAAGGATAAGGTTAATCATAGAATTGATGAGGGAAAAAAGGTGAGTGGTGCGTTGAGGTATATGTGGAGTCAAAAAACGTTATCTATGGAGGCAAAGAAGGGAATGTATGAAAGTATAGTAGTACCAACACTCTTATATGGATGTGAAGCTTGGATGGTAAATGCAGCAGCGAGGAGACGGTTGGAGGCAGTGGAGATGTCCTGTCTAAGGGCAATGTGTGGTGTAAATATTATGCAGAAAATTCGGAGTGTGGAAATTAGGAAAAGGTGTGGAGTTAATAAAAGTATTAGTCAGAGGGCAGAAGAGGGGTTGTTGAGGTGGTTTGGTCATTTAGAGAGAATGGATCAAAGTAGAATGACATGGAAAGCATATAAATCTATAGGGGAAGGAAGGCGGGGTAGGGGTCGTCCTCGAAAGGGTTGGAGAGAGGGGGTAAAGGAGGTTTTGTGGGCGAGGGGCTTGGACTTCCAGCAAGCGTGCGTGAGTGTGTTAGATAGGAGTGAATGGAGACGAATGGTACTTGGGACCTGACGATCTGTTGGAGTGTGAGCAGGGTAATATTTAGTGAAGGGATTCAGGGAAACCGGTTATTTTCATATAGTCGGACTTGAGTCCTGGAAATGGGAAGTACAATGCCTGCACTTTAAAGGAGGGGTTTGGGATATTGGCTGTTTGGAGGGATATGTTTTTTTTTTTTTTTTTCAACAAGTCGGCCGTCTCCCACCGAGGCAGGGTGACCCAAAAAGAAAGAAAATCCCCAAAAAGAAAATACTTTCATCATCATTCAACACTTTCACCACACTCACACATTATCACTGTTTTTACAGAGGTGCTCAGAATACAACAGTTTAGAAGCATATACGTATAAAGATACACAACATATCCCTCCAAACTGCCAATATCCCAAACCCCTCCTTTAAAGTGCAGGCATTGTACTTCCCATTTCCAGTACTCAAGTCTGGCTATATAAAAATAACCGGTTTCCCTGAATCCTCTATATAATTCAAGAGCACAGTAATAAACGAAAACAATGAACAATATATAAGCTACAAACCATTCCATTCTGTTTTGACATAATTCCACTTCTGAAGGCGCACCATTGGTCTCTCTGGGTACATCTGCAAATACTCTTTGATGAATTCCCGAGAGTCAGAGGACACATCCTCCCATGGACAAACAGAACTTTCTGTGACAACACGGATATCATGATGAAGCACATACTGGGCATATCCGTCATCGAAAAAGATGAGGTATCTGCAAAAAAAGTAAAATTATATTGATTTTACATATGCCTGGCTTTCTCACATGCTGTTTTGGTACATAAAGGAGAAGGGACCAAACAAAACTAAAGATACAGCTACTGAATAGCATACTCCTCCATAAAATGCATCATGCAATTCAGGTACTTTTTCCTAGTCTTCTCATCTGACTTCCAGCGTAACCTTTCACACCTCAAATTATCGAAGCCAATTTTTTCCCACATTTACTACACATTAAATCAAGGTACCAACTAAGCAAATGATGTTATACCAGTTTTCATCTGTCATTTTATTAATTTTACCTAAGATATGTATAGAGAATAATCAATACTGTACTACTAAATATGGAAAAAGTCTGAAAGTTACAATTTAGATAATTAGTCATGTTAAATACTTTAAAAATTACTTTCTTCAAGGAAATTAACTATATTTTGCAATCCCTGATTTTTTTGGAATTAAAAAGAATGCCCATTTATCAGACTCAGCTCAAACTTATGAGTTAGCCCAGTAAATGATCCATGAATTGCCCTATTTAACACAGAAGAGAGAACAAGTACCGTATTTTATGGCATCGAAGACGCTATTTTTTCCTAAAATACATGTAATCTCAAACATTTACCCAGCGTCTTTGAGGCTGAAGTACCACTTATCTTTTTCCAAAAACATTTAGCTAATCAGAATTGGGGAAGAGGGGGGAGGTCCTCAACACTAGAGCATCTTGTCTGCCGTAAAATATGGCAGTCATTTGGTGCAGTAATGGCAACATTATACTTGTAATTATGTTTCCTCTAATAAATGTCCTGAGTTGTACATAAGTCTTTTTCCACAAATGAACACTGATTCAAACTCCTTTGTTTTCATCACTGGTATAATGATGTGTTACCACATATGTTGTTCAAATAGACAATTTATTAGTTACCTTGCATAAGTTCATTTTTAACCCTTTGAATGTCAAAACCCCAAATCCTGAGGTGTCTTCTGGTGTTAAAAATTAAAAAGTTTCTTATGAAATGACAGAGAATCTTTTCCCGATGGTAATGACACCAAAAATATGAAATTTGATGGGAAACTTATGGAATTACGCTCTCGCGAAGTTAGCGACCTCAGCGATATTTACGAATCAGCGATTTCGCCCACTTTGAGCCTTATTTTCGGCTAATTCCATTGTTCCATTCGACCAAACTCATAGCTTGTTCTATCGACTGAGTACAAGAAACTCCCCATTTACTACTTTCAACTACCCAATAATGTGGTCAGAAATTTGGAATTTGGCCAATTTCACGCAAATTATAAAATATGCCAATTTTAAAATAGGGTCCAGAATGAACTATGCAAACATTCCTGGCTCTTAAATAACATTTTCATTGTTCATCAGTCATGTCTCCAGGCCCCTCTGATATTACTCTTGCTTTCTATTTTGAATTTTTATTTATTTACTGTTATGCAGACTACTGCAATATTGTAATAATTGTATAAATAATGTCAACCCATTCATGACTGCATATTAGAATGGCTAGTTGGACATTTATTGGACAATGACATCATTTGTTTACTTTTGAACATCGGCAAAAATCAAACATTTCCCCTACTTTGAGCTCCATTTCAAGGTTCTTTTCATAGTAAAACTAACCAAAATCACCTCTATTTCTATAGTATGTTTTCCATTCTATCAAATGAGACCAAGAAAACGAGAATGTAACCATAAATACTATACAAAAATACACCACAAAGTTGGCGTTTTAATCCAAAAAAAAAAAAATCGGATTTTTTTTTTCTTATTATGCACTGCGTGCTGCAGGATTTTTTTTATATGGTGCACACTGACCACACAGACCCATTCTCTCACATGTGGGCCTACCAGCTTTCTCCTGCTTGATTTGAAGCTGCTAGAATTTTTGAGTATGTATATACAGTGGACCCCCGCATAACGATATTAATCCGTTCCTGAGAGCTCATTGTTATGCGAAATTATCGTTATGCGAATGAATTTTCCCCATAAGAAATAATGGAAATCAAATTAATCCGTGCAAGACACCCAAAAGTATGAAAAAAAAATTTTTACCACATGAAATATACATTTTCCTACACACAAAGAGAAGGATACATGCACAATAGTAGAGTAGTACATGCACAATATATATTGTGCATGTACTACTCTACTAAATGAAGAATAAATGACACTTACCTTTATTGAAGATGCAGCAATGACTGATGAGACACTGTGTCCTGGGAGTGCCTTTTCCTCCTGAGTACTGTAGGTCCTGTTTAGCATTTTCTTCCAGAACAGGCCTTATCACACTGTGTATGCCACTACGATTCTTAAATCTCTCAAACCAACCTTTGCTGGCTTTAAATTCACCAATATGAGCACTAGTTCCAGGCATTTTTCCCTGTTCACCTGGGTGTTAGTCGACTGGTGTGGGTTGCATCCTGGGAGACAAGATCAAGGACCCCAATGGAAATAAGTTACAGTCTTCGATGACACTGACTTTTTTGGGTTATCCTGGGTGGCTAACCCTCTGGGGTTAATTGTTTCTTGGTATTCTCAATAAGTCACACCAACAACGGTGCTACAGCAGCAGCAGACGGTGCTACAGCAGCAGCAGACGGTACTACAGCAGCAGCAGCAGCAGCTGACGGTGGTACAGCAGCAGCAGCAGCTGACGGTGCTACAGCAGCAGCAGCAGCTGACAGTGCTACAGCAGCAGCAGCTGACAGTGCAGCAGCAGCAGCAGCTGACAGTGCTACAGCAGCAGCTGACAGTGCTACAGCAGCAGCAGACGGTGCTACAGCAGCAGCAGACGGTACTACAGCAGCGGCAGCAGCTGACGGTGCTACAGCAGCAGCAGCAGCTGACAGTGCTACAGCAGCAGAAGCAGCAGCAGCTGACAGTGCTACAGCAGCAGCAGACAGTGCTACAGCAGCAGCAGACGGTACTACAGCAGCAGCAGCAGCAGCTGACGGTGGTACAGCAGCAGCAGCAGCTGACAGTGCTACAGCAGCAGCAGCATCAGCAGTTGACCATGGTACCACAGTATTTCGATAATATTTCTCACCCTTTTTACCACAGGGTTGGCACTAGAAGCTTTCTTGGGGCCCATGGTCACTTATTTTGCAGATAAAATCACCAAAAATGCTGTAATAATACGAAATGCTCCGATTGTGTGCTTGGATGTTACCGCAGAGGCTGGCTTGTAAACATTGCCACCGGCGGAACATGTGAGGCTGGCTCAGGCCTCACATAGACGCGTCTCGGGCGAATAGCGTTGAGCGAGTTTTTTAGCGCTATGCGAGGCTTTAGTGATAAAATGTATCGCTATGCGGATTTAACGTTATGTGATACCAACGGTATGCGGGGGTCCACAGTATATGTAAGACGTATATATACGACCGAAACAGTCAAAGGGTTAATATAATTTGTGAATTATGCAGGCTTTTATGTACTCAATACTGACTGTAACTTGTTCAGCTATCAAAACTTTGTGGCCCAGTCCCTGGACCCATTATGTACCCTGTAATCTTTTGACTATCTCCCACAAGATGGGTATGGGCAAACAATAAAGATATTAAACAAAACGATCAATAGTGACAAACATGACAGAGTGCTAAAACAAGAATAGTTGTACATAATGGCTGAAAAAGTTTACCATTTGCATACAGATTTCTTGAGCAACACTAATGTAGGCTGTTTTCTTTTATGGTTCTAGGAATCATCACCCCTCACTTCTACAAATAGATTTTGCAAAAGATCTAAGAAATTAGACGAAAGCAAAACCAAAGAATTTTTTTTTTTTTTTTCAACAAGTCGGCCTTCTCCCACCGAGGCAGGGTGACCCAAAAAGAAAGAAAATCCTTACAAAGAAAATACTTTCATCATCATTCAACACTTTCACCACATAATCACTGTTTTTGCAGAGGTGCCCAGAATACAACAGTTTAGAAGTTCATGTATATACGTATAAAAATACACAATATATCCCTCCAAACTGCCAATATCTCAAACCCCTCCTTTAGAGTGCAGGCATTGTACTTCCAATTTCCAGTCTGGTTACATAAAATAACCGGTTTCCCTGAATCCCTTCACTAAATATTACCCTGCTCACACTCCAGCAGCTCATCAGGTCCCAGATATCATTTGTCTCCATTCACTCCTATCTAACAAGCTCACGCACGCTTGCTGGAAGTCCAAACCCCTCGCCCACAACACTTCCTTTACCCCCTCCGTCCAACCTTTTCGAGGACAACCCCTACCCCGTCTTCCTTCCCCTACAGATTTATACGCTCTCCATGTCATTCTACTTTGATCCATTCTCTCTAAATGACCAAACCACCTCAACAAACCCTCTTCAGCCCTCTGACTAATACTTTTATTAACTCCACACCTTCTCCTAATTTCCACACTCTGAATTTTCTGCATAATATTTACACCACACATTGCCCTTAGACAGGACATCTCCACTGCCTCCAACCGCCTCCTCGCTGCTGCATTTACAACCCAAGCTTCACACCCATATAAGAGTGTTGGTACTACTATACTTTCATACATTCCCTTCTTTGCCTCCATAGATAACATTTTTTGCCTCCACATATACCTCAATGCACCACTCACCTTTTTTCCTTCATCAATTCTATGATTAACCTCATCCTTCATAAATCCATCCGCTGACACGTAATCCCCCTATCGAAAAATATTCACTTCTTCCATACTCCTCCTCCCCAATTTTTGTATCCAATTTTTCTTTTCTAAATCTTTTATACTCTCCATTTTTAAAAGGGAGAGCAATAAAAAGGAAGACAGTATGATTGAACATTTGAAACATGAATCCACAAGGGGTCATATACACTAGAAGGAGAACCTCTCCTTACTGAAAAAAATCCTCAAGACCCTTTTCCATTCACTCCTCTTTAAAAGTTTCCCTCGGACAATTTAAAAAAATTTGAATTTCATATGTGACCTACCTACCATGCGGGTTATTCCTTCTGAAAAAATACTCAACCCAAGTGAAAAAATATACGCACACAGTGCATCAAAAACCCTTCCAGAAACCAGGAAAAGTTTCCTATTTAGGAAAGTATTTTTTTTTTTCGCTTTTCACACAATTTTAAATTTTTGGTGTGTGCACAGACATTCAAGGGCAGGAAATTTATATGAAAGTACAGCTTTTCCTAGAATTGAAATCATCAATCAATATATTATCTATATCTATATATACATATCTCTATCTATTTTAAAACCTATCTCTCTCCTACTCTCTCTCATCTCTCTCTATCTCTCTCTCTCCTCTCTCTTTTTTTTTTACACAGGGTTTGAAAAGGGTTTAAGGACCCCTAGCTTTATTGACAAGTATTTACGGGTTTAAGGTTTCCCCAAACTTTATTGGGAAGCTAAAAGCTGTTACCTACATCAGTCATTTAAAACATTTTTTTTTTGTTAGGGCATACAAATGGGAAAAAGGATGAAGTTGGAGCCATCGTGGGCCAGTTTTCATTTGATCAACTGACTTTATCTCGTTGACATCATTATCTGTACAAATGTGTTCCATACTCGAGTCACCCTGGGTATATATGATTAAATGGAGTGATGTTCGGAGAAGGGTACACCCAGAGTAAATTGCTGCTTTTCTCCCTCTTGTGGCAAAAAGCTTTTTTTCAGGCTGTCCTCGGAGTGGATCCAAGTGTGGACCTTTGACAACGGGCCTTGTACTAACAGTAAGGCCACCACACCCTCCTATTTTGAAGGCTCTGCTGAAATGACAGATCATCAATCGTCATTTTACTCTTGACAGGAAAGGGGTTTCTCTACTCTGTAAAGCAGTGCAGAAGGGGGGGGGGCGGGGCAAACCAAAGAAAGTGGAGCATACTCAAGGTGTGAGCTACTTTGCCTCATACAGAATTTTAAAAACCCTACTGTCAAGCAGATGCGAAATGGCAAAAGTGCCGTAAGCTTCCGGGCTCCCTTTGTTTTGCAAGTTTTTCAACATGGTTCTTCGGGTTAGTTTGGAGTCAAACTTCACCCCAAAGGATATCAACTTCTTTCCAGGTGCCAAACCCCTCTTTATCCTTACTACTGCACCAGCATTACCATCATGGTGCCTAGAGAGATAAATTTTGCTTTTTTCCCCCGGGCAAATGTTACTTGCCTCTTTTTCCCCCAAGCGATATAGTTTCCAGCTGGTGTTTGATGTAGTTTTGACACGGCATTTTTCTTTTTGGATAAGTAAATGTCAGTGTACATCGTTGCATAGCAGGGATTCGGGGATGAGATAAGAAGGTCGTTGAAGTAGACTTCCCCTAACAATGATCCCAGCACGTTTCCTTGTGGAACACTTCCCCCCAATAGGATGTCTTGCTGATTCCGTTCCTTTAGAACTAACTTAGAGATTACCATGCAGGAAAAACACTGAGAGACATAGCGTAAAAACTACATTCCCAGTGCTTGAAGTTTTGCTAAGGGGCCCTGGTGCCACCCAGGTCGGGAAAAGGGCCCGCAAGTCCAGGGCTACCCACAGCTGACTTTTGGGTTCATCCCCGTGCGGTGCCACTTAGTGGGAGGTTTTAACAACAGAGCAGACAGAGTAACCTTTTCCCGAAGCCATATTTAAAATCCAAAGAGTGATTTGGGAGTCAAAAAAATCTGTCATTTGTCTTGAGATTATTGTCTCAAGGATTTACCAGTGATTGACAGGAGTGCACTGGTCTGTATTCGATTTTTGCTCTGCTTTTTTTTTTGGAACGGGGCTACATTTGACTCTTTCCATGAGAGGGCCATTTTTCACTGTACAGGCAGTGCTGAAAGATGCGAGTTAGAGGTCTGCTAGCTGGTCTGCCCCTCTTTTCAGCAACTTGGGCCAACTTGTCTGGGCCACAGCCTTTTTTTTTCAAGTGATTTAAGAAGGAAATACACCTCCTCCTGCCTTACTGTCACCATTGACAGTTTTGACACAGTTTTTGCAGCTAGCCAAGGAGGGTCCCTTGCTGGATCAGGAACTTGCATTTTGGTAGCAAAGTGTTCAGCAAAGAGGTCCTCACACTCACACTCTCACACTCTCTCACTCTCCACTCTCTCACACTCTCTCACTCTCTCACTCTCTCACACTCTCCAAACTCTCTCACATCTCTCACACATCTCTCACTCTCTCACACTCACTCTCCTCACACTCTCACACTCACACTCTCACCTCACACTCTCACACCTCACACTCTCACACTCACACTCTCTCACTCGCACTCTCGCACTCTCCACACTCTCTCACTCTCTCACTCTCCTCGCACTCCTCTCACACTCTCCACTCTCTCACTCTCTCACACTCTCACACTCACTCTCTCACACTCACACTCTCTCACTCTCACTCTCCACTCTCCACACTCTCCACTCTCACTCTCACACCTCACACTCTCACACTCACACCCACACTCACTCACACACACTCACTCACACTCACACACTCTCACACTCACACACACTCACTCACACACACACTCACTCACACTCACACACACTCACACTCACACACACACTCACACACACACACACACACACACACACACACACACACACACACACACACACACACACACACACACAAACTGATTCTGCACACAGGAGAAATTAAAATGCTGTCAGTGTACCAATACAGGCTTGTTTGAAAAATTTCACACATTGTTCGGGTATGTGATGTTGAAGGCACCACAACTTGTGTGACTCTAGATACTAGTGCTGTACCTTTGTAATCAACTCTCAAACATTTCTATAAAGCCAGGCAAAGCTTATATTGCAAAAATTATATTTTCAGGGAAGGGAGATAGGTAGAAGCATCTCGATGCCAGTGAAGGTTACTTATCCAAGAAATAGGAATTACTCTTCAATTCCTTGGATCAAACCTGACTATCTGCTATTCCCCTAGGTGCCAAATGACCCCTACAGGTTTAGCACTATTCCATGAATGTAATAAAAATAACAATAATTGTATTGGAAAAGGCTACCTATATTTGTTGGCTGCAGTAGGAATCTCTGCTACCACACCCACGTAAAAGGAGCCAGAAATTGTAGTATTTTTGGGGTCATCATCTCTGTACTTCGCTATAACACGAGTACCAACTGGAATACGTGTAGCACATGGATTAATATATGCTAGCTGGCGTCCTGGCATGATTCGAGGAAGCCCTGAGCCTTTGGCATTGCGATTGTACCGAATTTTGTAAGTTGTGTTCTGAAAAGAAAATATATGTATAGCTTGCCATATAAAATGCCAGAGCCAGATAAGGACTTCACTGAAATAAAATAAAAATATAATTAAAAGCAACACCTTTTGAAAAATTAAATATGGCTCATCAAAATTTTTTTTTATTATTATTATTATCACACTGGCCGATTCCCACCAAGGCAGGGTGGCCCGAAAAAGAAAAACTTTCACCATCATTCACTCCATCACTGTCTTGCCAGAAGGGTGCTTTACACTACAGTTTTTAAACTGCAACATTAACACCCCTCCTTCAGAGTGCAGGCACTGTACTTCCCATCTCCAGGACTCAAGTCCGGCCTGCCGGTTTCCCTGAATCCCTTCATAAATGTTACTTTGCTCACACTCCAACAGCACGTCAAGTATTAAAAACCATTTGTCTCCATTCACTCCTATCAAACACGCTCACGCATGCCTGCTTGAAGTCCAAGCCCCTCGCACACAAAACCTCCTTTACCCCCTCCCTCCAGCCTTTCCTAGGCCGACCCCTACCCTGCCTTCCTTCCACTACAGACTGATACACTCTTGAAGTCATTCTGTTTCGCTCCATTCTCTCTACATGTCCGAACCACATCAACAACCCTTCCTCAGCCCTCTGGACAACAGTTTTGGTAATCCCGCACCTCCTCCTAACTTCCAAACCACGAATTGTCTGCATTATATTCACACCACACATTGCCCTCAGACATGACATCTCCACTGCCTCCAACCTTCTCCTCGCTGCAACATTCATCACCCATGCTTCACACCCATATAAGAGTGTTGGTAAAACTATACTCTCATACATTCCCCTCTTTGCCTCCAAGGACAAAGTTCTTTGTCTCCACAGACTCCTAAGTGCACCACTCACCCTTTTCCCCTCATCAATTCTATGATTCACCTCATCTTTCATAGACCCATCTGCTGACACGTCCACTCCCAAATATCTGAATACATTCACCTCCTCCATACTCTCTCCCTCCAATCTGATATCCAATCTTTCATCACCTAATCTTTTTGTTATCCTCATAACCTTACTCTTTCCTGCATTCACTTTTAATTTTCTTCTTTTGCATACCCTACCAAATTCATCCACCAATCTCTGCAACTTCTCTTCAGAATCTCCCAAGAGCACAGTGTCATCAGCAAAGAGCAACTGTGACAACTCCCACTTTATGTGTGATTCTTTATCTTTTAACTCCACGCCTCTTGCCAAGACCCTCGCATTTACTTCTCTTACAACCCCATCTATAAATATATTAAACAACCACGGTGACATCACACATCCTTGTCTAAGGCCTACTTTTACTGTGAAATAATTTCCCTTTTTCCTACATACTCTAACTTGAGCCTCACTATCCTTGTAAAAACTCTTCACTGCTTTCAGTAACCTACCTCCTACACCATACACATGCAACATCTGCCACATTGCCCCCCCTATCCACCCTGTCATACGCCTTTTCCAAATCCATAAATGCCACAAAGACCTCTTTAGCCTTATCTAAATACTGTTCACTTATATGTTTCACTGTAAACACCTGATCCACACACCCCCTACCTTTCCTAAAGCCTCCTTGTTCATCTGCTATCCTATTCTCCGTCTTACTCTTAATTCCTTCAATAATAACTCTACCATACACTTTACCAGGTATACTCAACAGACTTATCCCCCTATAATTTTTGCACTCTCTTTTGTCCCCTTTCCCTTTATACAAAGGAACTATTCATGCTCTCTGCCAATCCTTAGGTACCTTACCCTCTTCCATACATTTATTAAATAATTGCACCAACCACTCCAAAACTATATCCCCACCTGCTTTTAACATTTCTATCTTTATCCCATCAATCCCGGCTGCCTTACCCCCTTTCATTTTACCTACTGTCTCACGAACTTCCTCCGCACTCACAACTGGCTCTTCCTCACTCCTACAAGATGTTATTCCTCCTTGCCCTATACACGAAATCACAGCTTCCCTATCTTCATCAACATTTAACAATTCCTCAAAATATTCCCTCCATCTTCCCAATACCTCTAACTCTCCATTTAATAACTCTCCTCTCCTATTTTTAACTGACAAATCCATTTGTTCTCTAGGCTTCCTTAACTTGTTAATCTCACTCCAAAACTTTTTCTTATTTTCAACAAAATTTGTTGATAACATCTCACCCACTCTCTCATTTGCTCTCTTTTTACATTGCTTCACCACTCTCTTAACCTCTTAATACAATCTGAGGAGATTCCCCTAGACAAAATCTACCTGTACTATGGCACATAAATGGAAAGACTTAAGTGAGTCAAGTCCAAGAAGTTTTCACAGAAAATTAATTCTAACACTTAGATGTAAAACACTAAGTCAAAAATGAAAGAAAGATGAATAATATCAACCTTGGGTTCTCGTCTTTCCACTTCAATGACCTGTGCCTGCACCCAGCGAGCGAAGAGGGAATATTTCATTGAATACACAAGCTCATTTGGTTGTAGCTCCCATCGGTTCAAGGGCCCAACTGGAGGTAAGTTCTCATTTGGTACGAAGACAGAAGGCTCTGCAATAACCTCTCCAGTCTGTAAATGAAGAGCAGCTGTCTTAAAATAAAACAAAACAAAAACAAACTTACACTAACAGGTGATCAAAATATACTGCATGGAATTTACTCATACTCAGAAAACAACTTCCTAATAAGGAACCTGATGTCAGGTTTGCACACTTATTTAACCGAGTATAAATGTACATGGATAAATCACAAGCTAACAGTTAACATAATAAGAAAGTTTGTATATTAGTTACACAACATCAAATTGTTTCTATTTCCTCTCAAAATTTCCCTTAAAGAAAGCAAGAAGGTACAATTTGGAGTACTTGATCAAGTCTCAAGAAAATATGTATCTGAAGTGATGTACTGTACACAACCACATCACTCACATTAAACTTAAAGGCCAGGACCAAGAACTGGAGTTCACCCCTACATACTAAAATAAGTACAGTCTCACCTCACTTAGCGACGTACTCGTTTACCGACAACTCGGACTTACGATGGGCTCTCTGACCAGTATGCATATGTAAATAATGTCTATTAGTGCTGATTTCCTCTATTCTGTTTATTACTGCTGTATAAACATTTAAAAAAATACCAGATATTAAAACAATATGAAAGATGGTAGACACAAACCCACTACCATTAAAGTATGCTCCTCACTCAGCGACGAATTTGTTTACCAACGTGATCTTAGGAACGGAACTACATCGTTAAGTGAGGAGAGGCTGTAATTACAAAGACATAATTACTTACACCATCTTGCTGCAAAATGGTACTTGATGGCCCAATATCCAAAGCTGGCTGCCACTGTAATGGAAGCAATGAAAGACTGGTTCAGGATACACTGTTTATCAATGATGTCTAAGAACAAAAATTTGCACAATTTAAACTGCACACTGGAACTAGCACTCAGTTTTTAAAAGAAACTTTATACTATGACTAAGTAAATGTTTTAAATGTCAAGTAAATGATGAGGTATGCTCAAGGTACTGCCTAAAAAATGAACCAGTGATTTTTTTTTTTTAACACACTGGCCATTTCCCACTGAGGCAGGGTGACCTGAAAAAGAAGAAATACTTTTACCATCACTCACCCCATCACTGTCTTGCTCAACCTACAGGGGTCACACAGTGCCTGGGGAAAGGGAGACAATCAAGTTTGACCCAAGGAAGGACAGGGTAACTCTAATTCCTTAGAAAAAGAGCCCTTCACAAGTATCAAGGCAACCCCCCCCCCCTTCCTGAAGGATGGAGTAGAGAAACTATACTGTACTTTATGTAGTCTCTCTCTACAGGGCATCCTAAAAAAATTAACAAAATGGAAGGACACACTCATTGATATTTTTACAAATTATGATTGAAATAAAACTGACAAAAAAAATTCCATGCACTTTTTGAATTTGGAAAAAAAGATAAATAACAGAGTAGTATATTTTTTCTGAAATTATAGGAAATAGGAAGCATTAGTAATTCACTGCCAATACAGTCACACACTGACTAGTTAATAGTCCAAGTCACATTGAAATGTCATCATAAGCTTCTTTCTCTTATGTGTGTGTTATTTGTGCGATGAGAGGTGAGCTTGCAAGTCTTCTTTCTTTCAACAAACTGTCCATATCCCACCAAGGCAGGGTGGTCCAAAAAGAAACAAAAGTTCCTCTTTTTAACTTTGGTAATGTATACAGGAGAAGGGGTTACTAGCCCCATGTTCCTGGCATTTTAGTCGCCTCTTATGACATGCACGGCTTATGGAGGAAGAATTCTGTTCCACTTCCCCATGGAGTTAAGAGGAAATAAACAAGAACAAGAACTAGGAAGAAAATAGAGGAAAACCCAGAGGGGTGGTGTGTATATATATGCTTGTATATGCATGTGTAGTGTGACCTAAGTGTAAGTAGAAGTAGCAAGACGTACCTGAAATCTTGCCAAGCCTACCATCGTGTAAAACACTTACAGGCTTCCATTTTACACTCACTTAGAAGGAGGGTAGTACCTCCCTGGGCAACTGCTTTCTACCAATCTATTACCTAATGAGCTTGTATGTGACAAAATATACTGGAGGGAATATTCCAGCCTTCTCACATGAATGGTATTGAAAGAGAAAGTGTAAGGTGTGGCATGTACCAGAATGGAGGACTGTAGTGCTGTGAAAGTTTACACTGAATATCTGAAGCCTCCACTTGACACTCTACAAACTAGAAGGAAATAGTGAATGTAATAAATATAGACAGTGAGGCATATCTCTAATTTCACATGAAAGAACTGTAAAGTATAAGGTACACACCATAATTTCTGGACGAAAGTTATTGTAGAAATCTTTGCGCACTGTGTCGAGACCGCCTTCAACTTTTGAATACTCTTCAGTATGCAGTTTCTCAAAGCCTTCTGAAAATCCAATAAAACACCCTTATTACAATAGTAGTATACAGATGATGAAAAAATAAAATAATTTTGATGTACAGTCCACTTTTGTATTTGCTTCAAAGCCTTCTTAACCCCCCTCCCTCCAACCATTACAGGGATGACCCCCACCCTCTTACTTTCCACCCCAGATTTATATACCCTCTTGTGTCATTCTATCCCTCTCACTCCAATCTAACTGCTCAACCACCTCTCCTCTGACCTCTGAATTGCACCCTTGGTGACTCAGTCTTCTAATTTCTAGTCTCCAAATTCACTGCATAATATTCCCAGCACACATTGCTCTCAAACATTAAATCTCCACTGTCCGTAGCTTCTGTTTCTTCTCATAGTACAATTTAGATACTATAAAAAATGAAAACTACAATGCAGTGCTGTATGTAACACTTTTTCTTCCACACTGGACATCTCACATCAAGATATAGTGATAAAAAAAAAGGAAAAACTTACCATCATTCATTCAACAGCTGTCTTGCCAGCTATGTACTTTCTCAAAAGGTGCACACAAGTTAGATCATAAAAAATGACAAGGAAAATCATTGTTACACAGCAAATATGAAAAATAAATGAATTATTATTACTGTATTAATTTTTTAACATGCTGGCTGTCTCCCACCACGGCAGGGTGACCTGAAAAAGAAACACTTTCACCATCATTCGCACCATCACTGTCTTGCCAGAGGTGCGCAGATACGACAGTTCAGATGTCCCTCCAAACAGTAAATATCCTAAACCTCTCCTTTAGAGTATTGGCATTGTACTTCCCACCTCCAGGACTCAAGTTCGGCTAACTGGTTTCCCTGAATCCCTCCACAAACTAAAACTATTAAATTCAATGTTACATAGAGTGCTCCATGAGTAAAGCAACTTGTGACTATGCCACACCCTTACCTTGTACAGCCAAGAGTCGCTCCTCCAAGTGCTTGATGCCATTTATAATTTGTTTGTCTAAGCCGAGTTTCCTAGTCAGGTCGGCCACAACTTCCTCCATGCTCTTGCCATCCTCACATTCATACTCAATGTCTATGTCTTCACTACCGGAATTATCTAAAACATATTGAATAGTTAAAACTAATGGTAAAGTCGGACCGAAACATCATCATAAGTTTTTTTCTCCTCTGTGTAGGTTATTTGTGTATTGTTCCAGTCACACAGTATTGTGCTTTTTTGTTCTTTATTTATGAGTAGAGATGCACCATAAACATATAAATTATTATTACAATACAGTTTACCCTTAGAAAAGCAATAAACCCATAAGGGTCATATAATACATGGGAAATGGGAGGTAATCAGGTCAAATTTAAGAGAAGGATAGCTCCAATTTTTCTGATACAGAGCTTGGGTTACAAGTATTAAGTTAATGTCATACTGTACCTAAATGTTCAGGAGTTATGGCACCAAATCTATCTGAAGAGCTAGTGCTTTGATCAGAATAAAATTTTATGGTAAATGTTAGCCAACAGTCATCAATTAAATTTGAAATTTTCAACAAATTCTGTTAAGATTTAAAGATAAAAAGAAAATTATGTATACAAGAAGACAACTTAAGACAAATAAATTGGGCAATATACTCATATATATACTCATGTCAATGGAACAAATGTGTGGGGGTAGCTTAGGCCTATAAAAAAAAATAATTTTTAAATTTATGGAGAAGAGCTACACTCATAAGAGTCATACAGCACTTGGGTAATGGGAGGCATTCAGGTCTGATCCAAGGAAAGAGAGAATAGCTTCAAATCATAGGATCAAGAACCTCTGATAAGACTTATAAATAAAAGCACATAACATTTAATATTGTAAATAAACGTTAAGTGCAAAATGTTTGAGATACTGTTTTATAAGCAAGAAGATACACAAATAACCCGCACATAAAAGAGAGAAGCTTACGATGACGTTTCGGTCCGACTTGGACCATTTACAAAGTGACTTTGTAAATGGTCCAAGTCGGACCGAAACGTCGTCGTAAGCTTCTCTCTTTTATGTGCGGGTTATTTGTGTATCGTTCCAGTCACGGTATTGTGCCTTTTTTTGTTATTTAAGCAAGAAGACCTAAGATCGAAGATTTATTCTTCATTTTTCATATTTAAAAAATGTGCTTCTACTGCCAATATATGTTAAAAATTTCACCATGTTAAAATTTGAAAGATTGTTTACAATAGTGTCAGCTTTCTTATAAAGCTCCTTTAAATATTGAAATTTTCGTAAATGCAATTTAAAAAAATGTATGAAAAAATTAAAGTGTGTATGGAAAGGGCTTCATAGTACATGCTATTTAACTGTCAATGCACTTTTCAGTTGCATTTATGAAAAATTGCACTTCATAGAGGAGCTGTTTAAAATAGGTGACTGCACTTTAAAGTCAGTTACTTATGAAGCTTTAACCCTTAAACGGTCCAAACAAATCGACGTTCAAATTCGTAGTGCTCCAAAAGTAGATCTACTTTTTTAACATATTTTCATATGTAACAAAAAAAAAACGTAGATAAAAGTTTTTTTTACACGTTTTCAAATGTAAAACAAAAAAGAAGATCTACATTTTTTACATACTTTCAGATGTTGAAAAAACGTATATATACGTTTGGACCATTTAAGGGTTAAAAGAGCTTTAATTCTAATTTACAATTATTGTATAGAGTACATACTGCATTTTAATTGATATTGAAAGTAAAACTGGCATTAACAATAACAAAGACTTTGACTCAGTATTAAAGTGCATCTTCCAGGTCACCTGACATAGTGCAAAATGCTGCATTTTCTTAATACAGTACAATGTTAATTTTAACTTCATATATTATCACACTATTGTTAATGCATCAAATCAGGAAGTCTAAATTATGTTGATTTGATTATACATGTATATAGATGTTAAAGACCCTTACTGTCAGAGGGGTCTGAATCAGAGTCGGTGAGCACAACAGTGGTCTTTGGGGGCGGAAGTTTCTCCGCCAGCAACAGCCGTCCTGCACGTAACGTGTCAACCAAATAATCCTGCTGAGATTTGGCTTCCTTGAGACAATTTGTACATACTCTTTTTTTCCTGTAGGAAACCAAATTAGAATCTATTAGTATTCTGCAATACCACTGAGCCTACATCAGCAGGCCCAAGTTCATATTACAAGCCCATAGCTGGGCTCCGAGAGTAGTAAGACTCTTGAAGCTCATCAAAGATATATCAAAAGTAAGCGCCCAGACAGTAAGAGGTGAGCACCTCACTCGCTACTTATAATGACCGAGAATTCTTGTCTTGCATTACCATTTCTTGAAAATAATGATAAAAAAAATTGATTTACAAGGGAATATACAAATTTTGTTGAAAACATTTCTTAAATACATGACAGTAAAATTCACCAACAAGAATCAATCCAAAAAATTTAAAATGTATAAATATATGTATAAATTGGTAGGGTGTGCAAAAGAAGAAAATTAAAGGTGAATACAGGAAAGAGTAAGGTTATGAGGATAACAAAAAGATTAGGTGATGAAAGATTGAATATCAGATTGGAGGGAGAGAGTATGGAGGAGGTGAACGTATTCAGATATTTGGGAGTGGACGTGTCAGCAGATGGGTCTATGAAAGATGAGGTGAATCATAGAATTGATGAGGGAAAAAGAGTGAGTGGTGCACTTAGGAGTCTGTGGAGACAAAGAACTTTGTCCTTGGAGGCAAAGAGGGGAATGTATGAGAGTATAGTTTTACCAACGCTCTTATATGGGTGTGAAGCGTGGGTGATGAATGTTGCAGCGAGGAGAAGGCTGGAGGCAGTGGAGATGTCATGTCTGAGGGCAATGTGTGGTGTGAATATAATGCAGAGAATTCGTAGTTTGGAAGTTAGGAGGAGGTGCGGGATTACCAAAACTGTTGTCCAGAGGGCTGAGGAAGGGTTGTTGAGGTGGTTCGGACATGTAGAGAGAATGGAGCGAAACAGAATGACTTCAAGAGTGTATCAGTCTGTAGTGGAAGGAAGGCGGGGTAGGGGTCGGCCTAGGAAGGGTTGGAGGGAGGGGGTAAAGGAGGTTTTGTGTGCGAGGGGCTTGGACTTCCAGCAGGCATGCGTGAGCGTGTTTGATAGGAGTGAATGGAGACAAATGGTTTTTAATACTTGACGTGCTGTTGGAGTGTGAGCAAAGTAACATTTATGAAGGGATTCAGGGAAACCGGCAGGCCGGACTTGAGTCCTGGAGATGGGAAGTACAGTGCCTGCACTCTGAAGGAGGGGTGTTAATGTTGCAGTTTAAAAACTGTAGTGTAAAGCACCCTTCTGGCAAGACAGTGATGGAGTGAATGATGGTGAAAGTTTTTCTTTTTCGGGCCACCCTGCCTTGGTGGGAATCGGCCGGTGTGATAATAAAATATAATAAATAAATATATGTATCTAGGTAGTAGGTTGGTAGACAGCAACCACCCAGGGAGGTACTACCATCCTGCCAAGTGAGCGTACAACGAAAGGCTGTAATTGTTTTACATGAGATTGCTGGTGTCCTTTTTTCTATCTCATAAACATGCAAGATTTCAAGTATATCTTGCTACTTCTACTTACATTTAGGTCACACTACACATACATGTATAAGCATATATATACACACCCCTCTGGGTTTTCTTCTATTTTCTTACTAGTTCTTGTTCCTGTTTATTTCCCCTACCTCCACGGGGAAGTGGAACAGAGCTCTTCCTCCGTAAGCCATGCGTGTTGTAAGAGGTGACTAAAATGCCAGGAGCAAGGGGCTAGTAACCCCTTCTCCTGTATAAATTACTAAATTAAAAAAGAGAAACTTTTGTTTTTCTTTTTGGGCCACCCTGCCTTGGTGGGATATGGCCGGTTTGTCGAAAAAAATATATGTATCTGATTTGTAGTTATTTGCAATTGCAACACTCTTGCAGCATATACGGTATATGTAAAGTAGTGAAACAAGCTATCATGAAAAGTCGTTTTGTGATGTTTCAATCCTATTCTCATGGAAGACTGCATTTCACTAAGAATGTGATGATACATCATGAAAGCACTGGAACTTTATTCTTTCTTCTTTTCAGTGTGGTCAAATGTTTATTTGTGGTCTTTTTGCATACAAAAACAAAGGAAGACATGAAGCCACAATGACCTATGTACTGCAGTTAACATGATCACTAAAGCACTTTTAGTGAACATGAAAATATTAAAAACCATGATTTATACAAAAAAAAAAAACGACTTTTCATTAGTTTATGATTAGTCACTGTTTTACAAGGTGGAAAACAGAAGACACTCACTTTGGGTATGAAAGCACCCCAAAGTATCTACGAACATAATCTTCAGCACGAATTAAATCCTTCTCTGTACGGCAGTCTGAGTTAAGACAACGAAATGGCCGCTTCACACCACTTGGTTCCTTCCTTCTGGGAATTTCTTCAATCACAACCTGAATGTACAAGAAAGGAATAAGGGTTATACTTGGCTCCTTTCTTCTGGGGATTTCTTCTATCACAACCTGAATGTACAAGAAAGGAACAAAGGCTATACATCACCTGGGTAATAGAAGGTACACAATTAGCAAGTAGAGGGTAGCTCCAATTCCTTGAATCAAGAGCACTAAATTAGCATCAAGGTGTGATGATTAAGATTGACAAACTTAAACTAACTCTTTCACTGTCCAGATCCTCAAAATAAATATTGCTCTCAGTGCACACACAAAAAAGTCTGAAATGGTAGAGAATCTTTTTCTGAGAGTAATGAAACCATAAGTACAAAATATGATGGAAAAACTTCCAGAATTATGCAGGCGCAAAGTTAGCAGTCAGGGCACAATTTGTGCACCAGTGATTTTTGCCCACTTTGAGTCCTATTTTGAACCAATTCCACTGCTCCCTTCAACCAAATTTTTAGCTATTTCAATAGTATGCTTTCTGTTGTATTGATTTAGCACAAGTAACTGTCCATTTAACTACTAAAACTACCAAAATTACTTAAGTAAAACAGCAGGTTGTTATAGATAATGAAATTAAGAGCAAGGCCTAATATTAGCAGTGAAATAATAGGTAAGAGCAAATTATTTCAAGCTGTGGAAAGAAATTCACAGGTACCTGCAGTAGGTTCCTAACTTACAACATTAATGCATTCTTGAAAGTTGTAACTGGAGTGTTCAAAGCTTGGAACCCACCATATTTTCCCATAGCCACCCACGTTATAATTGGAGGTCTAGTCCTAAGCCATAATACACATTCTGTTTCCAATTTAAAAAAAATTTTAGCTCAGAATATTTACCCAGTGTTTTACATTCATTACTATTCTTTTTTCAATTGTAAATAGTATCAAATAGTGCTTAACTAATGTCTACTCTTTAATGAACATAAAGGAGCTAGAGTACAGTAGGCAGCATAGTATTTATATTAAATTTTGATACTTTCTCACTGGAAATATTTCCATGGCCATAAATAGTCTCGCCATTCAGAAGGGCGAGTCCACATTCATAAGTAATTAATTGGTTTCAACATGTTAATGTCGTTATATGTGGACCATCACAAATTGAATAATCATAAGCCTAGGAATTATTGTACTTAAAACTGCATACTATATGATATAATTAGCTTTACGAGTAACAAATTAGCATATGGGTACAGTACAATAAAAAATATAACAAAGTGCTTTTTATCTACAGCAGACACTATCAAATGTACAGACATACAGCATATTAAATTTCATGCATACTTACGTCATCATCTGAAAGATCAATTACTTCTGCCATGGTGATGTTGCTGGAGCTACAAAGGTTGCTATCTGAAAATTTAATTTATCTGCTTTAATATCCAAGTAAATTCTTGCCATCCAATAAAAGCATGCTATTTCCTATTGTTATATTCTTTATAGTTTAATCTTTCTCTCTCTCTCTTCAGCCTGCTTTTCCTCAGACCTTTCTGCTTACCTGATCAACACAAAATATTATTTTATAAAAAATCTGCATTTTGTATGACCTTCATTTAAAGGACTTCAGAAACAACAGACAAAATTTGCTAGGTACAGAATTATCCATTATTGTTACTGTACTATATTTACAATTTCCTTTAGGATGAATTATATTTCTTTCTCAGTGTTTTATCAAGTGCGCGCATAGGGTCGGACATCGCCTCTCCTCTTCGAGTCCATTATACTGAGGTTTTTAATGTATCTAACATTTTATAAATAAACTACAGTGATACTCCGAGTTTCGTACAGCTCCCAACTCGAACAATTATTTAAGTGTATTATTGTAAGTGCTTTTGTAAGTGTATTTTTTGGGGTCTGAAACAGACTAATCTAATTTACATTATTCCTTATGGGAACAAATTCATTCAGTAATGACACTTGAACAGCCTTCTGGAACGAATTATGGCCGAAACTCAGGGTACCACTGTACAATACTGTATTTATATAGCATGTTATAGTACAGTACATAAAATAGCTAAACACTCTGTATATTAAATTGTTTTATACTGTATCTTTATATGTAAAGGAAAAAAAATGTTTCACTGAAAGAAAGGAGACTAATTTCTTACCAAAAACCTCTCTCTGTCTACAGCTATGAAGTAATGAGATGATCATTTACATGCAAGTGTCAAGTATTGGGTACCTATGCTAATTGGTTGCAGAAGTGCCTTGCTACATATTAATGAGATTACAGTATATACATAGTACAGAACATGTTTAAAAAAATAAATGCAACACTACAAAATTAAGTAATGTACAATATAGAAAAACATAATTTATTACAAAGAAAAATTACCAAAAATAAAAGTTATGACACTCATGCTTAGCAAACTTTGATACTCAGGCTGACCCAACAATGTTGATAAAAAAAAAGGCAAAAATAAAGCTTACAGAAGTGCCAGTGAGCAGCTGTTGAGGGTGACCCAAACCATATAAAAGGAAACTGTATATGCTGCTCACCAGACACCTCTCAGTCACCCAGCTGTGATAATCTGCAGGAAATGTATTTATACACAGTTCTTCACACTCATGACTGCAGCTCAGCTGGAATACTGAATTTCCTGGATCTCTGGAGCCTTAGGTAAGTGTAACCTACCTAAGCCAAGAATAATAATCCAAATGTCATCACTGATTTTTATCGAAGCAGAATGGCACAATTCTCTGACTGGAGCAATACACAAATAACCCACACATAAAAGAAACTTATGATGATATTTTGGTCTGACTTGGACCATTAACTAGCGTGTGACTAGTTAACCCTTAAACTGTCCAAACGTAGATCTACGTTTTTTCAACATCTGAAAGTATGTAAAAAAAAAGTAGATCTTTTTTTCTTACATTTGATAGCGTGTAAAAAAACTTTAATCTACATTTTTTTTTTGTTATATTTGAAAATATGTAAAAAAATGTACATCTACTTCTGGAGCACTACGCATGTGAACGTAGATCTATGTTTGGACAGTTTAAGGGTTAATGATCCAAGTTGGACCGAAATATCGTCCTAAGTTTCTGTCCCCTATGTGCGGTTGTGCATTTAAAAACAAATGACACACTACAACCCACCAAGAAATGACAAAAAACTACATGTCTGACAAAAAACAAAAATGAAAGAATAAAATGAGAAAGTAAAAGAGGATACTCAGTTTTAGTTGTGGAGGACTGGAAAAAAACATAGCCAGATAAATTTGTTGAGGTCTAAGGCTCATCTGAAATGTATTTTCGCGCACTTCGGGCAAGACAACTATTCATTGTTATAGAAAATTTAAAAAAAAAACTCACATGCAACCCCTGGAATTTGTAGGTTGGTAGCAGGAACCACCCAGGGAGGTTTTACCGTCCTGCCAATGAGGAAAAACGAAAGCCTGTAATTGTTTTCATGATGGTAAATTGCTGGGTCTTTTGTCTTCTCATAAATAGAAAGATTACGGGTATGTCTTGCTACCTACTTACACTTAGGTCACACTACCATACATGTCCTTTTATTTATACACACTCATAGATTTTTTTGATTTTATTTTAGTTTTGGTCCTATTTTTTTTCCCTTTTTATTCCATGGGGAAGTGGAATAAAATCTTTCCCATAAGCCATGCTATTGTAAAAGTCAACAAAAATTCCCAGGAACAATGGGCTAGTAACCCCTTTTCCTGAAAGTTCTAAAAAGAATAAGAAGAAAAATTGTCAAAGTGGGAAGTCTAAATGGCATGGAGTTGTGCAAATGATAAAAAGAGATGATTGTGGATTTATGAATGAGAGAAGCTGGATGTCCTGCTATAAGTGAAAAAAAGCTAAAGGGGGGTGGGAGAGTTTCAATGGAGAGGAAAAATGGATTGGGTTCGGGGGTTTCAAAAGAGTTAAAAACAAAAGAAGGAGTAGCAATAATATTAAAGGGGTAAGCTAGGCAGGAAAAGAGGGACTATAAATTTTAAAAATTTCAAGGATTAGTGGAGTAAAATAAAGTTGGATGTAAAAGGGGGTTAATAAGCGTGTATGCACCGGGAAGAGAGAAAATGTGAGGAGAGAGAGAGATTTTGGGAAAAATTGAGTGAATTTCTGGGGAGTTTTGAATCAATTGAGAGTAATGGTGGTTGGGGATTTTTATGCTAAAGTGGTAAAAAAGTTATGGGGGGAGTAGTAGGTAAATTGGGGGTGCCCGGGGTAAATTAAATGGGGGAACCTTAATTTAGCTTGTGTAGAAAGAGATTTGGTAATAAGTAATACCTATTTTATGAAAAAGAGGATAAAAAAAATATACAAGGTATGATGTACACATAATGAAAGTAGTTTGTTAGATTATGTATTGGTGGTAAAAAGGGTTTATGGGGACTTCAGGGGTGTACAGTTTTATAGAGGGGCAACTATATATCGGGTCATTATTTAGTTTTTTAGCTACGTTAAGTAAGAGGGATGGGCAAGGGAAGGTGGCAAAAAAAAGTAAGAGGGAGGGGAAAGTGTATAAATAAAGGGGGGGGGAAATTCGGGTGAGATATAAGGACAGGGAAAAGGGGGGCTAGTGCAAAAAAGATAGTGGGGGTGTTGAAGGGGTTGGAATAGTTTTAAAAAATGCTATTAAAGTGGGGCGAAGTTTGTGGTTATAGGGGGTGGGGGCAGGGGGAAAGAGGGGATTGGGGGGAAATGAAGTAAAAAGGGGGTGATAAAAAAGAGAAAGGTAGCTTTTAAAAGATTTTTACAAAGCAGAAGTGTTATAAGAAGAGCAGAGTATATGGAGAGTAAAAGAAAGGTAAAGAGAGTGGTGAGAGTGCAAAAGGAGAGCAGATGATAGAGTGGGAGAGGCACTGTCAAGAAATTTTAATGAAAATAAGAAAAAATTTTGGAGTGAGTTAAACAAGTTAAGAAAGCCTAGGGAAAGTATGGATTTGTCAGTTAAAAACAGAGTAGAGGAGTCAGTAGATGGGGAGAGGGAGGTATTAGGTAGATGGCGAGAATATTTTGAGGAACTTTTAAATGTTGAGGAAGAAAGGGAGGCGGTAATTTCATGCACTGGCCAGGGAGGTATACCATCTTTTAGGAGTGAAGAAGAGCAGAATGTAAGTGTGGGGGAGGTACGTGAGGCATTACGTAGAATGAAAGGGGGTAAAGCAGCTGGAACTGATGGGATCATGACACAAATGTTAAAAGCAGGGGATGATATAGTGTTGGAGTGGTTGGTACTTTTGTTTAATAAATGTATGAAAGAGGGGAAGGTACCTAGGGATTGGCGGAGAGCATGTATAGTCCCTTTATATAAAGGGAAAGGGGACAAAAGAGATTGTAAAAATTATAGAGGAATAAGTTTACTGAGTATACCAGGAAAAGTGTATGGTAGGGTTATAATTGAAAGAATTAGAGGTAAGACAGAATGTAGGATGGTGGATGAGCAAGGAGGTTTCAGAGTGGGTAGGGGATGTGTAGATCAAGTGTTTACATTGAAGCATATATGTGAACAGTATTTAGATAAAGGTAGGGAAGTTTTTATTGCATTTATGGATTTAGAAAAGGCATTGATAGAGTGGATAGAGGAGCAATGTGGCAGATGTTGCAAGTATATGGAATAGGTGGTAAGTTACTAAATGCTGTAAAGAGTTTTTATGAGGATAGTGAGGCTCAGGTTAGGGTGTGTAGAAGAGAGGGAGACTACTTCCCGGTAAAAGTAGGTCTTAGACAGGGATGTGTAATGTCACCATGGTTGTTTAATATATTTATAGATGGGGTTGTAAAAGAAGTAAATGCTAGGGTGTTCGGGAGAGGGGTGGGATTAAATTATGGGAATCAAATTCAAAATGGGAATTGACAGTTACTTTTTGCTGATGATACTGTGCTTATGGGAGATTCTAAAGAAAAACTGCAAAGGTTAGTGGATGAGTTTGGGAATGTGTGTAAAGGTAGAAAGTTGAAAGTGAACATAGAAAAGAGTAAGGTGATGAGGGTATCAAATAATTTAAATAAAGAAAAATTGGATATCAAATTTCGGAGGAGAAGTATGGAAGAAGTGAATGTTTTCAGATACTTGGGAGTTGACGTGTCGGCGGATGGATTTATGAAGGATGAGGTTAATCATAGAATTGATGAAGGAAAAAAGGTGAGTGGTGCGTTGAGGTATATGTGGAGTCAAAAAACGTTATCTATGGAGGCAAAGAAGGGAATGTATGAAAGTATAGTAGTACCAACACTCTTATATGGATGTGAAGCTTGGGTGGTAAATGCAGCAGCGAGGAGACGGTTGGAGGCAGTGGAGATGTCCTGTCTAAGGGCAATGTGTGGTGTAAATATTATGCAGAAAATTCGGAGTGTGGAAATTAGGAAAAGGTGTGGAGTTAATAAAAGTATTAGTCAGAGGGCAGAAGAGGGGTTGTTGAGGTGGTTTGGTCATTTAGAGAGAATGGATGAAAGTAGAATGACATGGAAAGCATATAAATCTATAGGGGAAGGAAGGCGGGGTAGGGGTCGCCCTCGAAAGGCCTCACCTAGATTATGCAGCTCAGTTCTGGTCTCCGTATTACAAAATGGACATAAATTCGTTAGAAAACATTCAGTGTAGGATGACTAAATTAATACATAGCATTAGAAATCTTCCTTATGAAGAAAGATTGAAGACTCTTAAGTTACATTCACTTGTTAGACGAAGAATGAGGGGAGACCTGATCGAAGTGTATAAGTGGAAGATAGGTATTAATAAAGGGGATATTAATAAGGTCTTGAGGATGTCTCTCCAAGAGAGAACCCGCAGTAATGGATTTAAATTAGATAAGTTTAGATTTAGAAAGGACATAGGAAAGTATTGGTTTGGAAATATTGTAGTTGATGAGTGGAACAGTCTACCTAGTTGGGTTATTGAGGCTGGGACTTTGGGTAGTTTCAAATCTATGTTGGATAAGTACATGAGTGGGAGGGGTTGGATTTGAGTGGGACTTTCACATCAGAGCTTATTTCTTGGGTGGCATTGAAAATTGGGTTGGGCAAATGTTTTGTTAGTGGGATGAATTGTAAAGGACCTGCCTAGTATGGGCCAGCAGGCCTCCTGCAGTGTTCCTTCTTTCTTATGTTCTTATGAGGGGGTAAAGGAGGTTTTGTGGGCGAGGGGCCTGGACTTCCAGCAAGCGTGCGTAAGCGTGTTAGATAGGAGTGAATGGAGACGAATGGTACCTGGGACCTGACAATCTGTTGGAGTGTGAGCAGGGTAATATTTAGTGAAGGGATTCAGGGAAACCGGTTATTTTCATATAGTCGGACTTGAGTCCTGGAAATGGGAAGTACAATGCCTGCACTTTAAAGGAGGGGTTTGGGATACTGGCAGTTTGTAGGGATATGTTGTGTATCTTTATACGTATATGCTTCTAAGCTGTTGCATTCTGAGTACCTCTGCAAAAACAGTGATAATGTGTGAGTGTGGTGAAAGTGTTGAATGATGATGAAAGTATTTTCTTTTTGGGATTTTCTTTCTTTTTTTTGGGTCACCCTGCCTCGGTGGGAAACGGCCGACTTGTTGAAAAAAAAAAAAAAAAATTTACTAATAAATATCTTAGGTATTTCTTAGTGTCTTTATTTTGCAATTTATCAGTATTGAGTTACAGTACATTATTCTTTTACAAATAGTCAATGAGTTCCTTCTTTCGATCATCCTACTTTGGTGGCAATAGTCGATGTGCTATAATTATTTTTTCTTCAAACCTATATAGTGTAAACAGAGCCATTCGTATATGCAAAAACATATACAGCATATACTGTATGCACAGCTTCTTTTAAAATATAGTATTACATTCACTAGTCTCAATGCAAAAGCTGTTTGAACAACAATAACACAAATTGCAACACCTCATTTATATACATGTACATACTATAACTAAATTATGTGCCACACTTCTGTACTCACTACATATAAAACTTAGACTTACATACAAACCACAAAACCTCATATAAGTAAACAGTTACTGAGGAATTATTTACTGTGCATCTGTCATAAAATATCTAGGCTACTTATAAATATGTTGTCTAAATGCGTGATCTAACTCAGAAATATTGTGCAGCTATGAAAGTGATACCAGTCTAATGTCACCTTTATCATAAGAAAAAATACATTAAGCTTGTGGAGTTTTACTTTAACCTTTGTACAAGCATCCCTCAATTTAAGTTTGCTTTATGTGAATTCTATTATGAGCTGTACCATTTGTGTTGGTAATACCAATATGCATTTGCCACATGTGATTGGTGGAGTTCGTACAGTGTATTGAAGATTCATTTAATATGGAATTAAGGTTTGATAGATAGATGTGCTTAGAACACCTGCTATGCATCTGTAACATATTACTGCATTAAGCTAGGGACATACTGTATACTACACAAGATCAGAGTATATGGGATAAAACACAATAATTACTGTAATTATAAATAAATATAAATAGTTTGCTATCAAAAAAAAAAAAAATCCAACTTAAAAATTGACACTCATGCAATACAAACTTCAATTTCCAAATGTGCCTACGACAATAGTGAGGGAAGGGGGTAAACACTTCTAAAAACAAACTTTTGTTACACACCAAATATTACTTCACCCTCTCTGTTGCTCTCTTGCTCATGCAATATAACTAATCATATATGAGTCAAGTCTTTTCTTATGAATCAACTGCAACTTCCCTCAGGTTACTCAAGTTTTGCACTAGCAAGTTTGCCATTGTAATAGCTAAGTTTTGATGAATGGTTTGAAAAACCGACAATTTGAAGATTTAGACACATGCAACATATGGAAATCTTTATTCTTCACACAGTGAAGCCACTGTGTGGCGAAACGTTTCCTGAATAAAGATTTCCATATGTTGCATAAGTGTCTAAATCTTCAATAGCCAAGTTTTTAACGCACTGAGATTCTAATGACCTTAATCCGCAGCTGGAGTCCAGATTACTAAATTGCATGGAGTATGAAAGACCTATCCAAAAATTTAACTTAATTTTTAAACTGCTCCTGGCTCCACAACCTGCATAAAAGATACATAGTCTAGTAGATGGCCCATTTCTTTTAGAAATGGCTAAAAATGGCCCATTTCCTTTAGAAATGGTCAATAATATCAGTCTTTATTATGAGGACTACAGGGAACCTGGAGTGAAACAGTATATATGCTCAGTAACTGTAAATTCATCATCTGAGTTTCTCTCAAAAACTGAACCCTCGTGAATACAGAGGAAGTACAGTACATAAATGAACTAAATGTAAAATCATATTATTTAAACTAGAGTGCATCATTTAAGGTCAACCTCACTGCAATTAACAGAGATACTTAATTTTTTTGTTGTATCTGATACATATACTGTATTTTGTACTGATAACCATAATGACATATTTCACAATTTGTGCTACAACATGCAATAATCTCAATACAAATTCTAAACAGTTAAATATTTCATAACTAGCACCTCACTATGAACAGGGTACTCAGTGCGCAGTATGAGCTACTGAAGTCGGTAATCAAACTTTTCTTAATCTCTTTCTTCCTCAAATCTGTGTTACCTTATCAAATTGTGTAACAAATTTTATATTTTGTAGTGTTGATTTAAATTTGACCACAAAATTATGTATTGTATGTGTATGTGTGTGTGTGGGGCGTATGTGTGTGTGTGTGTGTGTGTGTGTGTGTGTGTGTGTGTGTGTGTGTGTGTGTGTGTTGTGTGTGTGTGTGTGTGTGTGTGTGTGTGTGTGTGTGTGTGTGTTGTGTGTGTGTGTGTGTGTGTGTGTGTGTGTGTGTGTGTGTGTGTGTGTGTGTGTGTGTGTGTATGTGTGTTGTAAGGGCTCCCATCCTTTAATATGGACACAAAATAAGAAATATTTTACTGAACAAATAGGCTGTGTTAGACTAGGAAATCACAATTTGAAGCTCACATCAATTGATTTAACAAAGTACTGTACTGTACTATTTAAAAATAAAATAAATACGTCTCATTTATGTTCACAATTACAAAGGTAAAAATGCAACAAAACACAGAACAGCAAGCAAATAACCACAAACAGTATCAGACTAAGTCGCTAAATATAGTACATTATCATGTATGACAAATTCCATAATCTCCTAAAAAAAAAAAAAAAAAAAAACACACAAATTATAAATGTTTAACTGCAACTGATAAATGCACTTCAGAGTGTCTACATTTAAAAGTACAGTAGCACAGTAGAAATCTACATTTAGTGATACAGTAATGCACCTACTGGCTGGTTGCATGCAGTTTATATGTAGTTTACAAAATAAATGATTTATCACAGCCAATTAAAATAGCAGTTACCGTTTCCTGTACTGTGGTTCGATGTCGGAGACTTCTGAAGAACAATGGAAGCAGAAGGCTCTTGCTGAGGCACGTCGTCTAACCTCGTTTCTTTTGTTATTAGTATTGGAATTATCCTAACCTGCTCTGCTTGGTGTATCTCTAACTGCTCTGGTGCAGGAGCCTCTTCTAGGCTACTACAACTGCTAATGCTCTGGTCCGCAGAATTCTCTGACTTTTTAATACTGGGCTTTTCTTTTTCGTCTTTTAATCCTTTTCTCTCTGTACACTTGTGATTTTTTAATTTTTGAAATGTACTATAATTATAGGTACATTTAGGACAGTATGTACACTTGTGGTACTTATATCTACTTGAAGATGTAAAATTACGCCTGCATTTTATACAGAAATGGTCTTTTCCACACTGATGACGTTCCAGCCGTCGTAATGAAGAAAAACATCTTCACATTCATTGCAGAAATTACATAAATGTTCTTGTAGTTCTGAATCTGATGTGTAGGACTTGTTGCAGTGCTGGCACACATATTTGCTCCCGTTTGACATGAGGGAACCTTTCTTAAAAGAATACTGTAATGCATATCTGTGTAACAAACAAAAATTAGTGAATAAATTCAGCTTTGTTACACTGTAACAAGGTATATTGTTGAAGAGAACTAAAACAGACATACATTGCATTCATTGTTTAGTGGTAGCAAGTTTGTGTACACCACAAAATTGGACAAGAATTTCACAATTGGACCATATTTTGTGCAAGCTTAACATAATACAATACAGCAAATAATTTTGCATGAGCATATCATGTAATCTATATTTGGACTACAAATTACCAAAGAGCAAGAGATGCCAAAATTTGTAATGGTGTTTATCCTAAGATGTTAAATGAGACAGACACTGTTGATAAATACATAGTACATTATTTTGGTACTTTAATATTAGCTGACCTATACCACCCTTAAAAGAAAATTACTCTACTAACAAGGAGCTAAAGGGGCACCTTTTTTTTCTATTAAAAGTTTCATTTTGGGCTACAATGGCTATGTATTCCACTTCATAATCTAGTGCCATCTGTCCACCTCCACACTGTCATTACAGTATACTATATTTTTTCCCTTTCCTTTCATCAGAATTTTCTCTAAACTTTTGTCCTTTTAGTGTGTCAAGTTTGTTCCCCTTTTAGCAGACGAAAAATAACAAAACTGCACCTTGTATAGGACAATTCACAAGTAATCTATTAACTGAAAATAAACACTAATGTGGCATGCCTATGACATACCTGTGACTGGTTTTGACTGCTCTTCCACTCTCATAGCCTGGCCTGAGTCTTGACACTGTTCTTTTAGTCAACTCTTTAATCATTATTACTCTTGATCTAATAAAAACCAACAACCATCAAATTTTTATTCAGTTTCAATTTCCAATGAGTTGATTGATTGTGAATCCTTTCTTTTCACTTCCTCTACAATAAGTGATTTGTGAGGCCTATCCTCCTATTTTGTATTTTCAGGGTAAAGAATTTGTGAAAAAATGTTCAGAGTGCTCATTTAAACAAGAAAGTTCAGAATATTATATATGGATGAAAGAGCATTGCATACACTTAGGATATCATTATTAGATACATTTCACTCCGAGGATCTTGGTCGCTTCACATGAATAAAGAACACGAGAGTCTTTCAACCATATTGAGACTATCATTATGCCTTTTACTTTCATGTGTAGATACAGGTGGCTGTCAATTAACAACGTAGTCATGTTCATGAAAATAGAGTGAAATTAAAAAATTTTGTAAAATGAACCAAAGATCATACGGGAAAAATGGAGGCTACATCCTTCACCCCCCCCCCATACACACACACACACACACACATTTTATCACTGTCTTGGCAGAGGCATGCTTACACTACAGCTCAAAAACTGCAGCATATCAACACACTAAAGCCAGCAATGAACAACACAATACCTTTCATCCGTGGACTGCTTGCAGAGCCAAATGCAATGTTCATGGCTTTCACAGAGACCTACAAAGAGGATCACTTTGACAATGAAATATGGATCCCAGGTTACAACCTATACAGATGCGACAGAGTGAACAGGCAAAAGGGGGGGGGGGTTGGCCTGTATGTCACAGAGTCACTTATTTGCACAGAACTGCTTAATGCTTCAAATAATGTAGTGGAAGTTTTAGCAGTAAAGATCGAGAACCAAAATCTAGTCATTGTGGTAGTCTACAAGCCTCTGGATGCAACGTCCCAACAATTCCAGGAACAGCTGTTGAAAATCGACCACTATCTGGAAAATCTTCCAGCTCCTGCCCCCAATATCTTCCTCCTGGGGGATTTCAACCTAAGGCACCTAAAATGGAGGAATATAGCAAATAATGTTGTTGCAATGATAACACCAGGAGGCAGCTCAGACAAAACTCACACACACGAGCTTATAAATCTCTGCACAAAATTCAACTTAAACCAGCAAATAATAGAGCCTACTAGACTGGAGAACACACTGGACCTCATCTTCTCTAACAATGATGATCTGATACGAAATGTCACCATATCAAAAACAATATATACTCGGATCACAACATAATTGAGGTTCACACATGTATGCACGGAGCCCCACACCGACAAAATGAGATCAGTCACGAGCACATAAAGTGGGACCAAGTAAACCAAGTCCTAAACGATATAAGCTGGGAAGATAGACTAAGCAACACAGACCCCAACTTATGCCTAGAACAGATTAACTCTGTGGCACTCGATGAATGCTCAAGGCATATTCCTTTAAGAAAAAGGAGGAGTAGATATAAAATAGAAAGAGACAGGCGCTCCTTTTACAGGGACAGAAAAGAATAACAGAGCGGCTAAAAGAGGCCAATATATCTGAAATGTGTAGGGAGACACTGGTCAGAGAAACAGCAAACATCGAACTAAAGCTAAAGGAATCTTATAGGAGTCAGAAATCACGGGAAGAACTAAAAGCCATAAATGAAATCGAAAGAAACCCAAAGTATGTATTTCTTTTCTTATGCCATCCAGTATTGGGCCCCTACTTAAACAAGATGGGTCCTACACAGATGACAGCAAGGAAATGAATGAGCTACTCAAGTCCCAATATGACTCAGTTTTTAGCGAGCTGCTAACCAGACTGAGAGTCGAAGATCTAAATGAATTTTTATGAGAGAGCCACAGAATTTGGTAAACACAAGCCTATCTGATGTTATCCTGATGCCAAATGACTTCAAACAGGCAATAAATGACATGCCCATGCACTCTGCCCCAGGGCCAGACTCATGGAACTCCATGTTTATCAAGAACTGCAAGAAGCCCCTATCACGTTGCTTTTAACATCCTATGGAGAGGGAGCATGGACATAGGGTCGTCCCACAGTTACTAAAAGCAACAAACATAGCCCCACTCCACAAAGGGGGCAGTAAAGCAATAGCAAAGAACTACAGACCGATAGCATTAACATCTCATATCATAAAAATCTTTGAAAGGGTCCTAAGAAGCAAGATTGCCACCCATCTAGAAACCCATCAGTTACACAACCCAGGGCAACATGGGTTTGGAGCAGGTTGCTCCTGTCTGCCCCAACTACTGGATCACTACAAGGTCCTAGATGCACTAGAAGACAAAAAGAATGCAGATGTAATATACACAGACTTAGCAAAAGCCTTCAACAAGTGTGACCATGACGTAATAGCACACAAAATGCGTGCTAAAGGAATAACAGGAAAAGTTGGTAGATGGATCTATAATTTCCTCACAAACAGAACACAGTAGTAGTCAACAGAGTAAAATCTGAGACGGCTACGGTGAAAAGTTCTGTTCCGCAAGGCACAGTACTTGCTCCCATCCTGTTTCTCATCCTCATATCCGACACAGACAAGGGTGTCAGCCACAGCAGATGACACCCTAATCTGCATGACAGTGTCCTCCATTGCAGACACTGCAAGGCTCCAGGCGGACATCAACCAAATCTTTCAATGGGCTGCAGAAAACAATATGAAGTTCAACGATGAGAAATTTCAATTACTCCGATATGGTAAACATGAGGAAATTAAAACTTCATCAGAGTATAAAACAAATTCCAGCCACAAAATAGAGTGTAAAACTAACATCAAAGACCTGAGAGTGATCATGTTGGAGGATCTCACCTTCAAGGACCATAACATTGTATCTATTGCATCTGCTAGAAAAATGACAGGATGGAAAATGAGAACCTTCAAAACTAGGGATGCCAAGCCAATGATGACACTCTTCAGGTCACTTGTTCTATCTAGGCTGGAATATTGCTGCACACTAACAGCACCTTTCAAGGCAGGTGAAATTGCTGACCTAGAAAATGTACAGAGAACCTTCACGACGCGCATAACAGAGATAAAACACCTCAGTTACTGGGAGCACTTGAAGTTCCCGAACCTGTACTCCCTGGAACGCAGGTGGGAGAGATATATGATTATATACACCTGGAAAATCCTAGAGAGACTAGTACCAAACTTGCACACGAAAATCACTCACTATGAAAGCAAAAGACTCGGCAGATGATGCAACATCCCCCCAATGAAAAACAGGGGTGTCACTAACACGTTAAGAGACAACACAATAAGTGTCAGGGGCCCAAGACTGTTCAACTGCCTCCCAGCATACAAAAGGGGGATTACCAATAGACCCCTGGCTGTCTTCAAGCAGGCACTGGACAAGCACCTAAAGTCAGTACCTGACCAGCCGAGCTGTGGCTCGTACGTTGGATTGTGTGCAGCCAGCAGTAACAGTCTGGTTGATCAGGCTCTGATCCACCATGAGGCCTGGTCACAGACTGGGCCACAGGGGCTTTGACCCCCGGAACTCTCTCCAGGTAAACTCCAGGTAAACTTCCTTCAGAGCACAAGCACTATACTTCCCACCTCCAGGACTCAAGTCTTGGCTTGCCAGTTTCCCCAAATCCCTTAATAAATGTTACTTTTCTCACATTCCAACAGCATGTCAAGTCATAAAACACATTTGCCTCCACTTGCTCCTATCTTAACACGCTCACACACGCTTGCTGGAAGACCAAGCCCCTTGTACACAAAAATTCCTTTACCTCCTCCCTCCACCCCTTACTAGGACAACCCCTACTCCACCCTCCTTCCACTACTGATTTATACATCCTCCAATTTATTCTATTTTGTTCTATCCTCTCTAAATGTCAGAACCACCTTAACAACCTCTTCTCTGCCCTCTGGATAATACTTTTAAAAACCCCATACCTTTTTTTAATCTTCAAGTTACGAATTCTCTGCATTATATTTACACCACACATTGCCCTCAGACACGACATCACTGCCTCCAGCCTTCGCCTTGTTGTAACATTCACCACCGATGCTTCACACCCATATAAGAACACTGGTGCCACTAATATCTCCCAAAATAACAATTTCCACAAGAAATGTTTCCTTTTTCTGTGGTGTATATAGGTTGCATCATAAAATGTAAACTAATGCCAAATTCACACAGAAATTATCATAAATTTTAGCCCAGGTTGATAAATTATATGAAATTAACCTAGGATAATCTAACAAAGCCAAATATAAATAGTTTCCACTGTCATACCCATAACATTATCACAGGCCCCTTCAAAGTGGGATGGACATGCCTTGATGCTGGTGAAGAGGTCTATGATCAAAGGTATCGGAACAGCCCACTTCTTTCCCGAATCAGATCTGATTACCACAGTCCTGCCAGTGCCCAAGAGGAGTCATGACGCTCACGGGTTTACCGCTTTCCCAGGTGCCTCGTTCATCAGTACTGAATCTCAGTGATCTAGTGTGCTTATAATTTACCATAGGGTTCTGAACATTCAAAACATATAAAACTTATCAAGGAATGTAGGCTACGACTGAAAAATAAAGGTGGTTATATAGGAAATAAAAGTTATCAAAATGATCAACTTGAATATCCAGCACTTTGATGTTGTTGTTTACATCCCACAACCCAAACACCACAATCACACTCTTAATTACACGTGTTTTAGGCCTAATTTCACTCATTACATTAGTCAACCACCGTTAACCAGCCGTCACTAGGGTGGAGGCACTTAATTACTCACATGTTAAGTCATGGTGAGTTATATTAATAAGAAAATAAAGAGGAATTATCGTCGCTCCACGCTGAGGCTGAAGCTCTGACAGGCATCCCACACTCACCACCTCTACCACCAACACCAGTTATCACCCTTGTGGGTTTACCTCTTAGTTAGTAAGTTTATTCAGGTATAGGTACACGTAAATACAGTTACATAAATTATCATACATAGTAACATATAAGTAGATTACCCACCAGAATAATCCATGAAAGTCAGTCAGTGACTTATTTCCATCGGGGTTCTTTAGTAAGTAAGTAAGTAAGTAAATTTATTCAGGTATACACAATACAGTTACATAGAATTATCATACATAGCAGCATATGTGTAGAGAACCTAGGATAACCCAAAAAAGTCAGACAGAGTGACTTATTTCCATTGGGGTCCTTTAATATCTTATTATTTCAAATTTAAAAGTTAAAACAGCTAAGTAGCTCAACTATGTGAAAACAGTTACAATAAAAGAAGATATACTAGGAATAAGGCAAGCAGAGTTATTTATATTAACATTAAAATGAGGATCAGATCACAATGAGAATAAGTCACTTTGACTTTTTTGGGGGCTATCCTAGGTTCTCCACACATATATGCTGCTATGTATGATAATCTATTTAACTGTAGATGAATGGTTCAGAGAACCGACACGTTAATAAATTAGATACATGTGCAACTCTTGCGTATCTTTATTGAGGAAACGTTTCGCCACACAGTGGCTTCATCAGTCCATACAAAGGAGAATCGTGAAGAACAGGAGGGTTGAGGGACTGATTACCTCATTCTTCTCCTGTTCTTCACGATTCTCCTTTGTATGGACTGATGAAGCCACTGTGTGGCGAAACGTTTCCTCAATAAAGATACCCAAGAGTTGCACATGTGTCTAATTTATCAATGTGTCGGTTCTCTGAACCATTCATCTACAATGATAATCTATGTAACTGTATGCTACTATGTATGATAATTTATTTATTTATTTATTATTTTATGTCTTTGCAAACAGTACATTGAGATTTTGTATTTACAATAGTGGGTTGCAATGCAAAGAAAGCCTCTATTATGCCTAGGCATTATGGGCCAATCTATGTAACTGTATGCTACTATGTATGATAATCTATGTAACTGTATGCTACTATGTATGATAATCTATGTATTTTTCTATTCTAGGTGATTTGCCGGTATGGATCCCGGCCCGGGTCTCTTCCAATTTGGTGGCCCGGCACTGGCTTCCCGGGTACATGCGTGGCAGTCCTTCGGTGAGAAGAGGGGTTCCTCTCCGGTTCTATGGACAAATGATGACCTAAAAGTTAGTTGCTCTAACGTTGGTTGGTGTGTGGTGCAACGGAGGCTCTCAGCAGGCCTTCACACCGACGTCAGCGGGGGTAGGGGTGACGTGGAATAACTGTGAGTAAGGTTTCCAAGTCTCTGATGGCTAATTACACTAGATGTGCCGCCTTATCCTCCCGGGTCTGCCCCACTGAGGCCATTGGGAAGTGTCTGCGGCGAAGGGGCATCGTAGTTGGGCAGTCTAACAGGTAGTGCACCAGGGGTTTCGGAACCATCCGGTCACAATGGGCACAGAGCTCCTCTCGTGCCCGTTCAACAATCCGTGCAGTGGTGGGATACCCTAAGCGTAGGCGGTGGATATGCACCTGCAGTTCTCTGGTCTGCATTCGAATACTTGGAAGGGACGCCCTGTGAGTCGCACTGTCATACCAGCGGCTTCTCCGTGAATCCCCAGGGTCAGGGAGTGGGTGCCTGGCAGTACTGGCAGCCCATAGCATGTTAGGTAAGACACATATGCAACAGTTAGGTATCTTTATTTCGAAACGTTTAGCCTACACAGTAGGCTTCTTCAGTCGAGTACAGAAAAGTTGATAGAAGCAGAAGAAACTTGAAGACGATGTAATCAGTCCATCACCCTTGAAGTTTTGAGGTGGTCAGTCCCTCAGTCTGGAGAAACGTATTGTTCCATAGTCTGAAACAATATGGAGTTGAAGTGACAGGAAGAAGCCTTATAGCCCATAGCATAATCTGGTTGTGGCTGATGGAGACTGCAGCACGTGGCTGTGCCTCCAGCGTTGCGGTCTTCGCAGCCTCTTCTGCGGCATCATTGCCGGGGATACCTACATGGCTCAGGATCCAGTTGGTCTTCACGGCTACTACAACTAACTCATCAATTTGGGTAGGACCTACTTCCACTAGGAAATCCCGCCTACCGGTGACTATGCCCACGATGCTACACGTCCCTATTTACTGACGCCTTTATTAGCGCCAGTCTCCTTACCTGTGCTTCAGAATCTCTACAACCACGGTGCTCTAAACACCACCTCCAAGGCTGAGGGACTGATTACCTCATCTTTTGTATATAGTTCTTCTGTTTTCTAATTATGTCCAAGAATCTGTATTGATAAAGCCACTAGATGGCGAAATGTCTACAATAAAGACAACCAGATGTTGCACATGTGCGATAAAGACAACCAGATGTTGCACATGTACAATAAAGACAACCAGATGTTGCACATGTGCGATAAAGACAACCAGATGTTGCACAAGTGTCTTAACTTTCATCTTGTCTGTATTGTATACCTGTCTTGCACAGTGATCTTCATTAACTAAAGAATACTTTGTCAGATCAGCTTCAAACTTTCAACATTAGTTTGCCTTATTCAGAGGGTGACTGAATATTTTAATGCTTTGTGACCTCTAATTTGCTGATGTTATTACAATATTTTACGAAGTTCTCTTTAGCCGTTTAGGAGATATTAATTTTGATGTTAAACTTACATCAAATATTAAACTGGATTTAAAGTACTTATTTTTTTTCCTTGCAGTTCTATGGTCAACTATGTATCTTTGCATGGTAGTATGACTACCTGGAGGATTTTCCAGGGGTCAACGCCCCCGCGGCCCGGTCCATGACCAGGCCTCCTGTTGGATTAGGACCTGATCAACCAGGTTTGTATCAGTAATATTGCTGTATAGCCCTTGTGGCTTAGCGCTTCTTTTTGATTATAATAATAATAATCAGTAATATCAATCTATTGCTTTTCTCTCTTATAAACGGGAGAAAAAAATCCCTGAATTTTTTTTCGCAGTATATATTTTAACAATATGGGTGTGTTCAGTGACCCACGGGATGGGTATAGGGCGAATAATGAACATATTAAACTAACCAACCTAAAATAATACCTAATCTGCTCTGCATAACAAGGTGCTTTCTATATGGTAGTATGTCACTGATGTCAACTAGGACTGTATACCTTGTACATGTACTTGTAGAAATAAAGATATTATTATTATTATTATTATTATTATTATTATTATTATTATTATTATTATTATTATTATTATTATTATTATTATTGTGTGGTACAACTCTACGGGAATCGCCACAAAGTATCGTTGAGTGATTACTTAGTTGTCCTATTACACATGGTCTACATGTACGTACACGTTCACATGAGCACATACATACACGCAAGTGTATGACAATCTATGTAACTGTATTTGTGTATACCTGAATAAACTTACACATAGATACAGTTACGACAAGAAGCATGATGTTAGCAGTGCAGTGTGGCCAGTAGTAACAGCCTGGCTGATCAGACCCTGATCCACTGCGAGGCCTGGTCATGGACCGGGCCGCGAGGGCGTTGACCCCCAAAATACTCTCCAGGTATATGCAGGTCTTAATCATATGATGACCCTCAGCTGGAGCTTTTGGTCATCTGACCGAGGCCTTCTACTGGTTTACCCCTCCACCCCTTTAAAAATTATGGTTATGATTAAAACCGTTACCTACTGTACAACATATAATCGGAGAAGTGGCTTATATACTGCAGTGAGGTGAGTAACAGCAGGAGGAGGCGGAGTCACCAGTGGACAAATCCATTAGTGTAAGGTTTCTAAACCATTACATCAGCGACCGAAATACATGAGGTAGTCAGTGTAATAAGCCACACTGCTAGTCTTTCTTGCATTATCCTGGGTTATTAATCCGAATACAATCTTCGTCTTATATCGAAACTAAATCAGCCACACCACGTGGCGTATATAAATTAGATAATAATAAAAATAATATATCTAATATCCTTTAACATCACTGTATAGTCTCCTTTATTTATAAAATATGAAAATGTTAAAACAAATAATGAACCACGAGATTTATATATTGGTATATACATCAGTAGCGCAGGTATTATAGGAAGTCCTCAAAACCTATAGTGTGTCGTGCTCCTGCTGGATATAAACACATGTATTCAAAGTTTTCAGTGGAACTCGAGGCCCAATCGTTACTTTATTATGATAAATTACTGTGAATATTTTTATTAACGCAGGCTATATAATTATTGTTAGATATTTTAATACTATTGGTGATATATGATTAATACGATACATCAACACTGTGTGGCTATTGTGATATATATATGACTTACTTATGACATTTGGAAGGTTGTTGCTGCCAGTGGTGTCCCATGGCTAGGTTGGTAGCGCACTCAGTTCACACATTGACGTCTGTAGTTCAATCCCCGTTCATTCATTGTTTTCCTAAGACATCTGCTGTTACAGCAGGTGTCTTAGGGAGACAAGTGCTATCTCTGTTTGCCTAGCAATAAAATAAGTACGTACCTTGGTGTTAGTCACTTTACACCTGCTGTCCCAATGCTACAAGGTTCTTAATATGAAGAAGGATCTTGGTATTTCTAGTATCAGTTATAGGATTGTTGAGATTAATACTGTACTCGGTATCAGAATGTTAAGAAATGAAACAGACTGTGGAAAATACTGTATATATTTTCCAGAAATTCAGTATTTATATGTAAATAGATGGCCATACTGTATTTAAAAATATTTATGTCATAGAAAACGGAAAGCCTGCGGCTGCGTAGAAGGAGACTCACCATCTTGGTTTTGAATTGTGTACAACGTTGGTGTGATGGGAAGGAATTTTCGTGCTCTAGAGGTTGAAATTGGACTGACACCTCTCAAATAGGAGGCGAAATTGTTGGACATGCATTCCTGCATAACTTGAGATATCAGATGACTGGACAAGACAGCTCCAGGAACCTCAGATAAGCTCTCTAGATTTGTGTATAATTCTGGCCAGTGTTTTCATAAATTTAGTTAGTGAGGTTTTTCTGAGTATGATACAACTTAATATCCAGTCAAATTGGTGAGTGATATTAAAATATATTTTCCTTCTGTTATGTAATTGTGTTATATATAATCATTTTTTAATATACAGTCCACAAATTTATATATTTACCAGAATTCCTGATGTATAATTCATTTAATTAATAGGTCCAGAGCAACTTGTGATTATGACAGTGGTAGGTATCGAAGGGGGACATTTTTTGCGACCTAGGTGTCCCAAATTCCTACTTGTCTATGTAACATTGATAAATAATAATTAGTACATAATTAGTTACATTCAGATAAATGCAATTTTCCACACAGACACTGTCGCAATGAATCTTACTAAGTGTCTAGAAGTAAATACACACAGATCTAAATGGACTGTGAAAACTTGCAGTTACATTAAGTTTTATAACCTGCATGAACTGTATCACTCTAGACAACAAGAGCATTTCACCCCTCCATGGAAGATGTGTTCATTTAATATCACATACCTGCAAGTCCCTCCCAAGAAGCTCATTGCTAGTAATCCCTTCCTTAAATCACTTGTTAAAGCAACTGCTCAAGAAGAAATTTCTAGCCTAGCTGGTAGAAATAAGTTATCACAAGTTATATACACTGATGAATCTAAACAGGAGTCTTCTGGCAGGGCTGCATCTGCTCTTGTTGCCACCTCCCTAGTTAAGAACGATAATAAATTTTATTGTGTTAGGCATAAGAATTAACAACTGGGCGTCTACACTGCAAACTGAATTGTTTGCAATCCTAATGGCGCTAAAGTTAACCTATGACACTGAGCTTGACTCTATAATCATTACTGATTCTATGTCATCATTGAAGGCTCTTGACTCATATAATGACTCCAATAACATGCTCATTGGAGAAGCCAGGTATAGATACTCAAAAATCCGGGACAAAGGAATTAATGTACAGTTGCTATGGATCCCATCACACATTGTATTACTCCTTCATGATAAAGTTGATATGTTAGCCAAGAAGAGTACCCAGAAGGAGAATGTAGAATATAACCTTGGTATATCTGTGTCTACAATTAGGAATAATATTAAGAGAGAAGTAAATAATGAAAATGATTGTTATAGGAATGCAGTTAGAAGACTGAGTAGATCTATAACCCACTATGATAACATGAACGTAGGTAAGTATGTTTATGGAGCAACGTGCAATGTGAACAGACTGACTGATGTTGTAGTGGCCAGGCTTAGGCTTGGTTACAAGTACTTTTGGTAGTTTGGGAGACACACAGATGATGATCAAACTAAATGTAAATTATATGATCAGGCATATGGTCACTGTCTTGAACACTATGTGTTTAATTGTCCACTTATTGAGGAATACAGAGACAGACAGTATAATAACCTATGTGACATGTCAAGATATCTTATTAATGAAAATAAGATATCAGATATACTACGTAAATTTCCTAAATTTGCTTGTAACAGAGAAGTGAACTGTAGATATGTAGATATAAACCCATATGTACACCTGTTAACCCTTTTGGGGTCTAGTCCTAGGCCATTTGTGTATCCACATGCTCTTGCGCTACTGTCCACGGGATGAATATGGGGTGCACAATAAACTAGCCACTTCGGTGGCAAAATCTAAAAATCTCTACCTGCTGTCCCTGTTCACCTAGCAATAAAATAGGTACCTGGGTGTTAGTCGACTAGTATGGGTCGCATCCTGGGGACAAAATTGACCTAATATGCCGGAAATGTTCTGCAAAATAAGGGACTTTTTATACAGTAGTTTGTTACTGATGTCAGCTAGGCCTGTATATTTTGTACATGTAAAATTATTATTATTATTATTATTTTTTATTATTATTGATTATTCTCATCCACACCAGCCCTAGGTGGACATGGGACGACCCCCCAGCTCAGGCTGAGACATGGACGCCAGAGTGATTCTACTGGAGCCGAGTTTTTGGGAACCGAGAGCCTTGTTACCAGCGAAGACTGGACCTTAGACCGGGAAGGTAGTCAAGGAAGTTAACGGGAAAAGGAAACAACGAAAAATTGTCTGAGGGGAAGTGTCGAAATGGGTATGTAACGAGGGGGGTTCAAATGATGTGAAATTTAAAAAAATAAACAAGTGAGGACCAGATTTAGATTTAGTTTTGCCCCCGAAGGGGCTTTTTATTGTCACCCCCATACCATCCTTGGGGGTGGGGCGCGAAAGCTATGGAACAAAAAAAGGCCTAGGAACTACCCCCAAAAGGGTTAACGGGAATAATATGGTTTTATTCAAAATATCTAAGTTCACTTATTTGTTACAAGCAAATTTGGGAAATTTGCTTAGTATTCTGGTATCTTATTTTCTTTAAAAAGATTTTGACTGTCACATAGGTTATTATACTTCTGTTCTGTTTTCCCATAAGTGGAAAATTAAAAGACATAGTTTTTCAAGGGTGACCAATGCTGATCACAAAAATTTACATTTTTTTTGATCATATTGTGTGTCTCCCAAAAATGCCAGAATATTGTCCCCAACCCTAAGCCTGGCCACACAACACAGTCAGTCGGTTCACATTGCAAGTTGCCCCATAAAATACTTATTACGTTCATTTTATCATAGGGGGTTATAGATTACTCGGCTTCTAACTGCATTCCTATAACAATTTTTTCATTATTTACTTTTTTCCTAATATTACCAATGTGACACAGTTATACCAAATTAATTCTACATTCTCCTTCTGGGTACTCTTTTTTTGGCAAACATATCAAACTTTTTCATGGGGAGTAACCCAAGTGTGTGGGATCCTAGCAATTGTAAAATTTATTCCTTTGTCCCCTAATTTTTGAGTTTTTTCCCCTGGCTTCCCAATAGCATGTTGTTGGAGTCATTATATGAGTCAAGAGCCTTCAATGTGACATAGAACAGTAAGATGATGAGTCAAGCTCAGTGCATAGGTTAGCTTTAGCCCCTTTTAGGATGCAAAACAATTCGTTTGAGTGTAGACGCCCAGTTGTTAATTTTTATCCTACTAAACAAATTTATTTCTTTTCTTAACTAGGGGGTGGAAACAAGGCGATGCAGCCTGCAGAAGACCCCTGTTTAGATCATCAGTGTATATAACTTGTGATAACTTATTACTACCGGGCTGGGTGAGAAATTTCTTTTTGAGCGTTCCCAAAAAGAGAAAATTTAAGGGAAAGGGGTTACTAGCAATGGCTTCGGGGAGGGACTTGTGGGTAGTGATATTAAATGAACACACTCCATGAAGGGGTAAATGCTCTTGTGCCTAAAAGTGATACAGTTCATGTAGGTTAAAAAACTTAATGCAATTGCACGTTTTCACATCCATTTAGTCTGGTGTATTTACTCTAGACTTGGGAAAAATTCACTGTGACAGGTTTTGGGTTCGTTTCTAAAACATTTTTAATACCGAGTGCAGGTTAATTTCAAAAATTCCACATGATATAGAAATACAAGCCCTTCCTATGTTAAGAATTTTTGTAGTTTGGGGGACAGCCAAGAATAATCCTGAAGCTTTTTTGCATTAACCCCCAAGGGTCGGAGAAAACTTTCTCTAGCAAAAATATAAAAGGGAGCAGCATAATCAATTAAAGGACCTAAAAAGGCTATGTACATCATTCTCACGTTCTCACATTAGCCCATAGTTGGGTTGTAGCCAGCAACGCTTTAGAGATTTAGTTAGCTTTGCATTTTTTGTTTAGTTGTGGTATAGTGGATTTTTTAAAAGGGTACATCTACACCAAAAATTCGTAAGTTTTAACGAGCAAATGATTTTCACCCGCAAATGAGGGTGGGGGATGTCGTTTGCTTGTTAAGACTTTGTTTTAGAGGAATATTATGAGGCTAGTCGTTTAAAAAATTTTGCTTAAATTTCATTAAAGAATGGTATTCATCTTCTTATGCCTGTTGTATGGATATGATTCTCAGCATAGCTTATAGCTATATGTTTAGGTGAGGCGGTAGAGCATTTAGGAGAGATTAATCGAATAAAAAATAGCAGGGGACTAAAAACTCCTCCTGGGGTTACCAAAAGACATTTTTTTTAATCACTTCTGAACCTTTGGTAAAGGACAGAGGTACTCTATTTAAAGGGTATTTTTTTACCCAGCAGAGTAAGCACCCCCAAATTTTCTTTTTGGCTTTTTCATGTAGTATAAGGGTTCTGTTCGCAATAGAAAATGCAGTTTTTAGTAAGAAAAGTGGTAAAAATAGAGGGTGTGTGTGTGAGAAGGTGGAAATAAGTTCTGCACACTTTTCCCTTTAGAACCATAGAGGTGGGGGAAGTGGTTTGATTCTGTGTACAGTCTGTTAAGCTCTTTCTTCAAAAGTTTTACAAAGACAATTTTAAAGGGGAAACGGCCTAAATGTATCAGGCTGTTGGGGTTGGGGATAGGCACAATAGACTATTGGGGCCCAGGAAGTGAAAACCCCCTCAAGAACTGAGTTTATCGTCCCAACAAAGGGTTATCAGGCACGTGCCTTAGAGTTCTGAGAAATCTAGGTTTACCATCCTTCCAGGAGCAGTTGTCGACCTTTTTTAAAGCATTACTAATTCATGCTCGGTAAAAGGCAATCACTTATCAAAATTTTGGGTTTAAAAATTAAAACTTTCAACATTTCTTCGAAATCTCTCCCAAATTTTTTTTAATATAATGGAAGGGTTTTATGCCTGAGTTTTGGGGCCGTCGTTTATGGGTCATTTGCTTTTTTAAAGGGGAAAGGGGTGGCAACATTGCCCGTTTTTTCCTGGTTTTTTTTTTATACCTTTCCAAGCCCAAAATCAAGGGGTGGACCATTTAATCCACTAACAAACTGGTCCCATTCCTTTGCCTAAGTTTTTCCTTTCTATTCCTTGCATTTGTTATGCACTTGGAACGTTCGGCAGCGGGGTTCAAAATTTACGGTATGCTTTACCAATCCCCTGCTGCTTGTTGATTGCGTGCTTGGGTCATTATAGTATTTACTTGGTTTTTATTGTTATTTTTAGGGGGGTCTTTTTTTTCCTATTTTTGCCCACTTGATCTGTGAGAAAAATCTTTATAGTGGTAATTTTAAATCATCATTAAATTTTTTTGTGCCCAATGGGGTCGTAATTCTTATACCATTGGTCCCAAATGGTTAATAAAATTGTCTCTGTGTTCTGGTTTTAGAATAAGTTTCCTCCTTTTTATTTTTGCTCCTTGATTGTGGGGATGTGATCAAAATTACAGTTGTTAGTCTTGGGGGAAATATCAGAAGAAATCACAACTAGACGATCTGCACGTATTGTGTATTTAAAACCAAGACAAGATTGTAGCCCCATATATGTGATAGGTCAGTTTGCCCCCCAAATTTGAAAAATTATCATGCTCATTTAGCACTCTCACTAGTTTGTTCCATTTGGTGGTTTTTTTGACCCCCCCAAATTTTATGTCGGGATTAAAATCTCCCAAAAATGATGGTAGGTTCACATTGATGCGATCTGGGAAAGCATCAGGGCGAAGTGGTTCGCTGGGGCTAGAGATTAAAAATGTTTTTTGGGGAAAATCGCCGCATATACTTTGACAAATACGCATGTTAACTCGACTCTGCAAGGAAAGGGGTGAATGTGGCAAGTTTTTTTGACATACCACACAAAGTGGGGTTTACCCTTGGTTTAAGCTGCAAAACCAGGCAAGTTTTTGGGGGAGGTGCCCCTCTTTTTAATCACTTTCCCGCAAAAAGATGAATCAATTTTCTTGGTTGCAAATAGATGTAAGTAGGCAACTGCTTCCTGATGGAACAATGTTCCATGAAAAAAAAATTTTAATGTATCCATTGTAGTGGGTTATACAATCTCTGCTCATAAGTGGTAAAACATTATGCTTTGGCTACAGTGTGCAACCTTAAGAGCAAATTTGCATATTTGACGTCTTTATCTTCAGGACCTTTTTTTTAAGCATTTTCGGATCTTGGCAGCCCGTTAAAAGGCAAGTCTTGAAAGGAAGAGTTTGGGTTCTTTCTCACCAAATTTCGGAAGCTGAACGGGATTGCGCACTTTTGACATCTCACCATGCTCAAGGCCCTTTCCCGTTACAATTTTTTATTAAACTTTTCAGGATCTGTTCAAGATGCCAATTTTTTTTTTGGGAAAAATTGTTTAATATGAGGGAAAGGGCAGGCGAATCCAAAGCCTCTCCGGGGGAGGCACTTCTGGGGTTTGTGCTTTCTTTAACACCTATCACCTTCAGGTCCTGGTTCATTAGTGTTCTCTGTTTCTATTCATTGCAGGTAGGCCTGTGCATTGACTCATCTCCAAATTTTAGTTTTAGTTTGTTTTAAATGTTTATTATGCACCCCCCTCCCTCCTGTGGGCGGTAGTCAAAGATTAAGAGGTACATAATGGGTCCAGGGGACTGGGGTCAAAGTTTTGATAGCTGAGCAGTTACGAGGGAAAAAATTCACAAATTTTTAAAGGTAATGAACTCCAAAATTTTCAAAGGAAGAACTCCAGGTAGGTCTAGTCACAATATAAAGTTACAAAAGGGATTTAAAGTTACAGAGGTACAAATGGGGCCGGGGCCGGGCTCCAAAATTTTGTGGTGAACTTGGTACAAAAATTTTCCCGGGGGGTTACCTGTTGGTGTCGTTCTGTTGTAGTTGTGTGTTTTGGGGGAAAAGACAAATCATCCCATATTCAGGTGTAGCATAGGTTCTGTAGTGGCAGACCAGTGTTCCCTAGTGCTGAGGGGTGGCTAGCTCCTCCACAGCTGGTGTGTTGATGGCCCCTTCTGGTTCACAGAATCATTTGCAGTGAGGGGGGTTTTTGCACACTTTGCATTATTTTTTTTATTTAAAACAAGGGGGGAAACGCAAAAACCCTAGGGTTATACAGCGCCCAGGGGGGGGGGGATTTTTGGGGGCTTCGGCTTAATTCGGGAACTGGGGCCAGATCCCAAATTCCCCAAATCAAAAGCCCCCACCAACATCAAGGAACCTTCCATGAGGGGTTGCACATTTGCAGAGGGTTTAGTCCAAAATTTTGGGTGTGGTGACTGGGTGGCCTCTCCTCATTACCATAAAGGAGTTTCAGGTTTTCCATCGAAGGTTTTTTTTGGGTTTGACTGCAGTCCTTTTGGGGAAACTGTAACCCCCAAATTCTTTAATTAATACAAATTAAATTTTTGGCTGTCAGGGCCTACTGTGCATTCCTAGTGGAAAGTTTTTCCCCGCCACTTAACCCCCCAAGATTAGTTTCCACAGTCTACTGCAACATGGCCATTGGCTGGCATTTTTCACCTAAGTTTAGGGGGTAGGGACCCGATGTTTTGGAAAAGTAAAACCCTGCCCCGATATTCCGGGGAGGGGCAAGGACCCACCCAACGCAATAATTTGGGGGGTTTTTCCTTTAAGTCTTTTTGGCTTGATGAATTCACTTGAGTCAAATGGGATGGGGCCATGCAGTGAGGGTATCAAAAAATTATTATGACCCATTTTTTTTAAAATGGTTTAGTGTCTGATGGAGGTCGGGGCAGCTTAATATCCCCCTAAGGTGTATAAGTAAACATAGTTATCATTGATTTGAACCTCTTGTTTAATGTGAGTATGTCAAATTCTAATTTTAGCTCAATATTACCTACTTTGTCTCCTTTTTCTTCTCTTTTCATCTCTGTAATTTTATAAGGTGTAAGACCTCGGGCCCGTGCCCCCATTTATCATTTTATGTACCCAATTTTAAAACCCCCCCTATTAGGGGTTTGGTTGGTTGGTGGGGGTTTTTGAACTTTTAGCCTTGTGCTTGTGATCTATTTTTTGGGCTTCTGATTTGTAGTAATATTTGCTCTTGATAAAATATAAGGGAAAAATAAGCGAGGAATTCTTGTGTTGTGAGTCTTACACCCGTTCACACGGCAAACTGGCAAGTTTTAGAGGAACCTATTTTGCAGGTGAGGAAATGGATAGTTCCGACCTTTAAAATAAACAAAAGAAAAAAAAGTGAGAAAGGGCTAGAGCGTCGCGTAGTCAGACCATTGACTCGTACACAATTGACACTAAACGTCCTTGGTGCACAGGGGGGGGGGGTGCAAGAAGTCTTTCTTAAAAGGAGAATGTTTTAAAGCTGAATTTCCCCTGACAACACCCCGTCCCTGCAAGTGGCGGCTAATGGAAGCTGTAAACAAGCATCCAAACCCAAAGGATCCAAATTTTAGGAAAAAACACACAACTTTGTGTTTGTGGAACAGAATGAAAAAACTAAGTGAGGCCCAGGAAAGACTAAAATGAACCTAACAGAATGCGGTCTAGTCGGGAAGTGGCTGCTCGAATTTAATTTAAACCCTAAAAAGTGGAAAGTTATGAAGATTGGGAAGGGGGGGAAAAACCCTCAGGTACAGCTCTGGGGCAAAGGCTGGGGGACCTCACTCAGAGAGAAGGACCTTGGGGTGTGTATTGTACCGAGCAAATCACCCGGGGGCCCCATAAAACCGAAAAACTGTTGAAAGAAAATGCAGCTGTGAATCTAAAATTAACGTTCAAAAAATTTAAGGAATGATGCTGTATGACGCACGCAGATTCATTAAAATTTCACATTTCGTCAAATATCAAGAAATTGGAAAACGCAGAGGTTTGAACGAGTCTATCCCGGGTAAGGGTATCCTTTGAGGGGGTGAGTTTTTCTTCAGTTTTAAAGTAGTCGGAAAGTGAACGATTGGGAAATGAAGGGTAGGGCCGAGCTGCATGGTTAAAACGGTACGAAGCCAGGAAGAATGAACCAGTTTTTGGGCCCGGAGAGGGGGGGCCTGAACTATGATTGGCCCTTGAACCCGCTCTCTTCTACCACTAGAATTGTGTGAGTGAAGAAGGTAGCGACGACTTGTGAGTTTTAGTGGACTCAGCATCGCCCCACAGACGAGGACACCATCCGTCATGGCTCGAGGGATGACCACCCCCCTCCCAAACCTGACGGGTTATCCCCCCAAAAAAAAATTTACTTTCCCAGACATTACCCCGTATCCAAAGAAGAAACCTGTTTTTGCAGGCGAAATTTTGACAAGAACCCAACGTTTTCACAAGTCTTTAATCATTAACTTCTCAGTTTTGATTCACCCCAATAGAAATAAGTCACTTTCCGGGTTATCCCAGGTAATTTACACATATGTTCCATGTATAATTTGTGTAACTGTATTTATGTGTACCTGTATGTTTACCTGTACCTAAATAAACTTGCACCATAATTTGATACAAAGGGCTGCCCCCTGACATGGGATTGTAAACGGTACCCGACTTGACCCAAAGAAAGCTCACCTGGCCCTGGGCACGGGGGGTGGCGGCTTAATGCCGTTTCACCCACTGTGTGGGCGAAACGTAGTCAATAAAGGATCATATTAAACTGCATTTGTGTTTATATTTTCCCATTGTGTCGGTATTTCATGCCGTTTCCCACTGCTCGAAAACATTCATAGGAAAACATTCCGAAACTCATTCCTGCTCTCTCTCTCTCTTCTCTTCTCTCTCTCTCTCTCTCTCCTCTTCTCTCTCTCTCTCTCTCTCTCTCTCTCTCTCTCTCTCTCTCTCTCTCTCTCTCTCTCTCTCTCTTCTTCTCTCTCTCTCTCTCTCTCTCTCTCTCTTCTCTCTCTCTCTCTCTCTCTCTCTCTCTCTCTCTCTCTCTCTCTCTCTCTCTCTCTCTCTCTCTCTCTCTCTCTCTCTCTCTTCTCTCTCTCTCTCTCCACTAATAACACACATCTTCCATTAATTTTATCCTTGATAATAAAGCAACACGAGAGGACAATAAAGCGTAATATAACTGTAGAATATTTTATTATCTTATAGCATTTTGAACAAAAATATATATAATGTTAACAATAATGATACAAGGAACAACTTTATGTACTATGTACACTGGAGAGTACGCGAATGTACACTGGAGTACAAGAATGTACACTGGAGGGAGTACAAGAATGTACACTGGAGTACAAGAATGTACAATGGAGGGAGTACAAGAATGTACACTGGAGGGAGTACAAGAATGTACACTGGAGTACAAGAATGTACACTGGAGGGAGTAAAAGAATGTACATTGGAGGGAGTACAAGAATGTACACTGGAGGGAGTACAAGAATGTACACTGGAGTACAAGAATGTACATTGGAAGGAGTATAAAAATGTACACTGGAGGGAGTACAAGAATGTACATTGGAAGGAGTGTAAAAATGTACACTGGAGGGAGTACAAGAATGTACACGAGTACAAGAATGTACATTGGAGGGAGTACAAGAATGTACACTGGAGGGAGTACAAGAATGTACACTGGAGGGAGTACAAGAATGTACACTGGAGTACAAGAATGTACACGAGTACAAGAATGTACATTGGAAGGAGTATAAAAATGTACACTGGAGGGAGTACAAGAATGTACATTGGAAGGAGTGTAAAAATGTACACTGGAGGGGGTACAAGAATGTACACTGGAGGAAGTACAAGAATGTACACTGGAGGGAGTACTAGAATGTACACTGCAGGGAGTACAAGAATGTACACTGCAGGGAGTACAAGAGTGTACACTGGAGGGAGTACAAGAATGTACAATGGAGGGAGTACAAGAATGTACAACGGAGGGAGTACAAGAATGTACAATGGAGTACAAGAATGTACAATGGAGGGAGTACAAGAATGTACAATGGAGGGAGTACAAGAATGTGCATTTGAGGGAGTATAAGAATGTACACTGGAGGGAGTACACGAATGCACACTGGAGGGAGTACAAGAATGTACACTGGAGGGATTACAAGAATGCACATTGGAGGGAGTATAAGCACATGAATGTACAATGAGTGGAGGGAGTATAAGAATGTACACTAGTACAAGTGTACACTGGAGGGAGTATAAGAATGTACACTAGTACAAGTGTACACTGGAGGGAGTATAAGAATGTACACTAGAGAGTGCAAGAATATACACTGGAGGAAGTACAAGAATGTACACTGGAGGGAGTATAACAACGTACACTGGATGGAGTACAAGAATGTACACTGCAGTACAAGAGTGTACGCTGGAGGGAGTACAAAAATGTACACTGGAGGAAGTACAAGAATATACACTAGAAGAAGTACAAGAATGTACACTGTAGTGCAAGAGTGTACACTGGAGGGAGTATAACGTACACTGGATGGAGTACAAGAATGCACACTGTAGTACAAGAGTGTACGCTGGAGGGAGTATAAAAATGTACACTGGAGGGAATAGAAGAATGTTCACTGGAGGTAGTACAAGCATAAGAGAGAGAGAGAGAGAGAGACAGAGAGAGAGAGAGACAGAGAGAGAGAGATATATATATATTCACACCTTGACCGCCTTTCATCTGTAACACGTTCCAACAACAAATGGACAGAAATCAATTCAACTGATCAGATGAGAACTGTGACCCATATTTGTGTTCCCTATATATATATTGCTTAATACTATACAAAATAGACACTTGTAAATAAAGTCTAAAAGCCTTAGCTACTTAAAAAAAGAGGGAAAGTAAATTAAGAGAATTCATGATCTTTTAATCACCCTCGATATCAGTTCCTGGAGTTTACCTGGAGAGAGTTCCGGGGGTCAACACCCGTTCCTTGAGAATGTAAACGAAAAATCACGAAAAGTCCTGGAATTTAATTACATTTCAGTTATTGCAATGCATATTAAGATATCACTTGTTTCTTGCGATCTTTGAACTGTGATGCATATATTGCTTGGGCGGGGCTTTGAAACAAGCTGAGGTAGAATTAATAGCTTTGAGATTGTACAATAATATGAGGCAATCTTAGCCTTACCCCCTGTAGAGTCGTCAAGTTTACACGGGAAAGCTAAATAACAGACCTCACGGTCTGTACTGAGGCTGCTAGTCTACTATCTACTTCTTGCTGGGTTATTTAGGGCAACTGACAGCTTACACCGTATCATCCTGTTGGGTTGTATAGGGCTACTGACAGATTACACCGTATCTTCATCTTGGTTCTATAGGGCTACTGAGTGTATGTCGTATTTACATCTTGTTTTGTTATATAGGGCCACTGACAGCTTACGCCGTATATTCGTCCTGTTGGGTTATATAGAGCCATTGGCAGCCTACACTGTATCTTCATCTTGTTGGGTTACATAGGGCCACTGACAGATTACACCTTATCATCTTGTTAGGTTATATAGGGTTACTGACAGCTTATACCGCATTATCATCTTGTTGGGGGGGGGTATAGTGCTACTGACAGTTTACATTGTAACAAGCCCTTAATTTAATATCTAGCTACTGCTATTTAGTCTGTCTGAAAATAATGAGGCCAGGAGAATAAAGCAGAAGCTCTCTCTTCCACCCTCAGGCCACACCACCGGCATGCAAGTGTGAAGAGCATCATGTCAGAGCTTATAAAACATGAATGTAGATTTCAACGAAGCTAAAGATTAGACATAATAATACTAATATGCCTACTACTATTACTGTCAATACGATTATTTTTATAAGTTATAGTACTGGTGAAGTTGAATAATCATACTGCTTGTAAATGCAACTATAGATATTTTCATATTAAATCACACTATGGAATTATTATATTCACAAGGGAAGGGTGATGGAACTAAGCCAGCAGAGTCATACAGCACCTGGGAATGAGAAACAGTCAAATTTGATCTTATGTAACCTCTACTTTCCCCGTGAAGTTGAGTGAAACACTAAGAGTCTCAACGAGAATTAATTTACTTTCAATCACATAGCTAGCTCTGGGGAGGAGGATTTACCTTCACTCACACAGCTAGTTCTGGGGAGGAGGATTTACCCTTTCTCACACAGCTAGCTCTGGGGAGGAGGATTTACCTTCTCTCATACAGCTAGCTCTGGGGAGGAGGATTTACCCTTTCTCACACAGCTAGCTCTGGGGAGGAGGATTTACCCTTTCACACAGCTAGCTCTGTGGAGGAGGATTTACCTTCTCTCACACAGCTAGCTCTGTGGAGGAGGATTTACCCTCACTCACACAGCTAGCTTTGGGGAGGAGGAATTACCCTCACTCACACAGCTAGCTCCAGGAAGAGATCCTGTATATAGGCAGATCTTTGTACTGTCAGTGATTATGATATGTATCTTCAAGAAGTGTATTATGTTAACGTTTGTGGCATTAGAGAGCAGAGCAGCTTGCTCCAGTGTTGTGACGTCAGAGGGCAGTTCCAGTGTTGTGCCACTGGAGTTCAGTTTCAGTGTTCTGGTGTCAGAGAATAGTTTGTACCAGTATAGTGGCATCGGAGGGCCGTTTGTTCCAGTGTTGTGGCGTCAGAGAGCAGTCTGTTCCAGTGTTGTGGCATCGGAGGGAATTTTAGTATTGTGGCATCAGAGGGCAGTCTGTTCCAGTGTTGTGCGAGTATTGCCAGTAATAAGCTCACCCACGTCTGTGCTACACCTGTAACAGTTTTACAGAGTGAGTGAGAGAGAGAGAGAGAGAGAGAAAGGCTAAGATAACAAGGAACACAGCAAAACAAAGGTGACAAACAAACAAAACTGTCCTATTTCTTAATTTTTTGTCCTCATAGAAACAGGTTCTTCACCATGTAGTAAAATTCCCCTTAATGAAGTATCTAAAATAGACACAGTTTCCGAGGATGATAGAATAAAGATGGATTTACCATAAGAAGCAATAAAGATGGGATTATCACAAGAAATAAAGATAAATTATCATAAAAATAAGTTAATAATATATTAGTGTCTATGGCAAGACGAAGTAATTACGTTATGCTGTTTTTTTTTTTTTAAACAAATCTGTCTCAGTAAGACCTATTTGTAAACGAAATGAAAAAAAATTAAGATAATGTTACCACTCCATCCGTAAATCGAGAAGCCAATGTTAGGAGTAAGATGTGGAAAAAGACACTTATGTACAGAACAACATTAAAGGAAAGTTTCGTCACGAGTAGCTTCAGGCTGACGAAGCCACTCGTGTACCTAAGTGTCGTTTTCTACATCTTGTCAATATCACCATACCTTTTCTTCGTTAGGAGCTAAGTAACTATGTTGCCTGCTCAACTATTTGAAATCGTTTACAAACACATTGTTTTACCGTAAGACAGACTGCTGTCTCAAGTAAGAGCTGTTAGTGCTTGTTGTTCCACAAGATGGCTGGAGGGGTGGACAGATGTTGCTGGGTTTAAGGGCTGCGACTCCTGAAGCCGGAGCAGGTGGAGTCGCTGCTATGTCAACAAAGGCTCTCGGACATTTTGCCAACGGACACTTCGCCCACGGACATTTCATCGAAAAACATTTGACTGAACGAACATTTCACCAAATGGACATATGGTCGAACTGGCATTCACCACCTTAACCTAACCTAACCTATTATCCGGATTTTCGCGGTAACGTTCTTGCAGATTCGCATTCGGGCTCATGACACTTCGTTCACACAATTTCTTAAGATGAAGATATGTTCGGACTTTTAACCCGGGTAAGGGTTAGCCACCTAGGATAACCCGAGAAGTCAGTATGTTATCGAGGACTATCTGTCTTATTTGATTATTATTATTATTATAATCAAGGGGGAAGCGCTAAACCCGTAAGATTATACAGCTGTCTTATTTGAACTGGGGTCCTTCAATCTTGTGCTCCCCAGGATGCCACCCACACCCCTCTACTAAATCAGGTCTACTTAAAGTTTAAATTGTGAAATTTTGCTTTTTTTTCACTTTTATTGATTAGAAAATTTCTGTATTTTAATAAGTTTAATATTTTGTATCTTTCATCCCCTTTAAATAACACCTTCGCCACTACTGATATTAAACAAGAGACAATAATGCTTTACCAAAAAAACCCATGTCATTATTGATGTAAAGTCTTGTGAATAACAGTAACCGTCATGCACCCCTCACCTGGTACGATGCATTAATTCCTTTTTTTACTCTGGCTCCTGTGGGAATCATTCGATTTTTCATCTCCTTCCGACAACATGTCTTAAATTTTGTACCGGTGTGCCATCGAACAATGGTCGTCATGTGTTATTTTTTTTTTTAATATATCAAAAACTTTTTGGGTCAGTTTATGTTCATTATAAAAAGGTTTTTTGACATGTTTAGTTTTTTCCCCTGCCTAATTTTTCATCACACACACACACACAACACACACACAAAAAAAAAAAACCCCAACAAAACCACAAACACACCCCACAACCCCAATTTTCTGAAAAGAAAGTTTTTGAAAAATAGGGGAGGGCCGAAGAGCAAAAGTTTAAACATTGGCAAAAATGCCCCCCAAAAAAAAACTTTTTAAACCGAGCATGTTCCAAGCCCCCTGATATCTGCTATCCCCAAACCCAGAAAGTTTTTGGGAACCTTGCCGTAAACTTTGTCAGGCCCATTCGGATATGCCATTTTTGGCCCGCCTTAAAAAAAAAAACCTAGGCGGGGATTCAAAGAGACCGGGACAGACTGGACACCGGTCCAAAAAGGGTTCTCGAATTTAACCCTGCCAAAGCAAAGTCAGAAGATAGGGAAGGGCACAAAGCCCGCAGAAGAGTTAGGCTAGGTGGAAAAGATAAAAACCTCACTAAGGAGAAAGATCTTGGGGTGATATAACACCGGCATGTCCCCGGGAAGCACCATCAATCAGATAACCTGCAGTTTAGGGGCCCCGGAAACCTGAGAACAGCTTCCGTACCTTAGAAGGGAATCTTCAAAACTGTACACCGTGTATGTGGGCCTTTTGGGATGCGCACCTGTTGGACCCGCACTTGAAAAAAGCACTCAAGAAACTAGAAAAGTCAAAGGTTTGCAACAAGGTTAGTTCCAGGTAAGGGGAAGTCTATGAGAAAGATTAAGGGAAATCGCGACCACATGGGGACAGGAGGGTCAGGGGAGACATGATAACGACATATAAAATCTGGGGGGAAAAGAAAAGGTGGACAAGGACAGGTGTTCCAGGGGGGGGAACAGAAAAAGAGCCACAATTGGAAGTTGAAGACAAAAATGGTCAGAGAGATGTAGGAAGTATTTTTCATTTAATTTGTAAGGAGGGGAATAGCTAAAAAATGACGTAGTGGGGGCGGGAAACCCATAAACATTTTTAAGACGAGGTTTATAAAGTCAGGAGGGGGAGAGAGGGGGCCCTAGTAGAAAACCGGGTGAAGAGGGGGGCCCGGGAGCTGGGAAAACGCCCCCTCAACCACAAATAGGTGATACAAATAGGTGAGTAACACCAACCACCACAACACACGCGCGCGCGCCACTTTCTGAGAAGAACGTTTTTAGAAGCTTTTTTTGGGAAGACGTTTGTTTAAAGGCTTTTTTAAAGTTTTTCAACTGCAAATATTGTCCCCAAAAAAATATTTTATTTAAACGTGAGCCCCCATCTTTTACTAACTTTATTTCAAAACCCCCACAAATTTTTTACCTTTTTTAAAACTTTCTCTGGATTACAATATCTTAAATTTGGGGCTCTTAAAAAAAACAAAAATTATTTCTTCATTAAACAATCCCCCTTTTTCTTTTTCTTTTTATAAAAAAAAAAAACAATAAATTTAATAAAAATAATTTTACCCTCATAAAATTTTTTTTCCACTCTTTTTCTTTTTTTAAAACACTTTTTAACCCCAATACATAAACCCCCTTTCCTAAATTTTGGGGGGGTAACAAAATGGTGAGTGTCTGGGAGTTCGTAAATAAGATGCTCAAATGCTGAGGGAAAAGTGAGATGACGGGGGGGGAGTGAGGAATCTTTTTTAAAGGGATTTTCCCTAAAAATGAGTGAAAAACCACTAAAAACCCTCCCTTTTCCATGATGCTCCCCATATTTTTATAAAAAGATTCTGCCCAAAAATTTTTTTGATGAAAAATTTAACTCAGCTTTAAATTGTATTAGGTGCTTTTTAGAGATAAACACTTTTCAAAAGCAGTTAAAAAAAATAAGGGAAAGCATGGATTTAGCTTGTTTAAAGAAGGGGGGGGGAAATTTTTGATCAGCAAGACGTCCGTAGGGAAAAAAAAGCTGATTTTACGGTCCGGGAAATTAAAGGGCCTCTTAGCAATTGGGATTGGGAAAAAATTCTAAACCCTGGTCCGGGTCGAATCCCCGGTGGGGTTTAGAAATTAGGAATTTTCACGCCCCTGCCCCCTTTCCCCCACAGTTGGGCCTGGGATTCTATTGTGGGTCACCACAAAATTAAACTATTTGCCCTAAATCCTAAAACAGCGGCTTTTTCGTATATGTTGCATTATACAGACCTTTTTAACCGGTATATGTACTTGTAAATAAAAAATTCTTAAATTAGTTTCCCCAACCTAAGACAGCTTCCCCTTTTTTACATTTTTTTTTGGGTCTTTTAACGGTAATAAAATAAATTTATGGCCAAAAACGAAATGGCAGGTTCCCTGTTTAAAGGGTTCCCCATAATCCCTCATTTACCAGGCCAAAAGATGAAAGCTTTGTAAAAACCGTGTTCCTGTCAGGCCATAGCAGCATGGAGTTCACCAAAGGGAATGTTATTGAGGTCAAGATGCAACCCCGGGTGTTGCATCGTGTGATGACCATCACGCACAACATTCATCACACTCGGCCCTTCTAAACAACGAAACGTAGTAATACTGTTTGATTTTCTTTACAGTAGACGAAGCAAATATTGATTCACTTATCTTGATAAAAAACAAGGCATGAAGCTCTGTGGGGGAATTACCGATAAAATGTTAGGTAAATGGACACAGATGCAACTAATGTGACATTTTATTGTGGCAATGTTTCGCTCTCCAATGGATTTTTAAAGCCGTTCCCAAAGTTCATGAGAGCAAAACTTTTACCACAATATGTTCTTTGTTGAAATCTGTTCTATTTACCTAACATAAGCTTTATCTCTATTTAAACTACCTTACTGTGATAATTACTGTGATAGAAGACAAGTTAATATTTATATCATTACGAACTGAATTTTAAAAAATATTCTCTTAACTCTAAATAGTGGGCATAAAATTTTTGATGACACAGAATGAATTTAATCCTAAAAAAAAAATATTTTGGAAATTTTGGACGGAATGATCTCACATTATTAATTTAGGGTTGATGCACATCTGAAGAAAGAATCATTGCAGGTGCAAAGATTTGTCCTAAATTGGGAAGAACTATGACAAATAAAAAGCGTAGTAACGTAATTCATTGCACATTAAAAAACTGCGATTAAGTGTAGACAAAATACTGAAGAGTGTGGGAGTGTTTTTTAAGGAATGGGAGGTTGATAGGAAATTTGTTGCGGGATGTGGAAATCTTAATTAAATAGCGTGGATGTTTTCCCTCTCATAGGTGGTCAGCGCGCGGCGGGTGAATGATAGCGTTGCCCGGGGGTTTGGCCACGGGCAGCAAAAAGCGTGGGCACAGCAAACTTTTTGTGGGCAAAATCAGGTACGTGGATTGACGTTGATCCCAGCCCCTGTAGGAACAACTTGGTGAGGTAGGAAGAAGGGTGGAGGTGGTGGAGGAATAAAAAAAAATTTAAAAAGGATAGGGAAAGAGAGGGGCGAAGAAACCTAAAAATTTCTGGGACTTAGAATTTTTTTTGTGGCGGGGGTTTGCGGGAGGGTTCGGTTGTGGAGTACTGACCTCTTATTTTGATTTCCATCGGTTTAAATATCAAAAAAATTAAATGCATGTAGTTGGAACGATAATTAGATAGGGCATTAGCGGGACGAATTAAATATAATAAATTAAAAAATTTATATTATATATATATTATATATTTTAATATATATATATATTATAAAAAAAATATAATTATATTATATTTATATTTTATATATATATATATATATATAAAAAAAATTTATTTTATATATATTTAATTTTTAAAATTTAATATTTATATATATTCACGGATTTTACGCTACTTTTCCATACACAAGAAAAAGGGAAATAACCATAGGGCTTTTTGGGGTTATCCGGGGTTACTATCCCTCCCGGGGTTAAAAATCCGAAAAATAATTTTTTTTTACCATAAATATATACACGAAACAAAAATAATCTCACTCCTCTTTACAATACAACATACACACAGCGTTTCGTCGCCAAAAGAATTTAAAGTTTTTTTTTAAAAAAACACTTATATCATTTTGTTTACCCCCCTAAATAAAAAAATTATACTACTTTTATCTGCTAACAATAATAATAATATGGAAAGGAAGAGCTCCCAGTCCTTTATAAAGGGCAGGAGGACGGAAGCCGTGGCAGTGTTGGAAGCTACCTCGGTCAACATGGCTGTCATGAGGCACACCACGAATACAATGAGTTGCTTGGGCATGGCGGAAAAGTGCTGCAGCTGCTGACCGATGAAGACGGAGAGGCCAGAGACCTTGGGAGCCTCGGCCATGGCCAGGCCTCCCCCCAGCAGCATGATGACCCCCCAGGGCACCTTCTGGTGCACCACCTCCCACGTCAGGCAACCCTTGACTCGCTGCCGCCTGCTACCCTTCCTCTCATCTAATATTAAATAATAATGAGGATTTAGTTTACAACTGCTTCTAGACATACCTCGTACGTTTTTTACAATCTACAACACATACAACACACGTATATGAGGTGGCTGGTGAAGTAAATACTCTTAACAGATCCTGGGAGAGGGCTGTGGTGTTTTATATATATCAGGATCCAGTCACTAGATCTCGACGTTTATTACAGGAACAGTTTCGTTTTATTACCAAAAATTACATTTAAATAAGAGGTTCTAGTATAAGGTAATCGCGTGAAACAATTTATATTTAGACAAATAACGAAATAATTTTTCAATTTCACATTTATGAATTTATAGTGGACGGAGGATCAAGCCTCCATCACTTCTTTCCCTGAATAACCCACATGGGTTAAGCACTTCACATGAACATATCAACTTCCCCGAGAGCTAGAGCTCGCCTGCCTATAATCTTAAATCCTCACGATAACATTTCCTTCCTGCAAGCAGTGTTATCATCCCAAGAGACTCGATAAAGATGTAAGCAACACTCACCACCAGACTCAACTTCGCTGCAACACTCAGTCTTGGCCGGGATGCAGAAGAGCAGAAACACCATGAGCATGACCGGTGTTGCATCGTGTATCACCCTGTGGGCACCACAGATGCAATAAGAAATACAGACAAGTGAGGCGCCGTGGAAAAACAGACTGACGAACAAGGACCCAAATAATATCTTATTTTAACAAGTAAATGTACAAATTTAAAAACTATAGTGACATAATGACATACTATATATAGAAAGCCGCTTGTTATTCTGAGCATTTCGGGCAAATTAAGTCAGTTTTGTCCCAGGATGCGACCCGCACCAGTCCGCTAACACCCAGGTACCCTTTTATGATGGTGAACATTGACAAAAGGGGTAAAGAAACACGCCCCAATTTTTCCCCCCCTGGGGAAACGAACCCCGCCTCGCCCTGTGAAGCGAGAAATTTAGCCATAGGCAACGGCCACCAGGTTTATTTGATTGGGGGGGGGGGGGTTTTCGTAAGTAATACATAGAGTAAAACTGTTGAAAAATTTGTTTAATTTCGTGTGTATAAACCCCCCACAGGATGGGGATGGGGTGCATAATAAATATTAAACAACTAACTAAATACCTGTAACTATGAAATTGGCGTGAGTTTTTTAAAAACGTTTTTTATAAAAAAAAAGTTTTCAAACTTAAAAAAGAGACCAAAATTGATCAAAATAGTAAGTTGATTACAAAAATGTTATTGAAAAACATGATGCAGGCAATTGCAGGTGAATTTAAAAAGTAAATTTGGCAAATTCTTTTTTTTTTGTTTGTTTGTTTTCAAGCCTGTAAATTTCACAAAAATGAATTGGGTGGTTAGTTTTTTTTCTCTCACCCCCTTGTGTTCTGTCAGTAAAGTACAACAAGAGGTACGAAGGCGCTTACTGACGCTAATACAAACGGCAAGTACGGCAAAGTCAGGTCAACTTGTATTTTCACGCAATAAAAACTTGTCCTGCAACCTGCGCCTTTTTCTTAAAAAACTGACAAAAACACACCCCAAAATGTTTTATGAGCGGAAAACCAAAACCCACCCTTTAAACCCCCAGGCCAGAACTGGGCCCCCCCACTCGTTTGGTGACCGCCCGGGCGGGACGAAAAAACCATCTTCCTTGGGTTCGCCCCCGGGACCCCCTTTAATTACAAACACGAAAACGAGAAATTGAAAATTAAAACCCCTCGTTTTGTTTTAAAAAACCCTTCGGAAAGGGAAATTAAAAAATTAAAAAAAAGGGAAACTTTCATTTTTTCTGGGGACTCAAAAAATTTACGTTTTTTGAAAATGGAAAAAAGAAAAAAAGGATCAAAAAACAATAAAACTTTTAAAAAAATCCCCAAAAAAAATTTTTTTTTTCTGAAAAGGTGGAAACCGCTGGAAATTGGAAAATAAAATACAATTTTTTTTTGGGGGGAATGGAAAAATTTTAAAAAAATTTTAAAATGCACAACAATGGTAAAAAAAAAATTTAAAAAAATAAAAACTTACCCGGGAAAACCCTCCTTAAAAAATAAATTTTTGGGTCGGGGGTTTTTTGAGGAATATGGAAATTTAAAAAAAAAGAGTACCTGGAGAGAGCCAAAGATACCACAAATTCCCCCCCTTAAAAAAGTAGAAAGTTAGGCTTTTTTCCCGAAGGGTGAGAAAGGGCAGTTAATTGAGGAAAAAAAAATGACCAAAGGGTTAACCAATTTTTCTTCTTCTTTTCTTTTTCTTCTCTCAAAAAATTAAAAAAAAATTTTAAAATTAAAAAAAAATAAAATTTTTTTTTTTTTTTTTTTTTTTTTTCAACAAGTCGGTCGTCTCCCACCGAGGCATATATATATATATATATACATATATATATATATATATATATATATATATATATATATATATATATATATATATATATATATATATATATATATATATGCAAAACAACCACTCTGAAAGAATAGAGAAATTCCAAGCGCTTTCGTGACTACTCACATTATCAAGGAACTATGAAAGTAAAGCATCCCAAATTCTATTAATTATAAATGGATCTAATTTATATAAACCAAAGGAAATATTCATATTATTGTCAAAACTGCTTTTTATGAAACAAGATTCAATTATATTCCTGTCGACCATGGACTTGCTTGATACTACTTTCTCAACTTTTTGAAAATCAATTGGATGGTTAAAATCTCTTACAAGAATAAATAGAGCATTGGACTCTTGTCCAGTTCTAATGCTATATTTATGTTGTTTTAATCTTAGTTCGAGATTTTTACCAGTTTGACCGTAATAAACTTTTTCGGGGGAATTCTTTATCAAAAGTATTTTTACTGTATCAAGATTTTTAAATACAACTTTAATATTAAAAGTCTTAAGAAGAGAAGGCATATCAACCAAGTTTTCATGGTAAGGGAGAACCAACATATTTTTAGTTGAATAAGGCTGGTTGTCCCTTTTTGGATTGTAAAAAGTATTTCTAGCAACTTTAAAAGATTTATCAATTACATTTCTTGGGTATTTTAAATCATTACCTATTTCATAAATTTTGGATATTTCCTCATCTATGAACTCAGGACTACAAATTCGCAAAGCTCTCAAAAACATTGATGAGAAAACAGACAGTTTGAGATGTGTTGATGATATTTTGTGTCTTATGCCCAAAAATGTAGATATACACCATTTCCTTGGAAAATTAAATAGCTTAGCCCGTTCCATAAACTTTACTGTTGAGTTTGAAGAAAATAACTCATTGCCTTTTCTAGATGTTTTAATTATTAAGGGTAATAATGAATTCAAATTTAAAATTTACAGAAAACCTACAAATAACTGTTCCTATGTCCACTATTATTTTTCGCATCAAGATAGAGTCAAACTGTCTGTTTTCTCATCAATGTTTTTAAGAGCTTTACGAATTTGTAGTCCTGAGTTCATAGATGAGAAAATATCCAAAATTTATGAAATAGGTAATGATTTAAAATACCCAAGAAATGTAATTGATAAATCTTTTAAAGTTGCTAGAAATACTTTTTACAATCCAAAAAGTGACAACCAGCCTTATTCAACTAAAAATATGTTGGTTCTCCCTTACCATGAAAACTTGGTTGATATGCCTTCTCTTCTTAAGACTTTTAATATTAAAGTTGTATTCAAAAATCTTGATACAGTAAAAAAACTTTTGATAAAGAATTTTCCCCCCAAATGCTGATGGATGTGTCTATAAGATTCCTTGTAAAATTTGCGATAAAGTTTATTACGGTCAAACTGGTAAAAATCTCGAACTAAGATTAAAACAACATAAATATAGCATTAGAACTGGACAAGAGTCCAATGCTCTATTTATTCTTGTAAGAGATTTTAACCATCCAATTGATTTTCAAAAAGTTGAGAAAGTAGTATCAAGCAAGTCCATGGTCGACAGGAATATAATTGAATCTTGTTTCATAAAAAGCAGTTTTGACAATAATATGAATATTTCCTTTGGTTTATATAAATTAGATCCATTTATAATTAATAGAATTTGGGAAGAATTTAATAATACACTGAACAAATAATAATTTTAAAAATTTTCTTGGGTAGAATAGTTTGTTGGTGGTTGTGCAAAGGACCTGTCCAGTTGGGCCGGCGCGCGTCAGGTGTTTAACCGTTGTGGGATCTGATAGTGAGGTGTTGGCCAGACCCCCTTATATACCTTCCTTGGATGCTTTACTTTCATAGTTCCTTGATAATGTGAGTAGTCACGAAAGTGCTTGGAATTTCTCTATTCTTTCAGAGTGGTTGTTTTGCATATTCTGAAATCACCTGTTTACTGTGATCTTATTGTATATATATATATATATTATATATATATATATATTATATATATATATATATATATATATATATATATAATATATATATATATATATATATATACAGTATATATATATATATATATATATATATATATATATATATATATATATATATATATATATATATATATATATATATATATATAAACTTTTGGTTATTCAATACTTAAGGCATATTCCGTTTCTAATATCATATAATAAATTTACTCTATCTCCGACAGCTTACTACTGTGTTGACCGTTCCTTCTCAAATTGCATAAATTATAATCACAACGTAAGTAAAGCTTCAAAATCCATTTCTTACATTCTACAATTCATGTCTACAAAATACTACATGTCATCGGCCAGAAAAATGAGCAAATTTAGACGAAAGGGGGAATATCCTCATCATTTATGCCGAAAGGGATGATGGGTTCTTGAGTAAGCATCCTGTGGGAAGTGTGGCACCCGTACCCTAGGCGCAAACCACAAACCCAGCCACCGTGTCAAAGTGACGCAGCGTCTCTTTGTGTGTGTATTTGGAATATAAAGATGATGGTAAATATTCCTAAAATATCTGTGTATCTGCCTTTACCTCTGCAGGATGCCCATCATGACTAGGTTGGGGCCACAGCCGAGCGGAGAACCGGTACCACCAATGTTGGCAGCGAATGCCACAGCCAGGAAGAACATCTTCCTCACACACTGGGACTCCTTGTAGTCATCGTCATCACTGTCTTCAGGAAGCGAGAACTCTGCTGCCTTTCCTGTCTTCTCCTTGCGATCCAGCTGAGGAGTGCCATCATCTCTGGACCGAGGTAAAGCCACGTGAAAAAGAAATGAAAGAGACATGAACAAGAAAAAAACACATAAAAAAAGGAAATAAAGCAGACATGCAAAAAAAAAAGTGAAATGACATGCAAATGTAACAAGTTATTATAATCAAAAAGAAGCGCTGAACCACAAGGGCTATACAGCGCTGTGCAAATGTAACAAAAAACATGGAGTAACAATAAAGCATATAGAAATATTTGCTAAATATAATATAATATCTTTATTTACTACAAGTACATGTACAAGGTATACAGTCCAAGCTGACATCAATAACATACTACTATATAGAAAGTCGCTCGTTATGCAGAGCATTTCGTGCAAATTAGGTCAGTTTTGTCCCAGGATGCGACCCACACCAGTCGACTAAAATCCAGGTACCCATTTTACTGATGGGTGAGCATAGACAACTGGTGTAAGGAAACACGTCCAATGTTTCCACCCCTTCGCCGGGAATCGAACCCGGACCCTCGCCGAGTGAAGCGAGAGCTTTTGCCACCAGGCCACGGGGCACCTTAAAGCAAAAAAAAAAAAAAGTTGGCATGAGTTAACTCTGCTTAGTTTAGTATCTTTATTATGTACCCCATACCCATCCCGTGGGCGGTAGCCAAAAGATTACAGAGGTACATAATGGGTCTAGGAAGACAGGTTAAAAACTCATATCGTAAAAAAAAAAAAAAAAAAATTGAAAAAGATTAGTTAACTATAAAAAAAACTCACGAATCATAAAAGAAAACGAACCAACCATAAGAGAAAACTGATATATGTTACGGAGATACTAACTAAAGTATAAGGGGAGACTCACTTAAGTATGATGTCGGAGAATGTAGCGTCGGAGTCGCAGAGTTTTAGACAGCTCTGTCTGGGTAACGACACAGTGACCTCCTGGAGGACTGGTGCCACACCATCCTGCCTACGACGAGCCTCTATCATCTTAATCTGTGAGAGGAGACGGCAATGTGTAAACATAAATAACATTAATTTTAAAAGCATTGAAGAACCTTGATGAACG
>NC_069455.1:5189341-5226841 GCF_026875155.1 Cherax quadricarinatus | reverse complement strand
CGTACGTTGGACTGCGTGCGGCCAGCGGTAACAGCCTAGTTGATCAGGCCTTGATCCATCGCGAGGCCTGGTCATGGACCGGGCCGCGGGGGGGTTGATCCCCGGAATAACCTCCAGGTAACCTCCAGGTAACACTGCTCTGCTACACACAGCTCTGCTGTACACAACTCTGTTACACACAGCTCTGCTACACACAGCTCTGCTGTACACAGCTCTGCTACACACAGCTCTGCTACACACAGTTCTGTTACACACAGCCCTGCTACACACTGCTCTGCTACACACAGCTCTGCTACACACAGCTCTGCTACACACTGCTCTGCTATACACAGCTCTGCTACACACAGCTCTGTTACACACAGCTCTGCTACACACTGCTCTGCTACACACAGCTCTGCTACACACAGCTCTGTTACACACAGCTCTGTTACACACAGCTCTGCTACACACTGCTCTGCTACACACAGCTCTGTTACACAGCTCTGTTACACACAGCTCTGCTACACACTGCTCTGCTATACACAGCTCTGCTACACACTACTGTTACACACAGCTCTACTGCACACAGGTTTCACCTCCCTAAGATTCGATTACATTTATGCAGCTGAACCCATTCCCCAGGAGCTGTATGACCCCTACAGATTTAGGCCTTTCCATGAATATAATAATAATAATAATAATAATAATAATAATAATAATAATAATAATAATAATAATAATAATAATAATAATAATAATAATAATAATAAAAAAATAGTTTAAGGGTAACTAAGCATTTTATATGTGACCCAAGGTAGAGTGAGGCTTCCTGACACACACTTCTGGTCTCCTGACCCGTTGTCCAGGGTACAACATTCATATAGACGACCTTCAAGGATACGTAGGTCACCTCTATCATGAAATTAAGGATGGATGACACGTAGAATCATCAGTATGATGGAGGCAAGGATGGATGACACGTAGAATCATCAGTATGATGGATACAAGGATGGAGGACATGTAGAATCATCAGTATGATGAATCATAGTCACACTCCATGAATAATGTGGGATCGAACCGACGACCCAGTAAATATTCCTCACGCACGCTACCATCCGTGTCACGACCATGTTTAAGAACTGGAGCAAGAAGTGTTACTGTTTTACTCACCTAGATGTGTTTCCAGGGGTCCAGCTCCTGGCCCCGCCTTTTAACTATTACTGATTACTGACCTCCAGAATCCCGAACTATTTGTTTAAGAAAATCTAAGGTACACGTGACTCACGAGAGTCGAGTGGTTAAAGCACTCGCCTCTGAGTTTCAGGACTCATTTGCCTTGGGTTCAAGCCTCACCCGTTCCGTGATTTCAAGGGCTATTAATCGTTTCTTGCTACGTGATACCCCTCTGGAAAAACTACATTTTTTATTACCTCGGTGAGGCTTATCTTTGTGAGGGGCCACTAAATCTGGTTAGTCTTTTGATATTCCGTCTTTTATCTCTCCACTTTTATAAGTCATGTCGTCCATACCTGGTTTGTCTCACTGTGATCTTTCTGTCACGTACTGTTTGGTGGTTATTCTGTTCCTGTCACCTCGGGTTTGACCGTCACTGTGAGTGTTCCTTAGAGGAACTTAGTATAAGTTGTGATCATATCTGTTCATCAGTAGCCACTGCTACTTCCACCACTGTAAAGTGCTCCTCTTGCTGAAATAAATGACCTTCTGCCACCACTCACTCCTTTCCTACCTCTGTAATAATTTCTCCTATGTATCCTTGTCTTCCTGTTCTTCTCTCTTGTCTTACTTTCCTTCTCTGCTAAAGACTTGTATCAAACCTTTGTGTTCCTCTTAGGACAGATTTCTCACTACTAAATTTTACACTTCCGTCCCCACAAAATAATATCAGTGGCTGATTGACTGATTACCTCAAACTCCTCATCTTCCACCTTTCTCTGCACTGTACTGAAGAAGCCACTGTGTGGTAAAACATTTCCAGTATAAAGATACCCAAATGTTGCACAAGTGTAGGTTTTCTAACCCATTTATTCACATACTATCAATGGATGTCTTCTGACTTTTACATATGTTCCAATCCTTAAGAAATTAATTTAGTTTATCATATTCCTTGTCCTCGTTTCCCTCAGCATGACCTCGATTGCCCCTTCCTCCTTCCTTTTACAGTTGCATTTTACTTATTGCTTTCGCTCTTCCAGGCGAAAAAAAACAATCAGGTGTTTTTCCCTCTCATTCCCTTCCTCTTGTTATGTAGTTTATCTTTCATTCTGTCTTACATCCAGTACTATAGTCTTTCAATGTTCACTAACCTATCATTAGTTTTAGCTGATTTGCATGTGTCCTAGTTCTTAATACTCCAGTGCATGTGTGTGTGTGTGTGTGTGTGTGGTGTGTGTGTGTGTGTGTGTGTGTGTGTGTGTGTTGTGTGTGTGTGTATGTGTGTGTGTGTGTGTTTTATGTGCGTATGTGCGTGTGTGTGTGTTGTGTGCGTGTGTGTGTGTGTGTGTGTGTGTGTGTGTGTGTGTGTGTGTGTGTGTGTGTGTGTGTGTGTGTGTGTGTATGTGTGTGTGTGTGTGTGTTTATGTGCGTATGTGCGTGTGTGTGTGTGTGTGTTGTGTGTGTGTGTGTGTGTGGTGTGTGTGTGTGTGTGTGTGTGTGTGTGTACTCACCTAATTGTACTCACCTAATTGTGGTTGCAGGGGTCGAAACTCAGCTCCTGGCCCCGCCTCTTCACTGATCGCTACTGGGTCCTCTCTCTGTGCTTCCTGAGCTTTGTCATACCTCTTCTTAAAACTATGTATGGTTCCTGCCTCCACTACTTCACTTGCTAGGCTATTCCACTTCCTGACGACTCTATGACTGAAGAAATACTTCCTAACGTCCCTGTGACTCGTCTGAGTCTTCAGCTTCCAGCTGTGACCCCTTGTCCCTGTGTCCCCTCTCTGGAACACCCTATCTCTGTCCACCTTGTCTATTCCCCGCAGTATCTTGTATGTCGTTATCATGTCTCCCCTGACCCTTCTGTCCTCCAGTGTCGTCAGTCCGATTTCCCTTAACCTTTCCTCGTACGACATTCCCTTGAGCTCTGGGACTAGCCTTGTTGCAAACCTTTGTACTTTCTCTAACCTCTTGACGTGCTTGACCAGGTGTGGGTTCCAGACTGGTGCTGCATACTCCAGTATGGGCCTAACATACACAGTGTACAGTGTCTTGAACGATTCCTTATTAAGGTATCGGAACGCTATTCTCAGGTTTGCCAGGCGCCCGTATGCTGCAGCGGTTATTTGGTTAATGTGTGCCTCCGGTGATGTGCTCGGTGTTATGGTCACCCCAAGGTCTTTCTCCCTAAGTGAGATCTGTAGTCTTTGTCTACCAAGCCTATACTCTGTCTGCGGTCTTCTTTGCCCCTCCCCAATCTTCATGACTTTGCATTTGACTGGATTGAATTCGAGAAGCCAGTTACTGGACCACATGTCCAGCCTGTCCAGGTCTCTTTGCAGTCCTGCCTCATCCTCGTCCGATTTAATTCTTCTCATCAGCTTCACGTCATCTGCGAACAGGGACACTTCAGAGTCTATTCCTTCCATCATGTTGTTCACATATATCAAAAATAGCACTGGTCCTAGTACTGCCCCTGTGGGAACCCCCCCCTCGTAACAGGCGCCCACTGTGCTACCTCCTTCCGTACCATGATTGGAAGGACAAGTTGGGCCTTGACTGTCTGACTCTGGAAGGACAAGTTGGCCCTACGACTTTCTGACTCTAAAGGACAAGTTGGGCCTCGACTGACTTTCACACTTGAGGTACACTTTGGAAGATCTGTGTTCTCAGTGTTCCTATTCTTCCATTTTGATCCAGGGAGCCGAGTTGCTCTCACACCTCCCGGTCAAGAAGACTGTGTGCTTTCTTTTCTTTGAAAGTGGCCGAGGTGAGTGAAAACATTGATTCACAGAACTGTGAAGCCTTCCTGGCATCCCTCTCAAATTCATTATGTGGGTCAATATTTACGTGATCAGGACCCACCCAGTGCCAGCTAAATCGCCACCCACGTGGATATCCTATCCCATACGCGTGGAATATCAATTCCACGCACGTGATACCTGAAGGTGTGTTTGGGGGGGTCAACCCTCCGACGGCATTTGTCCGATCACCAATGTATCTGCCCAATCCAAATTACCTATCAGGTATGATCCCCTCACTGGAGTTATGCACTCCCAATGATAAAATAATAATTAATAATAATAATTAAAAATGACACATAATATACAAAAATAATAATAATAATTGCTAACTCCCACATCTGACTCACAAACTGTCCAATATTTACTTTGTTTATTCAACTCTTATGGAGGCAACACTTTGCCCGTGACGTCACACAAACCTGGTTTGGCTAATTTATTGCAGTAGTGTTGCCAGACACGCCAAGGCACAAAACAGCACCAATCATACACATAAAAAAATGTAATAACACAATAATACTCTTATAAGTTTAATACAATCATATATATATATGTATTATATATATATATATATATAAATAATAAACAATATAGTATAAAATATATATATATATATAAATAAAATATATATATATAAATATATAATAACATGTCGTGCCGAATTAGTAAAACTGGTCAGTTAGCAAAAAGTAATTTATAATATAAGTCCTTCTAAAATTTTCCCTCTGTAATAACGCTTAAAGTCAATATGTTTTTTTTTTTCATTTTGTTACTGTGTAGAAATTAATATTTTGTACAAAAAGAACCTAGGAAAGTTACCTAACCGTATTAATAACAAGCGCAATTTAATTTAGCCTAATCCAACCAAAATGATATTTATAGATAAGTTTTTACAATAATTGAAAATAATACACAAACACAATGAAAATATATTTTTTCTTAGGTACTGGAATGATTTTTGCTAATTACTGCATACACAAATTTTCCGCTTGTGTCCTTTATTCCGGCAAGATATATATATATATATATATATATATATAAATATAATAAATCTATATATATAATATAATATATATATATATATGAATATATATATAACTATATACAATATATATATATATAAAATGTGTGTCTGTGTGTGGGATTTATTTAGGATGGAAATATGTTTGAAGGTTTTTGTGTGCATTTATGAAAGTAAGATGAGGCCCTAGCGTTGACCTTGGTGAGCTTAAAGTTACTTTCTGTAGACTGACCATGAGCGAGTTCCGAGAACGGACAGCGTCAACGATAGGCACGAGTCAATGGCTGCAGCAGGCGTGTAGGAGATTCCACATGGACAGGAAGGTGGAGTGTGAACATGAAGCCTCCATGAGGTAGCCTGGGACTCTGACCTGTCGAAGCAAAGTGGTTGCATGCTCATCATCATACAGCATTTTATAAACTGAATGTAAAGCACCCCACCGGCAAGACAGTGATGGAGTGAATGATTATGAAAGTTTTCTTTTCGGGCAAACCCTGCTTGGTGGAATCGGCGATTATGCTAATAAAATAAATAATATAAATATATAAAAATATATATATATAATAAATATATTTATATATATATATATATATAATATATATATATATATATATATAAATATAAATATATATATAAAATATATATATATATATATAACTACATACATACATAGGATACACACACACGTGGGTACCCAACGTGATACGAACTTATTTCGTTCCAGAAGGCCTATTCGAGTGCTGATACCGAACGCATTTGTTCACTTAAGATTAATCCGTTTTCAGACTCCCCCAGGAAATATACCTACAAAAGCACTTGCAATAAAAGCACTTACAAAATTGATCGCATTTTAAACTGTTCGAATCCCGAGTTACCACAGTAAATATATATAAATATATATATATATAAATATATATATATATATATATAATATATATATTAATGTAAATATATATATATATATATATATATATATATTATATAGTACACAGCGGAGCAGGATTCAAACCCACACACCAGTTTTGCTAAAACTGACGCCTTCAACCACGTCAGCCTACAGATGTCCTCCTAACTTTGGGTAGCCAGCAAGCATGCTAAAGGCCATGTTTCATCCCCGACAAAACCCTCAAGGATGGTTAAAGTTGTTGCAATTTAATTCTTGATCCTGTATTTACTGGCCTCGTGTTCGCCGGACGATGCAACATCAATATGGGGTTAAAACGAGCAGTGTTATATACCTACTTGTTGTATACACAAGCATGGGGTATACGGAGCAGTGATACTAATACCCAACGTGTAGTATAACAAAGAGAGCGATACGCTTGATGTAGTCGGAGTGTTCCCAGCGGGCCACGGCCATGATGAGGCCACCCATGAACCTTGACAGCTGGGTCCTTGAGGTAGACCCTGGCACACGGCGCGCGTGGACAACACCCCCAGCACGGGAAGGCGATAGACAGGCACTGAGTGCCGTGGCTGCCATCGCAGACCTCCGTCACCAGTAGCAAAACAACTTCCATCACCATGATACGTAGGCGCATCGTGACTCCTGACGGATGGAAAGATGTGTACCGAGGAAAACGTGGGTGTATTAGAAACTCCTGGCGGAGTAAAGGATAGTGTACCATTGATAGTGTAAGCTATCAGCGAGACTTAGTTAACTCTCTAATTCTGAATTAGGTAGTTAAGCTTAGGATAGAGAGACAGTGTGGTCTGTGCAGATAAAAACACACGGAAGGATACTAGATGTAGTATGAGGAGGCGGCCTGTACACAACAACTCACAATCAGTACATAATGCATAACATACAGTCAGGTGGGGGGGTCGCTGATGTAACTCACAATATAACGGCAAGGTAACTCACAACGTTAGCCGCCAAAGATATGCAGGAGTGAGAGGACGACTGTGGGGGTAAGAGACATGATTCGAACGGACGGCCAACCAGTCAGTGAACCCAGACCATAAACACTGGGTCTTCATATGTCCTCCCACTCTTCTCAATCTCTTCTCAGCTCTCCCTCTGCCCCTTTCTCTCTCGTCTTCTTCCTGCGGGGATCAAGAAAACTGTCAGTATCGTAAAACTATAGAAACGCAGGTGTTTACGAATTATGTGGCTCGTGAGTGGAGTAGAACATTATAACAGCTCGGCTCTCAAGTCTGGTTTGCTGTAGTTTATTTGAACATTTTTAACTAATACAGCAGCGGTGAATACCTCAAGTGTTGCTGCTGGGACCGACAGACAGGTGCCAAAAACTTGGGCTACACACAGCTTTGCTTTCACAGGCTCTGCTACACACAGATCTGCTACACACAGCTTTGCTACACACTGGCAGCTGCTACAATACACACAGCCTCTGCTACACACAGCATTGCTACACACAAGGTAAAACACCATAAGTGTCCGGGGCCAAAACTGTTCAACAGCCTCCATCAAAGCATTAGGGTATTGCCAAGTAAGGCCCCTGCTGCCTTCAAGAGAGAGCTGGACAGATACCTAAAATGTCCAGTGCCGGATCATGCCGGGCTGTGCTCGTAGGCGTTGGACAGCGTGTCGGCCAGTCGGTTAACAGCCTATTGATCAGGCCTTGATCCATCCGCGAAGGCCGGTCATGGACCGGCCGCGGGGGGGTTGATCCCCGGAATAAACCTCCAGTAACCTCTCAGGTAACACTGCTCTGCTACACACACTCTCTGAACACAACTCTGTTACACACAGCTCTGCTACACACAAGCTCTGGCTTTACACAGCTCTTGCTACGACACAGCTCTGCTACACACAGTCTGTTACAACACAGCCCTGCAACACTTCTGGCTCTGCTACACACAGCTCTGGACTACAACAAAGCTCTGCTACACACTGCTCTGCTATACACAGCTCTGCTACACACAGCTCAGTTACACACAGCACAGCTAACACTCTCTGCTACACACAGCTCTGCTACACACAGCTCTGTTACAACACAGCTCTTTACACACAGCTCTGCAACAACACTGCCTCTGTCTACACACAGCTCTGTTAACACAGCTCTGTTTTTTACACACAGCTGCTGCTACACACTGCTCTGCTATACACTGCTCTGCTACAACTACTGTTACACACAGCTCTACTGCACATCAGGTTTCACCTCCCTATAGATTCGATTACATTTATGCCGCTGAACCCATTCCCCAGGAGCTGTATGACCCAACAGATTAGGCTTTCCATGATATAATAATAAAAATAATAATAATAAAAATAATAATAATAATAATAATAATAATAATAATAATTAAAATAATAATAATAATAATAATAAAAAAATATGTTTAAGGTTAACTAAGGGCATGTTTATTTATGTTGACCCAAGGTAGATTGAGGCTTCCTGACGACACACTCGGTCTCGGCTGACCCCGTGTCCAGGGTACAACATCAAATAGACGACCTTCCAAGGATTCGTAGTGTCACCTCTATCATGAAATTAAGGATTTGATGACACGTAGAAATCATCATTATGATGGAGGCAAGGATGGATTGACACGTAAAACATCAGTATGATGGATACAATGATGGAGGACATGAAGAAACATCAGTTATAATCATAGTCACACTCCATGAATAATGTGGGATCGAACCGAGACCATAAATATTCCCACGCACGGCAACCATCCGTGTCACTACCTTGTGTTAAAAACTGGAGCAAGAGTGTTTACAACTGTTTACTCAACCTAATGTGATCCAGGGGTGCCACCTCCTGGCCCCGCCTTTTAAAAACTATTACAGATGACTGACCTCCAAATCTCCGAACTATTTGTTTAAGAAAATCTAAGGTACAACACGTGACTCACGAGAGTCGAGTGGATAAAGAAGCACTCGCCCTCTAGATCAGGGACTCATTTGCCTTGGTTCAAGCTCACCCGTTCCGGTGATTTCAAGGGCTATTAATCGTTTCTTGCTACGAGATACCCCCTGGAAAACTACATTTTTTATTACCTCGGTGAGGCTTATCTTTGTTAGGGCCACTAAATCCTGGTTTAGATCGTTGATATTCGCGTCTTTTAACTCTCCACTTTTAAAAGTCATGTCGTCCATACCTGGTTGTCTCACGTGATCTATCTGTCACGAACTGGTATGGTGGATATTCTGTTTCCTGTCACCTCGGGTTTGACCGTCACTGGTGATGTCCCTTAGAGTAACTTAGTATAAGTTGTGATCAGATTGTCATCATTAGCCAACTGCACTCTTCTCTACCACTGTAACAGTGTCAACCTCATGCTGAAATAAATGACCTTCTGCCCACCACATCCCTTGCCTACCTATTCCTCTTGTTTTCTCCAAATGTCCTCCTTTCTACTCTGTAATAATTTCTCCAATGTATCCTTGTCTTCCTGTCTTCTCTCTTGTCTTACTTTCCTTCTCTGCTTAAAGACTTGATCAAACCTTTGTGTTTCTCTTAGGACAGATTTCTCACTACTAAATATTACACTTTCCGTCCCCAACCCAACAAAATAATATCAGTGCTGATTGACTGTATTACCTCAATACTCCTCATCTATCCCACCATTCTCTGCACTGTACTGAAGAAGCCACAGTGTGTAAAACATTTCCAGTTAAAGATACCCAAATGTTGAACAAAGTGGTAGGTTTTTTCTAACCCCATTTATTCACATACTATCAATGGATGTCATCTCTTTTACATATGTTCTCAATCCTTAAAGAAATTAATTTAGTTTATCATATCCATGTTCCTCGTTTCCCCTCAGCATGACCTCGATTTGCCCCTTCCTTTCCTCCTCCTTTTACAGTTGCATTTCTACTTATTGCTTTCGCTTCTTCCAGGCGAAAAAAAAAACAATCAGGTGTTTTTTTCCCTCTCAAATCTTCCCTCCTCTTGTTATGTAGTTAATTATCTTCCAATTCCTGTCTTACATCCAGTACTATAGTCTTTCAATGTTCACTAACCTATCATTAGTTTTAGCTGATTTGCATTCGTCCAAGATCTTAATACTGCCAGTGCATTGTGTGTGTGTGTGTGGGTGTGGTGTGTGTGTGTGTGTTGTGTGTGTGTTGTGTTGGTGTGTGTATGTTGTGTGTGTGTGTAATATGTGCGTATGTCGTGTGTGTAGTGTGTGTGACAGTGGTGTGTGTGTGTGTGTGTGTGTGTGTGTGGTTGTGTGTGTGTGTCTTGTGTGTGTGTGTGTTGTGTGTTTTATGTGTGTGTGTGTGGTTTATGTGCTATGTGCGTGTTGTGTGTGTGTGGTGTGTGTGTTTGTGTGTGTTTGTGTGTGTTGGTGTAGTGTGTGGTTGTGTACTCACCTAATTGAGTACTCACACTAATTGTTGGTTGCAGGGGTCAGAAACTCAGCTCATTCTGACCAGCTGAGCCCCACGCCTCTTTCAGCTGATCGCTACTGGGTCCACTCTCTGTTCTTACCCGAGCATTGTCATATAACCCTCTTCTTAAAACTATAGTAAAAGGATTCCGCCTCCACTACTTCACTTGCTAGGCTTTTTCCACTTCCTGACACTCTATGGACATGGAAGAAATACTTCCTAACGTCCCAGTGACTCGTCTTAGTCTCAGCTTCCCAGCTGTTGACCCCTTGTCCCTGTTGTCCCCCTCTCTGGAACACCCTATCCTCTTGTCCAACCGTTGTCTATTCCCCGCAGACTTGTATGTCGTTATCATGTCTCCCCTGACCCTTTCTGTCCCTCCAGTGTCGCAGTCCGTTTTTCCCCATAACCTTTCCTCGTACGACATTCCCTTGAGCTCTGGGACTAGCCTTGGTTGCAAAACCTTTGTATTTTCCGTAAACCACTTGACGTGCTGAATGACCAGGTGTGGGATCCCGACTGGTGCTTCATACTCGCAGTATGGGCCTAACATACACAGTGTACAGTGTCTTGCAACGATTCCTTATTAAGGTATGCTGTGAACGCTATTCTCAGTTTGCCAGGCGCGCCGTATGCTGCAGGCGGTTATGTTGGTTAATGTGTGCCTCCGGTGATGTGCTTCGGTGTATGGTCACCCCAAGTCTTTCTCCCTAATTGAGATCAGTATACTTTGTTCTACCAAGCCTATACTCAGTCTGCGGTCCTTTCCATATTCCTGTGCCCTCGCACAATCTTCATGGACTTGCATTGACTGGATTGAATTCGAGAAGCCAGTTACTGGACCACATGTCCAGCCTGTCCAGGACTACTTTCGCAGTCCTGCCCTCATCCTCGTCCGAATTAATTATTCTCCATCACTTCAAACGTCATCTGCAACAGGGACACTTCAGATTGTCTACTTCCTTCCACATGTTGTTCACATATATCAAAAATAGCACTTGGTCCCTAGTACTGTCCCGCCGCCTGTGGAACCCCGCTCGTAATCAGGCGCCCAACTGTGCTACCTCCTTCCGTACCATGATTCGTTGCTGCTCCGCTGGTCAGGATATTCCCCCTTATCCATTGCATGCCCTCCATTTACATGCGCCTGTCATCCAGCTCTGCACTTAATCTCTTGTGGGAACTGTGTCAAAGGCCTTCCTGCAGTCTAGTAAAACGCACAACAACCCACCCCTACTCTCTCGTGTCTTACTCTGTTACCTTGTCATCAAACTCCAGGAGGTTTGAGATACAAGATTTTGCCTTCCCATGAACCCAGCTGGGTTTTCGTGGGATTTATAATCTTGTTTCATTTCCAGGTGTTTCGAACCACTCTCCTCCTGATAATCTTCTCCATGACTATTTGCACATAATACATGTCAGAGACACAGGTCCTTGTAGTTTTAGTGCCTCATTTCTAATTCACTTTCTTAAATATGGGACAGACATTAGCATGTCTTCTATTTCACAGGTAGTTTCCCATTTTCAAAGGAATGTTTGAAGATTGTGGTTAGAGGCACACACAGCATCTCTGCATCTCTGCTCCTTCTCCAAGAAGGACTCCATGGGGAGAATGTTGTCCGGTCCCATCGCCTTTGAGGGTCACTCACTTAAGAGCTTCTTCACACCTCCTCCTCATTTTTCGTAAGTCTTCCAACACTTGTTGGTATATTCCCTCATGATGTTCCCTATCCTGTGCTGTCGTTCCAGTATAAACAGCCCATCCTTCTCTAACTGTAAAAAACTTTCCTTAAATCTCCTGTTCAGCTCCTCCACATACCTCCTGATCATTTTCTTTGAGTTCTCTCCTCGCACCTCTGTCCTTAAATCTGATCAGCCTGGTCTTTGACTGTTGTCTTCCCACCTGATGTGGCTAACAACAGTTTCGGGTCAGTCTTGATTCTCGATGCTATGTCATTTTCATACCTGTCGTTGGGCCTCCCTCCTTACCGTGCATACTCATTCCTGCTCTGCGAACTGGTCCTCCCTAATTTCGATGTGTCTCTGCCTTCTGTACTTTTTTCCAATGCTCTATGCATTTTTTTTTGCCATCCTTGCCCCGTCCGGTAAACCAGCTCGTACGTGGTCTTCCCGTTGTTAATGGTTGCCATGGGAATAAACCTTTCCACTGCCACCATGCATTTTTTTTACTATTCCATCATTTTCTTTTACTGGCTTTCCTGCCATTTCTCTGTCCCACTGGACCCTCAGCTCCCGCAGGAAGTTCTTCAACCCTATGTAGACCCCCTTTTATAGTCAGGCTTTTCCGCATTCAAACACTCTGTAATTCTCTCCCAACTTGCAGCTCAACTATGTATTCAAAGCACAGAACCACGTGGTTCGCTAGCTCCAAGTGAACCTCATACTTGATGTTCCTCAATGTCTGAACTGCCCAGGGTGGAACACACTAGGACCAATCTTGCTGGTTCATCCTACCCCTCTCACTCTGTATGTTCCTTAACCATGTTGGTGCATGAGGATTTCTCTAGCACCACGTCCACATCTTGCTTCACCATGTTTTTGGGACCCCCCGCATGAGGCTACAGGTTTTCCCAGTCATTCTCCCTGTGGTTGAAATCCCCCATAACCAGCAACTATTGCTCTGCTGAGTTAGCTCTTCTTTGCCACCTCAGCAAGTGTGTCCACCATTGCTCTGTTGCTCTCTTCATATCCTCTCTTGACCTACTGCAGTTCTGGTGGCGGATTATACATCACTGCAATGACCACTGTGTGTTCCCAGACAGAAGTGTACCTGCTATGTAGTTCATCATTCTCCTGTCTCTCTATTCTGCTTCCATTTTCTTCTCGAAATTTCCATCAGTTTTTAATGAGCAAGCATCCCCACCTCCCCCCCCTGGTGCCCCTTCTATCTTCCTCATGATCTGGAATCCTGGGCGGAAGATTGCATCTGTTATTGTCTCCATGAGTTTTGTTTCTGTAACTGCTATGATGTCTGGGGACTTCTCATAGATTCTTTCTTGCCATTCCCATTTTATTCTTTAATTCCATCTGCATTTGGTGTACCAAACCATAAACTTCTGTTCTAATACTGAAATCTGTGTTGCGGGGGGTGGAAAACAGAGGATCGGTTGTGTGATGGTGGTTTGGATTGTTCAGTGTGCCACCTTGGGGGTGACGTGGGCTGTAGTCCTTCTGCAGTTTTCTGGGGGGTGGCATTTGTCCTTACCAATTGAACCAGGGTTATTCTGCTCTACACGTCTTTTTCATTTCCTCGCTCCCATTTCTCCTTTCGTTTTTGACTCTCTCTTTCATTGTCTTCCTTTCGTCCCTGTTTTCATTTGTCCGAACATACGAAGGTACACTACTCCGCCTTGGGGGACAGTCCGGAACTCCTGCTTGGCCGTCTCTAGCAGGCCGTGCTTTCTCCTGCAGGATCAGAGTTTTGGGTTGATTCTGCCTTGACAAAAATTACTGTTGAGACCGATTCCCTTTACTTTGTAACCCACCCACCAATTCTTCCGAAAATACAATTGCCACCTGGTCCATGTCCCAACCTCTCGCCTATCAACCTTCATGATATCTTCAAACGCCTTTTTTTCTACCTCCTGCTTTCTTTCAGTCAGGAGTTTTTCCCCTTTACTTCGTCTAGCCCATAGACAAACATGGATCATTCACCCTTTCCAACCACCCGTCCCACTGTGACTCCCATTGCAATCCTCGTGATGGGTTTTTAGTTCCTGTCCCGTGATGTGTTTCTTTTTCTATCCTCAGTCCCTTCCCCTAGATATGGCCCCCTATGCATCTTGGTTTGTCCTTCCTGCTCACCTGTATCCTGGCCCCCACTAAGGTATCTGTAAGGTCCTTGCAAGACATGTCCTAGTTCCTTCAATGCCTTCCAACCTCTCATTCTGTCTAGTGTGCTCCCTGCTTTGTTTTGGCCCCATGTGGGTTTGACAGACCTCTGCATACAGTTTAGTTTTCCCATGCTCCCTTCAGACCTGTGTGACTGTGTATGATGTAGCCATTGCAGATGCTTACTTCTGTAATATCTTTGTCTCTGGTGCGTTTTAGATGTCTCAGCTCCCTCTACAATCTCTGCATCTTGATTTCTGCTGCTGTGGCCATGTTTGCTTTCCACCCTTCTGCATTCTGCTGCTAACTGTCTTCCATCTTCCTTTCCAGCTCATCTATTCTCCTTCCCCAGTTTCCTCCCCCTTTTTTGAGCTCTACATCCCATTCCTGCCCCCCAGATTCGTCCCTTGGAACGCCCCTTGTCGCACAAATATCCTGGTTTCCTAGTCCCAAACTCCTTGCTCCACAGAAGGGGGTAACGGGTGGTTAGGGGGAGGGGAAATAGATGGTTAGAGAAGAGGGTGATGGATGGTTGTGGGGGAGAGGTAGGATGGTTATTGGAGGGGTAGAGATAGTTGGGGGTGAGGGGGTTATGATGTTTGAGGCATGGAGAGGACGGGGATGGATGGTTATGGGTGGTGAGGGGGAGGACTAGTTTATATGGAGGTGAGGTAGTAGTTGGGGGGGGGTTAGCACGTTTGGGGAGGGTTAAAGTGTGGACTTTGTGGGATGGGGTTAGCGTAGGCTAAGCTGAAAGGTGGTTAGAGGAAGCGGGCAGAGGTGGTATAGATGGTAGGGAGTTAACGTTTCTGAGTTCAAGAGGATGAGGAGGGTGAGTAGTTGGTTGATGCAGTTTGTTGGGTGATGTGTAAGTGTCGTGGTGTGTTCTGTTGTGTGGTGTGTGGTGTGCTGTGTGACGTGTGTTGTGTGTGTCGGTTTGTGTGTTGTGGATGTGTCTGTGTTGTGTGTGTGTGCGAGCGATGGTGTCGTGTCTAATGGTTGATCGAGTCGTGTGGTTTGCGTGAAGTTGTGAGTAGCGGTGCTGTGGTAGCTGTGTTGTTTAGTGTAGCGAGGGTGTGTATTGGGTGTTTGTTTGCTGTCTGGTGTGTGGGTGTTTGTGTGGTGTGTGATCTGTTGTAGGGAGTGTGTGGAGTGTGTGTGTGTGTGTGGTGTGTGTGTGTGTGTGTGTTTGTGTGTGTGTTGTGTGTGTTGTGTGTGGTGTGTGTGTAGTGTGTGTGTGTGTGTGTCCTGTGAGTATTTGAATTATAAATCTTTGATCCACGGTGATCTAGAAAACCAATACCAACCACATACAATTATGCATACTTGTTAGCTGTGCTGAGCTCTCTACAAACCTGCTTGCTGTCTCTATTATAACTTCCAAATGGATTAAGACCTTGGAGTTTAGTAGATAAATAATAAGTAAATAATAATAATAATAATAAATAATAATAATAATATAATAAAAAATAATTAATAATAATAATAAGAATAATAATATAGACTTGAGTGCTCTCAGTAGGCAATATACAAATACGCCCTCACAGGGAAAACGAGGACAAACAAATACCCAAAAAGTTAAAAGGAAAAACTAAAGCAATTCATGGGTACAAAAAAAAGAGGCATTTAATGCGCAGGAAAACAGAGAAGGATCGCCTTACTAACAATAATACTAATACAAACAATAAATATAAATACTAATAAATAAGTAATAAAAAAATATAAAAAAAAATAAATAAAAATAATAACAAAAAATTGAATAAAAACTGAATAAATCCAAAAAATTTTTCTTGTGACATCCAATATTCTTAGAGGCAACAAAACAAACAAATCCGTATGACGCCTCGTACAAACACGTGTAACTTTTACTGAAAGAATGGCGGAGAAATGTGTCTGAAATACTGAAGGTATGAATGTTGCATGAGTCGTTACCGCACAGCAAGACCCAAGATTCACAGTCTGGAAGAATTCCGATTAACGCCTCACGGGCGACAACTCAACAACCTTTTCAAGTACACAACAGAGCGAACAAACTAACTTAAGGACTAATAAAGGATCTTACTTTTGTCCAAGGATCACCACAGTTTCCCTTGACTAAGCAATTTGTCGTAGGAAAAATGAAATGGATGGTGAAGGAAAAAGTTATATGAGAACCTATCAAAAACCAGAGGTGGTAAGCCACTGTGGATCCTCATTGGAAGGGGCACGGTCAGTTCCCTCTGTTTCTCCTAATGTTATTTGTTCGCGCTATAATCTCCCTAGTCCATAATTACTATACCATTTGCTTTGTCTTGTTTTCGAAAGGTAAGTCCTAGATCTTTCCTTTATTTCATGGTAAAGCTTAAACAAATCTTGTGAGGACAATGGTGTAGGTAGAGGTGTCTGAACACAGCTCAGACCTGGACTTTCACCTTGACTTAAAACAGACAAAGCAAATGGTATAGTATTATGGACAAGGTAGATTATAGTGTCGGGGAAATAAACACATATTAGAAGACAGAGAAACTCACGCGCCATCTTATAAGTCACTTGTTCTCGCTTCTCTAAGCTGGAATATTATTGATCCACTAATAACAGCCAGCTCAATTGAGGCAGAGAAAAAATGCGGATTTAGAGAATATAAACCTTCACAGCAGTATAGGGTTCAGTCAAGGCGCCTTAGTTACTGTGAGTGATGCAAGTCCCCTTGGGACGCGCAGAAGTGTTGTTACATCAATAATTTACACCTAAGAAAATATACTACAGAGAATGACTCAAACCGTGCAACCAGACTAGAAATCATTGCCCACAAAAGCAAAGAGCTCGACAGGCTGTGCGGTCTATGTACCGTCAGGGGTGCCCTGTAGTACGCTGAGAGACAGACATAAGTATGTGTAAGGAGGGGTCCCACCATATGATAAGTAGATATATCCATTAATAGACCCCTTGACTATCTTCATAGGGAGCAGTATAAGTTAGCTAGAAAGGTAAGTTGCTGATCAGCCAGGCTGTTGTTCATAAGTTGGAACGATTGCGACCAGACATAAACAGCTTGGTCAATGCCAGCTTTGATGATCCACCGCTGGGGGCGCTGACGCCCGGAACACTCCAACCAAGCATGACTCCAAGTTACGATACGCTCCTACTTGCAACAAGGTTGCGAGGAATTAAAAATTAAAAAACGCTTGTAACTCCTCATCGTTTATAATCCTCAGTGTGCGATAATGACCATCAATTGCATAACGATTTTTGCTTGCCAAGGTTGCCTGTCAGCGGATTAGTTGCAGCGGCCATGATTACTGCAAGTTCACGCTGCACACTGGTTATTTTATCTTGTAGAGGAACCCTTATATTCTATCTCCAATCTTCTCTTATTATCTCCTGTCATGCTAAGGAATAAAGCCGGGCGGATATATAACCTAAAGATGCCCTGGTGCATATGCAGCACCAATATTCCAAATCTACATGACAATGAAAGTCCGATCATACCTGACAATAAAGTACGAATCATACATGACAAGAAAATACCAGATCATACGTTGACAATTTAAAGAGACAGATCATACAGATAATAAAGTCAGCACATACATGATAATAAAAGTGCAATCATACAATGACAACAAAGTCAGATCATCATGATAAAAAAGGCCAAATTCATACATACAATAAAGTCAGATCATACATGGAAATAAAGTCCATTTTTCACTGCAATAACAATCAAGGAACCGAAAATCCATTGTGATAAAAAAGTGCAGATCCATATATACCAATGAAAGCAGTAATAGGGTTAACTGTAATACCCAGTGTACCCTTGATAGTAAGCATGCATATCAGTTGTGAGTTTATTGAATACCTTGACCTCGTAACCCACCCACATCCATAACAACAGCAAACACAACGCACAACACAGTAACACCATATCACAACTATAACCACACCCAACACAATAACTCCATACCCTACACAACAACATACACAATAACAACACCATACCAATAACCACACCATACACAATAACAAGCACCCTACACAACAACAACACCATCCACAATCAACATACAAGACAATAACAACCACCATACCAATAGCAAGCACCATACACAATAACAACCACTCACCATACACAATAAAAAACACCGATCAGCACTAACAAACAACATACACAACACATCCACAATAACAACAACCATACACCAAAAACATCATACACAACAAAAACCATACATAATATCTCCCCAACTACACAAAACAACACGCATACACAGTAACACCCAAACACTAATACCCTATACTACAAATAACAAACACCATACCACAATAACAACACTCATACACAAAACACTACAATACACACTACATCCACAACCATTAACACCATACAACAACCAACAAATACACAAACAAAAAACCACACACAAAACACAATACACAACAACACAGATACATCAAATACCAACATCGAAACACCCACTACAACAACCAATACACAACTAACAATCAAACACAAAACACCTACCCAAACACAATAGCAACACCATGCACAATAACAACACCATAACCACAACAACACCATACACAATAACACCATACACAATTAACACCATAACACAACAACCATACACAATAACACAACGCATACACATCAACACCATAAACAGTAACACCATACACAATAACACCATACACAATACCATTACACAATAACAACATCATACACAATAACAACATCATACACAATACACCAACACCAAAACACAATAACATCAGTACCACAAAATACAACACCATACACTATAGCAACACCATGCACAAAAAACAACACCATACACAACCAACACCATACAACAATAACAACAGTACACAAAAACCACTAGCCATACACACTAGCACCACCATACACAATAACAACCACCATACACAATAAACAACATCCAACACATAACAACATCAAACACAAAACAACACCATACACAAGAACATCATACACAATAACAACACCATACACAACAACACTAACACCATACAACAAAAACACCATACACAACACATACACAAATAACATCACCATACACAGCAACTCCATAAACAGTAACACCATACAACAAATAAACACCATACACAATAACACATAACAACACCAAACACAATAACAACACCATTACACAGCAACACCAAAACACAATAACACCATACACAATAACAACACTATGCACAATAACAACACCATACACAATAACAACACCACACCACAATAACACCATACTCAATAACACCACTATGCAACAATATCAACCCATACACAATAACAACACCACACACAATAACACCATACACAATAACAACGCTAAAGCACAATAACAACACCAAACACAATAACAACCCATAACAAAAACACCAAACCCAAAAACAACACCAAACACAAATAACAACACCATAACACAAAAACAACCCCATAACACAATAACAACACCATACGCAATAACAACACTAAAGACACAATACCAACCATACACAATAACACCATTACAGCAATAAAATCATACACAAATAAAAAACACGACATACACAAAAAAAACAAGACCAAAACCCACAATACCCCCATATACACAAATAACAACATATTTACACAGCAACAGTACATAACACAATAATCGACCATACACAAGTAACAAAACACTATACACAATAACACCATACAAAATAACACCATACACAATAACAACACAAACACAATACACCATACACAATAACAACCCCGATACACAATACCACACCAACACAATAACAAACACCATACACCATAACAACACCATACACAATAACAACACCATACCACAATAACAACAAAACCATAGAAGCACTAACAACACCAAACATGAGCAAAAAAGACACAATTAGACTGAGACAGGAACGTTACACAAATATAACCCGGCACATAAAATAGATAAGCTTACGGTGGAAGGACAAGTTGGGCCTTGACTGTCTGACTCTGGAAGGACAAGTTGGCCCTACGACTTTCTGACTCTAAAGGACAAGTTGGGCCTCGACTGACTTTCACACTTGAGGTACACTTTGGAAGATCTGTGTTCTCAGTGTTCCTATTCTTCCATTTTGATCCAGGGAGCCGAGTTGCTCTCACACCTCCCGGTCAAGAAGACTGTGTGCTTTCTTTTCTTTGAAAGTGGCCGAGGTGAGTGAAAACATTGATTCACAGAACTGTGAAGCCTTCCTGGCATCCCTCTCAAATTCATTATGTGGGTCAATATTTACGTGATCAGGACCCACCCAGTGCCAGCTAAATCGCCACCCACGTGGATATCCTATCCCATACGCGTGGAATATCAATTCCACGCACGTGATACCTGAAGGTGTGTTTGGGGGGGTCAACCCTCCGACGGCATTTGTCCGATCACCAATGTATCTGCCCAATCCAAATTACCTATCAGGTATGATCCCCTCACTGGAGTTATGCACTCCCAATGATAAAATAATAATTAATAATAATAATTAAAAATGACACATAATATACAAAAATAATAATAATAATTGCTAACTCCCACATCTGACTCACAAACTGTCCAATATTTACTTTGTTTATTCAACTCTTATGGAGGCAACACTTTGCCCGTGACGTCACACAAACCTGGTTTGGCTAATTTATTGCAGTAGTGTTGCCAGACACGCCAAGGCACAAAACAGCACCAATCATACACATAAAAAAATGTAATAACACAATAATACTCTTATAAGTTTAATACAATCATATATATATATGTATTATATATATATATATATATAAATAATAAACAATATAGTATAAAATATATATATATATATAAATAAAATATATATATATAAATATATAATAACATGTCGTGCCGAATTAGTAAAACTGGTCAGTTAGCAAAAAGTAATTTATAATATAAGTCCTTCTAAAATTTTCCCTCTGTAATAACGCTTAAAGTCAATATGTTTTTTTTTTTCATTTTGTTACTGTGTAGAAATTAATATTTTGTACAAAAAGAACCTAGGAAAGTTACCTAACCGTATTAATAACAAGCGCAATTTAATTTAGCCTAATCCAACCAAAATGATATTTATAGATAAGTTTTTACAATAATTGAAAATAATACACAAACACAATGAAAATATATTTTTTCTTAGGTACTGGAATGATTTTTGCTAATTACTGCATACACAAATTTTCCGCTTGTGTCCTTTATTCCGGCAAGATATATATATATATATATATATATATATAAATATAATAAATCTATATATATAATATAATATATATATATATATGAATATATATATAACTATATACAATATATATATATATAAAATGTGTGTCTGTGTGTGGGATTTATTTAGGATGGAAATATGTTTGAAGGTTTTTGTGTGCATTTATGAAAGTAAGATGAGGCCCTAGCGTTGACCTTGGTGAGCTTAAAGTTACTTTCTGTAGACTGACCATGAGCGAGTTCCGAGAACGGACAGCGTCAACGATAGGCACGAGTCAATGGCTGCAGCAGGCGTGTAGGAGATTCCACATGGACAGGAAGGTGGAGTGTGAACATGAAGCCTCCATGAGGTAGCCTGGGACTCTGACCTGTCGAAGCAAAGTGGTTGCATGCTCATCATCATACAGCATTTTATAAACTGAATGTAAAGCACCCCACCGGCAAGACAGTGATGGAGTGAATGATTATGAAAGTTTTCTTTTCGGGCAAACCCTGCTTGGTGGAATCGGCGATTATGCTAATAAAATAAATAATATAAATATATAAAAATATATATATATAATAAATATATTTATATATATATATATATATAATATATATATATATATATATATAAATATAAATATATATATAAAATATATATATATATATATAACTACATACATACATAGGATACACACACACGTGGGTACCCAACGTGATACGAACTTATTTCGTTCCAGAAGGCCTATTCGAGTGCTGATACCGAACGCATTTGTTCACTTAAGATTAATCCGTTTTCAGACTCCCCCAGGAAATATACCTACAAAAGCACTTGCAATAAAAGCACTTACAAAATTGATCGCATTTTAAACTGTTCGAATCCCGAGTTACCACAGTAAATATATATAAATATATATATATATAAATATATATATATATATATATAATATATATATTAATGTAAATATATATATATATATATATATATATATATTATATAGTACACAGCGGAGCAGGATTCAAACCCACACACCAGTTTTGCTAAAACTGACGCCTTCAACCACGTCAGCCTACAGATGTCCTCCTAACTTTGGGTAGCCAGCAAGCATGCTAAAGGCCATGTTTCATCCCCGACAAAACCCTCAAGGATGGTTAAAGTTGTTGCAATTTAATTCTTGATCCTGTATTTACTGGCCTCGTGTTCGCCGGACGATGCAACATCAATATGGGGTTAAAACGAGCAGTGTTATATACCTACTTGTTGTATACACAAGCATGGGGTATACGGAGCAGTGATACTAATACCCAACGTGTAGTATAACAAAGAGAGCGATACGCTTGATGTAGTCGGAGTGTTCCCAGCGGGCCACGGCCATGATGAGGCCACCCATGAACCTTGACAGCTGGGTCCTTGAGGTAGACCCTGGCACACGGCGCGCGTGGACAACACCCCCAGCACGGGAAGGCGATAGACAGGCACTGAGTGCCGTGGCTGCCATCGCAGACCTCCGTCACCAGTAGCAAAACAACTTCCATCACCATGATACGTAGGCGCATCGTGACTCCTGACGGATGGAAAGATGTGTACCGAGGAAAACGTGGGTGTATTAGAAACTCCTGGCGGAGTAAAGGATAGTGTACCATTGATAGTGTAAGCTATCAGCGAGACTTAGTTAACTCTCTAATTCTGAATTAGGTAGTTAAGCTTAGGATAGAGAGACAGTGTGGTCTGTGCAGATAAAAACACACGGAAGGATACTAGATGTAGTATGAGGAGGCGGCCTGTACACAACAACTCACAATCAGTACATAATGCATAACATACAGTCAGGTGGGGGGGTCGCTGATGTAACTCACAATATAACGGCAAGGTAACTCACAACGTTAGCCGCCAAAGATATGCAGGAGTGAGAGGACGACTGTGGGGGTAAGAGACATGATTCGAACGGACGGCCAACCAGTCAGTGAACCCAGACCATAAACACTGGGTCTTCATATGTCCTCCCACTCTTCTCAATCTCTTCTCAGCTCTCCCTCTGCCCCTTTCTCTCTCGTCTTCTTCCTGCGGGGATCAAGAAAACTGTCAGTATCGTAAAACTATAGAAACGCAGGTGTTTACGAATTATGTGGCTCGTGAGTGGAGTAGAACATTATAACAGCTCGGCTCTCAAGTCTGGTTTGCTGTAGTTTATTTGAACATTTTTAACTAATACAGCAGCGGTGAATACCTCAAGTGTTGCTGCTGGGACCGACAGACAGGTGCCAAAAACTTGGGCTACACACAGCTTTGCTTTCACAGGCTCTGCTACACACAGATCTGCTACACACAGCTTTGCTACACACTGGCAGCTGCTACAATACACACAGCCTCTGCTACACACAGCATTGCTACACACAAGGTAAAACACCATAAGTGTCCGGGGCCAAAACTGTTCAACAGCCTCCATCAAAGCATTAGGGTATTGCCAAGTAAGGCCCCTGCTGCCTTCAAGAGAGAGCTGGACAGATACCTAAAATGTCCAGTGCCGGATCATGCCGGGCTGTGCTCGTAGGCGTTGGACAGCGTGTCGGCCAGTCGGTTAACAGCCTATTGATCAGGCCTTGATCCATCCGCGAAGGCCGGTCATGGACCGGCCGCGGGGGGGTTGATCCCCGGAATAAACCTCCAGTAACCTCTCAGGTAACACTGCTCTGCTACACACACTCTCTGAACACAACTCTGTTACACACAGCTCTGCTACACACAAGCTCTGGCTTTACACAGCTCTTGCTACGACACAGCTCTGCTACACACAGTCTGTTACAACACAGCCCTGCAACACTTCTGGCTCTGCTACACACAGCTCTGGACTACAACAAAGCTCTGCTACACACTGCTCTGCTATACACAGCTCTGCTACACACAGCTCAGTTACACACAGCACAGCTAACACTCTCTGCTACACACAGCTCTGCTACACACAGCTCTGTTACAACACAGCTCTTTACACACAGCTCTGCAACAACACTGCCTCTGTCTACACACAGCTCTGTTAACACAGCTCTGTTTTTTACACACAGCTGCTGCTACACACTGCTCTGCTATACACTGCTCTGCTACAACTACTGTTACACACAGCTCTACTGCACATCAGGTTTCACCTCCCTATAGATTCGATTACATTTATGCCGCTGAACCCATTCCCCAGGAGCTGTATGACCCAACAGATTAGGCTTTCCATGATATAATAATAAAAATAATAATAATAAAAATAATAATAATAATAATAATAATAATAATAATAATTAAAATAATAATAATAATAATAATAAAAAAATATGTTTAAGGTTAACTAAGGGCATGTTTATTTATGTTGACCCAAGGTAGATTGAGGCTTCCTGACGACACACTCGGTCTCGGCTGACCCCGTGTCCAGGGTACAACATCAAATAGACGACCTTCCAAGGATTCGTAGTGTCACCTCTATCATGAAATTAAGGATTTGATGACACGTAGAAATCATCATTATGATGGAGGCAAGGATGGATTGACACGTAAAACATCAGTATGATGGATACAATGATGGAGGACATGAAGAAACATCAGTTATAATCATAGTCACACTCCATGAATAATGTGGGATCGAACCGAGACCATAAATATTCCCACGCACGGCAACCATCCGTGTCACTACCTTGTGTTAAAAACTGGAGCAAGAGTGTTTACAACTGTTTACTCAACCTAATGTGATCCAGGGGTGCCACCTCCTGGCCCCGCCTTTTAAAAACTATTACAGATGACTGACCTCCAAATCTCCGAACTATTTGTTTAAGAAAATCTAAGGTACAACACGTGACTCACGAGAGTCGAGTGGATAAAGAAGCACTCGCCCTCTAGATCAGGGACTCATTTGCCTTGGTTCAAGCTCACCCGTTCCGGTGATTTCAAGGGCTATTAATCGTTTCTTGCTACGAGATACCCCCTGGAAAACTACATTTTTTATTACCTCGGTGAGGCTTATCTTTGTTAGGGCCACTAAATCCTGGTTTAGATCGTTGATATTCGCGTCTTTTAACTCTCCACTTTTAAAAGTCATGTCGTCCATACCTGGTTGTCTCACGTGATCTATCTGTCACGAACTGGTATGGTGGATATTCTGTTTCCTGTCACCTCGGGTTTGACCGTCACTGGTGATGTCCCTTAGAGTAACTTAGTATAAGTTGTGATCAGATTGTCATCATTAGCCAACTGCACTCTTCTCTACCACTGTAACAGTGTCAACCTCATGCTGAAATAAATGACCTTCTGCCCACCACATCCCTTGCCTACCTATTCCTCTTGTTTTCTCCAAATGTCCTCCTTTCTACTCTGTAATAATTTCTCCAATGTATCCTTGTCTTCCTGTCTTCTCTCTTGTCTTACTTTCCTTCTCTGCTTAAAGACTTGATCAAACCTTTGTGTTTCTCTTAGGACAGATTTCTCACTACTAAATATTACACTTTCCGTCCCCAACCCAACAAAATAATATCAGTGCTGATTGACTGTATTACCTCAATACTCCTCATCTATCCCACCATTCTCTGCACTGTACTGAAGAAGCCACAGTGTGTAAAACATTTCCAGTTAAAGATACCCAAATGTTGAACAAAGTGGTAGGTTTTTTCTAACCCCATTTATTCACATACTATCAATGGATGTCATCTCTTTTACATATGTTCTCAATCCTTAAAGAAATTAATTTAGTTTATCATATCCATGTTCCTCGTTTCCCCTCAGCATGACCTCGATTTGCCCCTTCCTTTCCTCCTCCTTTTACAGTTGCATTTCTACTTATTGCTTTCGCTTCTTCCAGGCGAAAAAAAAAACAATCAGGTGTTTTTTTCCCTCTCAAATCTTCCCTCCTCTTGTTATGTAGTTAATTATCTTCCAATTCCTGTCTTACATCCAGTACTATAGTCTTTCAATGTTCACTAACCTATCATTAGTTTTAGCTGATTTGCATTCGTCCAAGATCTTAATACTGCCAGTGCATTGTGTGTGTGTGTGTGGGTGTGGTGTGTGTGTGTGTGTTGTGTGTGTGTTGTGTTGGTGTGTGTATGTTGTGTGTGTGTGTAATATGTGCGTATGTCGTGTGTGTAGTGTGTGTGACAGTGGTGTGTGTGTGTGTGTGTGTGTGTGTGTGGTTGTGTGTGTGTGTCTTGTGTGTGTGTGTGTTGTGTGTTTTATGTGTGTGTGTGTGGTTTATGTGCTATGTGCGTGTTGTGTGTGTGTGGTGTGTGTGTTTGTGTGTGTTTGTGTGTGTTGGTGTAGTGTGTGGTTGTGTACTCACCTAATTGAGTACTCACACTAATTGTTGGTTGCAGGGGTCAGAAACTCAGCTCATTCTGACCAGCTGAGCCCCACGCCTCTTTCAGCTGATCGCTACTGGGTCCACTCTCTGTTCTTACCCGAGCATTGTCATATAACCCTCTTCTTAAAACTATAGTAAAAGGATTCCGCCTCCACTACTTCACTTGCTAGGCTTTTTCCACTTCCTGACACTCTATGGACATGGAAGAAATACTTCCTAACGTCCCAGTGACTCGTCTTAGTCTCAGCTTCCCAGCTGTTGACCCCTTGTCCCTGTTGTCCCCCTCTCTGGAACACCCTATCCTCTTGTCCAACCGTTGTCTATTCCCCGCAGACTTGTATGTCGTTATCATGTCTCCCCTGACCCTTTCTGTCCCTCCAGTGTCGCAGTCCGTTTTTCCCCATAACCTTTCCTCGTACGACATTCCCTTGAGCTCTGGGACTAGCCTTGGTTGCAAAACCTTTGTATTTTCCGTAAACCACTTGACGTGCTGAATGACCAGGTGTGGGATCCCGACTGGTGCTTCATACTCGCAGTATGGGCCTAACATACACAGTGTACAGTGTCTTGCAACGATTCCTTATTAAGGTATGCTGTGAACGCTATTCTCAGTTTGCCAGGCGCGCCGTATGCTGCAGGCGGTTATGTTGGTTAATGTGTGCCTCCGGTGATGTGCTTCGGTGTATGGTCACCCCAAGTCTTTCTCCCTAATTGAGATCAGTATACTTTGTTCTACCAAGCCTATACTCAGTCTGCGGTCCTTTCCATATTCCTGTGCCCTCGCACAATCTTCATGGACTTGCATTGACTGGATTGAATTCGAGAAGCCAGTTACTGGACCACATGTCCAGCCTGTCCAGGACTACTTTCGCAGTCCTGCCCTCATCCTCGTCCGAATTAATTATTCTCCATCACTTCAAACGTCATCTGCAACAGGGACACTTCAGATTGTCTACTTCCTTCCACATGTTGTTCACATATATCAAAAATAGCACTTGGTCCCTAGTACTGTCCCGCCGCCTGTGGAACCCCGCTCGTAATCAGGCGCCCAACTGTGCTACCTCCTTCCGTACCATGATTCGTTGCTGCTCCGCTGGTCAGGATATTCCCCCTTATCCATTGCATGCCCTCCATTTACATGCGCCTGTCATCCAGCTCTGCACTTAATCTCTTGTGGGAACTGTGTCAAAGGCCTTCCTGCAGTCTAGTAAAACGCACAACAACCCACCCCTACTCTCTCGTGTCTTACTCTGTTACCTTGTCATCAAACTCCAGGAGGTTTGAGATACAAGATTTTGCCTTCCCATGAACCCAGCTGGGTTTTCGTGGGATTTATAATCTTGTTTCATTTCCAGGTGTTTCGAACCACTCTCCTCCTGATAATCTTCTCCATGACTATTTGCACATAATACATGTCAGAGACACAGGTCCTTGTAGTTTTAGTGCCTCATTTCTAATTCACTTTCTTAAATATGGGACAGACATTAGCATGTCTTCTATTTCACAGGTAGTTTCCCATTTTCAAAGGAATGTTTGAAGATTGTGGTTAGAGGCACACACAGCATCTCTGCATCTCTGCTCCTTCTCCAAGAAGGACTCCATGGGGAGAATGTTGTCCGGTCCCATCGCCTTTGAGGGTCACTCACTTAAGAGCTTCTTCACACCTCCTCCTCATTTTTCGTAAGTCTTCCAACACTTGTTGGTATATTCCCTCATGATGTTCCCTATCCTGTGCTGTCGTTCCAGTATAAACAGCCCATCCTTCTCTAACTGTAAAAAACTTTCCTTAAATCTCCTGTTCAGCTCCTCCACATACCTCCTGATCATTTTCTTTGAGTTCTCTCCTCGCACCTCTGTCCTTAAATCTGATCAGCCTGGTCTTTGACTGTTGTCTTCCCACCTGATGTGGCTAACAACAGTTTCGGGTCAGTCTTGATTCTCGATGCTATGTCATTTTCATACCTGTCGTTGGGCCTCCCTCCTTACCGTGCATACTCATTCCTGCTCTGCGAACTGGTCCTCCCTAATTTCGATGTGTCTCTGCCTTCTGTACTTTTTTCCAATGCTCTATGCATTTTTTTTTGCCATCCTTGCCCCGTCCGGTAAACCAGCTCGTACGTGGTCTTCCCGTTGTTAATGGTTGCCATGGGAATAAACCTTTCCACTGCCACCATGCATTTTTTTTACTATTCCATCATTTTCTTTTACTGGCTTTCCTGCCATTTCTCTGTCCCACTGGACCCTCAGCTCCCGCAGGAAGTTCTTCAACCCTATGTAGACCCCCTTTTATAGTCAGGCTTTTCCGCATTCAAACACTCTGTAATTCTCTCCCAACTTGCAGCTCAACTATGTATTCAAAGCACAGAACCACGTGGTTCGCTAGCTCCAAGTGAACCTCATACTTGATGTTCCTCAATGTCTGAACTGCCCAGGGTGGAACACACTAGGACCAATCTTGCTGGTTCATCCTACCCCTCTCACTCTGTATGTTCCTTAACCATGTTGGTGCATGAGGATTTCTCTAGCACCACGTCCACATCTTGCTTCACCATGTTTTTGGGACCCCCCGCATGAGGCTACAGGTTTTCCCAGTCATTCTCCCTGTGGTTGAAATCCCCCATAACCAGCAACTATTGCTCTGCTGAGTTAGCTCTTCTTTGCCACCTCAGCAAGTGTGTCCACCATTGCTCTGTTGCTCTCTTCATATCCTCTCTTGACCTACTGCAGTTCTGGTGGCGGATTATACATCACTGCAATGACCACTGTGTGTTCCCAGACAGAAGTGTACCTGCTATGTAGTTCATCATTCTCCTGTCTCTCTATTCTGCTTCCATTTTCTTCTCGAAATTTCCATCAGTTTTTAATGAGCAAGCATCCCCACCTCCCCCCCCTGGTGCCCCTTCTATCTTCCTCATGATCTGGAATCCTGGGCGGAAGATTGCATCTGTTATTGTCTCCATGAGTTTTGTTTCTGTAACTGCTATGATGTCTGGGGACTTCTCATAGATTCTTTCTTGCCATTCCCATTTTATTCTTTAATTCCATCTGCATTTGGTGTACCAAACCATAAACTTCTGTTCTAATACTGAAATCTGTGTTGCGGGGGGTGGAAAACAGAGGATCGGTTGTGTGATGGTGGTTTGGATTGTTCAGTGTGCCACCTTGGGGGTGACGTGGGCTGTAGTCCTTCTGCAGTTTTCTGGGGGGTGGCATTTGTCCTTACCAATTGAACCAGGGTTATTCTGCTCTACACGTCTTTTTCATTTCCTCGCTCCCATTTCTCCTTTCGTTTTTGACTCTCTCTTTCATTGTCTTCCTTTCGTCCCTGTTTTCATTTGTCCGAACATACGAAGGTACACTACTCCGCCTTGGGGGACAGTCCGGAACTCCTGCTTGGCCGTCTCTAGCAGGCCGTGCTTTCTCCTGCAGGATCAGAGTTTTGGGTTGATTCTGCCTTGACAAAAATTACTGTTGAGACCGATTCCCTTTACTTTGTAACCCACCCACCAATTCTTCCGAAAATACAATTGCCACCTGGTCCATGTCCCAACCTCTCGCCTATCAACCTTCATGATATCTTCAAACGCCTTTTTTTCTACCTCCTGCTTTCTTTCAGTCAGGAGTTTTTCCCCTTTACTTCGTCTAGCCCATAGACAAACATGGATCATTCACCCTTTCCAACCACCCGTCCCACTGTGACTCCCATTGCAATCCTCGTGATGGGTTTTTAGTTCCTGTCCCGTGATGTGTTTCTTTTTCTATCCTCAGTCCCTTCCCCTAGATATGGCCCCCTATGCATCTTGGTTTGTCCTTCCTGCTCACCTGTATCCTGGCCCCCACTAAGGTATCTGTAAGGTCCTTGCAAGACATGTCCTAGTTCCTTCAATGCCTTCCAACCTCTCATTCTGTCTAGTGTGCTCCCTGCTTTGTTTTGGCCCCATGTGGGTTTGACAGACCTCTGCATACAGTTTAGTTTTCCCATGCTCCCTTCAGACCTGTGTGACTGTGTATGATGTAGCCATTGCAGATGCTTACTTCTGTAATATCTTTGTCTCTGGTGCGTTTTAGATGTCTCAGCTCCCTCTACAATCTCTGCATCTTGATTTCTGCTGCTGTGGCCATGTTTGCTTTCCACCCTTCTGCATTCTGCTGCTAACTGTCTTCCATCTTCCTTTCCAGCTCATCTATTCTCCTTCCCCAGTTTCCTCCCCCTTTTTTGAGCTCTACATCCCATTCCTGCCCCCCAGATTCGTCCCTTGGAACGCCCCTTGTCGCACAAATATCCTGGTTTCCTAGTCCCAAACTCCTTGCTCCACAGAAGGGGGTAACGGGTGGTTAGGGGGAGGGGAAATAGATGGTTAGAGAAGAGGGTGATGGATGGTTGTGGGGGAGAGGTAGGATGGTTATTGGAGGGGTAGAGATAGTTGGGGGTGAGGGGGTTATGATGTTTGAGGCATGGAGAGGACGGGGATGGATGGTTATGGGTGGTGAGGGGGAGGACTAGTTTATATGGAGGTGAGGTAGTAGTTGGGGGGGGGTTAGCACGTTTGGGGAGGGTTAAAGTGTGGACTTTGTGGGATGGGGTTAGCGTAGGCTAAGCTGAAAGGTGGTTAGAGGAAGCGGGCAGAGGTGGTATAGATGGTAGGGAGTTAACGTTTCTGAGTTCAAGAGGATGAGGAGGGTGAGTAGTTGGTTGATGCAGTTTGTTGGGTGATGTGTAAGTGTCGTGGTGTGTTCTGTTGTGTGGTGTGTGGTGTGCTGTGTGACGTGTGTTGTGTGTGTCGGTTTGTGTGTTGTGGATGTGTCTGTGTTGTGTGTGTGTGCGAGCGATGGTGTCGTGTCTAATGGTTGATCGAGTCGTGTGGTTTGCGTGAAGTTGTGAGTAGCGGTGCTGTGGTAGCTGTGTTGTTTAGTGTAGCGAGGGTGTGTATTGGGTGTTTGTTTGCTGTCTGGTGTGTGGGTGTTTGTGTGGTGTGTGATCTGTTGTAGGGAGTGTGTGGAGTGTGTGTGTGTGTGTGGTGTGTGTGTGTGTGTGTGTTTGTGTGTGTGTTGTGTGTGTTGTGTGTGGTGTGTGTGTAGTGTGTGTGTGTGTGTGTCCTGTGAGTATTTGAATTATAAATCTTTGATCCACGGTGATCTAGAAAACCAATACCAACCACATACAATTATGCATACTTGTTAGCTGTGCTGAGCTCTCTACAAACCTGCTTGCTGTCTCTATTATAACTTCCAAATGGATTAAGACCTTGGAGTTTAGTAGATAAATAATAAGTAAATAATAATAATAATAATAAATAATAATAATAATATAATAAAAAATAATTAATAATAATAATAAGAATAATAATATAGACTTGAGTGCTCTCAGTAGGCAATATACAAATACGCCCTCACAGGGAAAACGAGGACAAACAAATACCCAAAAAGTTAAAAGGAAAAACTAAAGCAATTCATGGGTACAAAAAAAAGAGGCATTTAATGCGCAGGAAAACAGAGAAGGATCGCCTTACTAACAATAATACTAATACAAACAATAAATATAAATACTAATAAATAAGTAATAAAAAAATATAAAAAAAAATAAATAAAAATAATAACAAAAAATTGAATAAAAACTGAATAAATCCAAAAAATTTTTCTTGTGACATCCAATATTCTTAGAGGCAACAAAACAAACAAATCCGTATGACGCCTCGTACAAACACGTGTAACTTTTACTGAAAGAATGGCGGAGAAATGTGTCTGAAATACTGAAGGTATGAATGTTGCATGAGTCGTTACCGCACAGCAAGACCCAAGATTCACAGTCTGGAAGAATTCCGATTAACGCCTCACGGGCGACAACTCAACAACCTTTTCAAGTACACAACAGAGCGAACAAACTAACTTAAGGACTAATAAAGGATCTTACTTTTGTCCAAGGATCACCACAGTTTCCCTTGACTAAGCAATTTGTCGTAGGAAAAATGAAATGGATGGTGAAGGAAAAAGTTATATGAGAACCTATCAAAAACCAGAGGTGGTAAGCCACTGTGGATCCTCATTGGAAGGGGCACGGTCAGTTCCCTCTGTTTCTCCTAATGTTATTTGTTCGCGCTATAATCTCCCTAGTCCATAATTACTATACCATTTGCTTTGTCTTGTTTTCGAAAGGTAAGTCCTAGATCTTTCCTTTATTTCATGGTAAAGCTTAAACAAATCTTGTGAGGACAATGGTGTAGGTAGAGGTGTCTGAACACAGCTCAGACCTGGACTTTCACCTTGACTTAAAACAGACAAAGCAAATGGTATAGTATTATGGACAAGGTAGATTATAGTGTCGGGGAAATAAACACATATTAGAAGACAGAGAAACTCACGCGCCATCTTATAAGTCACTTGTTCTCGCTTCTCTAAGCTGGAATATTATTGATCCACTAATAACAGCCAGCTCAATTGAGGCAGAGAAAAAATGCGGATTTAGAGAATATAAACCTTCACAGCAGTATAGGGTTCAGTCAAGGCGCCTTAGTTACTGTGAGTGATGCAAGTCCCCTTGGGACGCGCAGAAGTGTTGTTACATCAATAATTTACACCTAAGAAAATATACTACAGAGAATGACTCAAACCGTGCAACCAGACTAGAAATCATTGCCCACAAAAGCAAAGAGCTCGACAGGCTGTGCGGTCTATGTACCGTCAGGGGTGCCCTGTAGTACGCTGAGAGACAGACATAAGTATGTGTAAGGAGGGGTCCCACCATATGATAAGTAGATATATCCATTAATAGACCCCTTGACTATCTTCATAGGGAGCAGTATAAGTTAGCTAGAAAGGTAAGTTGCTGATCAGCCAGGCTGTTGTTCATAAGTTGGAACGATTGCGACCAGACATAAACAGCTTGGTCAATGCCAGCTTTGATGATCCACCGCTGGGGGCGCTGACGCCCGGAACACTCCAACCAAGCATGACTCCAAGTTACGATACGCTCCTACTTGCAACAAGGTTGCGAGGAATTAAAAATTAAAAAACGCTTGTAACTCCTCATCGTTTATAATCCTCAGTGTGCGATAATGACCATCAATTGCATAACGATTTTTGCTTGCCAAGGTTGCCTGTCAGCGGATTAGTTGCAGCGGCCATGATTACTGCAAGTTCACGCTGCACACTGGTTATTTTATCTTGTAGAGGAACCCTTATATTCTATCTCCAATCTTCTCTTATTATCTCCTGTCATGCTAAGGAATAAAGCCGGGCGGATATATAACCTAAAGATGCCCTGGTGCATATGCAGCACCAATATTCCAAATCTACATGACAATGAAAGTCCGATCATACCTGACAATAAAGTACGAATCATACATGACAAGAAAATACCAGATCATACGTTGACAATTTAAAGAGACAGATCATACAGATAATAAAGTCAGCACATACATGATAATAAAAGTGCAATCATACAATGACAACAAAGTCAGATCATCATGATAAAAAAGGCCAAATTCATACATACAATAAAGTCAGATCATACATGGAAATAAAGTCCATTTTTCACTGCAATAACAATCAAGGAACCGAAAATCCATTGTGATAAAAAAGTGCAGATCCATATATACCAATGAAAGCAGTAATAGGGTTAACTGTAATACCCAGTGTACCCTTGATAGTAAGCATGCATATCAGTTGTGAGTTTATTGAATACCTTGACCTCGTAACCCACCCACATCCATAACAACAGCAAACACAACGCACAACACAGTAACACCATATCACAACTATAACCACACCCAACACAATAACTCCATACCCTACACAACAACATACACAATAACAACACCATACCAATAACCACACCATACACAATAACAAGCACCCTACACAACAACAACACCATCCACAATCAACATACAAGACAATAACAACCACCATACCAATAGCAAGCACCATACACAATAACAACCACTCACCATACACAATAAAAAACACCGATCAGCACTAACAAACAACATACACTGACATAAAGGAATCCCTGTGTACGCTCGCAATTCACAAAACCATTTAATTAACACAGAAACTCAAGACTTATAGCCACAAAAACAACACTAAATACAGAAGAATCCTGGAATCATCGCTTATCTCTACAACGAACAATTTCAACCAGAACAATGGCTTCTATAGCATAGCTGAACCACTCGCCAAGAAACTTCTTCACCGCTATCCCACATAAGAACATAGAACACTGCAGAAGGTCTACAACTTGTCCAATACCCCTGCCAAGCTACCCAAGACTCTATAACCCCACCCGGTGGATCATCAGATGCAGCATTCTTCACCTGACCTCAACATTCTGACTATAAATACTCTTATACCTTCCAACCCCAGGTAGATCCGTGTGTGACTTGAGAAAGCCCACTGTGTGGGTGAAACGTTGTCAATAAAGGATCACATTATATTGCATTTGTGTTTATATTTCCATTGTGTCGGTATTTTATACCATTTATTACCACTAGGCTAGATATTTTCAGCACACTATTTACATCCCCTTTATTTATTCCTGTCTTCCATTTATACACCTCAATCATATCCCCCCTAGTTCTACGTCTTTCTAGAGAGTGCAGATTCAGGGCCCCTTAGTCTATCCTCATAGGGAAGGTTTTCTGATACATGGGATCAACTTTGTCATCCTCCTTTGTACATTTTCCAGAGCATTTATATCCATTCTGTAATACGGTGACCAAAACTGTGCAGCATAATCTAAATGAGGCCTAACCAAGGATGTATAGAGTTGAAGAACAACCTGAGGACTCCTATTATTTATGCTTCTTGATATGAAGCCAAGGATTCTATTAGCTTTATTGCGAACACTTATGCACTGTTGTCTTGGTTTCAGATTACTGCTAACCAGAACTCCTAAATCTTTTTCGCAATCCGTAATATTAAGATCTACATTATTTAGTTTATATGTGGCATGGTTATTGTCCTGTCCAACATTTAGAACTTTGCATTTGTCTATTTGAAGCAGATGAGGTCACAGGTCATACGCAGTGAAACCAGGCAAGCGGCAGGTCAGGTCACAGGTGGAGTCGTGTAGGCGGGACTTTGTATGGGAAGGTCACCTGGCAGGTGTGCAAGAAGCTTAGCTAGGCTGAACGAGCATGGGCTCTGCTAAACTGCGTTTGTTTACATGATTCATATTAAATATTAAAATGGCATAAAATACAAAGCATGGCTTGCTTCTGCAGTGTTTTAAAAATTGAGGTTGGAGAGTTGAAGGAGGAGGTCTTGCTTCTCCAGGAGGAGATTAGGAGGCTGAAGGTCCACCTCAGTGGGTCTGGGAGAGAGTGTGAGGTGGCTGGAGTTGTGGGAAATGAGGCTTCTAGCAGTGAGGTGCAGTCTGTCTCTCGCTGTGAGGAGGCTGTAGGTGGGGAGGTAGCAACGGCTACCAGCAGTGAGGTACAGCCCAGCACCTGCTAAAAGTGGCGAGTGGTTCACAGTAATGGGAGGCGCATCAGAGTAAGGAAAGTTAAGAGTGAAGATCTGAAGGTAGGAAATCGCTTCCCTCTGTTCTTCAGATGAATGTACTCATGGGCCAGTGAAGGTAAGGGTACTACTGCCCTGCTAATGGAGGCAAGCACATTCTTGTGGTTGGTGACTCTCAGGTAAGATATATTGACCGTGCTTTTTGTAATAGGAATAAGATGAAGATAGATTTGTGCTTCCCTGGAGCTGGTGTTGGGGACATAGTCAACAGGCTGGATAATACATGTCAGGTAATGGAACAAGCCCATTATCTGTCCAGTGCTGGGGGAAATGATATTGGGAAGGGTAGAGAGAAGAGCTGCTAGATAAGTACAGGTCAGCTATTAGATTTCATTAAGTCTAAGGGAGGGATCCCAATCATATGTAGCATCTTGCCTAGAAGGGAGTAGGAAATGAAATGGTTGTCCCAGGGGAAGGTATGTAAATTGCTGGCTAGACAGATACTGCAAGGAACTTCAATCCCATTCATTGACAACTGGAACAACTTTTGGCAAACATGATTTTGTATGCCAGGGATGGGGTACATGTCTCTGGGGCTGGAGTGGTAGCACTTACAGACTCGATTTAGAAGGCCATTGGTGAAATGCCTATGATTTTAAACTGATAGAAGATAGAGGTATGGGTGTGTGTGGGAAACAAGCAGGTTACAACACTAGGGTTCGAAACAATAAATGTATAAAAGGGCATTCAGCATGAAGTTATAAATAAAAACCCAAAAGATCAGGTCAGCAAACAAAGGGAGACAGCAGAAGGCAGCAAGGGATTAGCTCCCTTAAGGTTTACTATACTAATAGCAGGAGTGTAAGAAATAAGATAGATGAGCTAAGATTAATTGTAAGTGCAGGAAACATAGATATTATTGCTATAACAGAGACCTGGCTTAATCTGAAAGATAGAGAGATGCCCTCTGAATGTCACATACAAGGCTATAAATTATTCCACACTGACAGGGTCAACAGGAAAGGTGGTGGAGTAGCGATGTATGTCAGAGACAAAATATAAAATTAGAAGCGTCAGCCACTGAATCTGTTTGGTTACAGCTTCTCGAGGGCCGAGAAAAACTAATTTTGGGTGTGATTTACAGGGCCCCAAATCTTGATAGGGAGTGCAGTAAACTTCTATGGGACGAAATTCGTAAGGCATCTACAAACGAAAATGTTGTGCTAATGGAGATTCAACTTAAAACCCCTTGACTGGAGCAATTTGACAGGAAATTTAGAGGCAGGGACTTTTATACATCCCGGATTGTTTTTTTAAAACAGTTTTTTGACAGAGCCAACGGGGAAATAACCTCCTTGATTGGTTCTTG
>NC_069455.1:5131320-5188841 GCF_026875155.1 Cherax quadricarinatus | reverse complement strand
ATTTCTAGATAGATATATTTAAAAACTAATTATCACAATCGTCTTACACAATAACATACATGTAAATTTCCTGGGATAACCTAAATAAAAAAAAATAATAAAGTGACTTATTTCCGTTTGGAGTCAAGATATATACACAGAGAAGAGCAGTTCTTTCAGTATATATACTCTGAGAGTTTACTTTTATCCCTATTTAAGGGCTTCATATATTCTTGTTTGAGGTTACACAGAGCCTCAATGACCCTAGTGTAGTCGATAATTGTTCTAGCTACGGTCTTGTGACTTTTTTTTTATTATTCTCCAAATTGCTATAATATCAACAGAAGCTTTTCCGTCGCTGGCTATCTCAGACAGATATCGCCTGTGTCATATAACTACATCTCTCATTACAGGATATATACAGAGAGAGGTGTATATCTCTCAGTGTATATGTGCTGAGATTAAAGTATTCTTGTCTGGTTGTAAGCAGGTGGCACACAGCGTGTAGTCGAGGATCAGTCACAAAAACCAATACCTCAATTTTGTTCAATAAAATTGGCAAATGGACACTTAGGCATCTCAAAACTAATAAAAACCTTCTACTAAATAATATACATCAGTGTTGAGGGCTTGAAGCCGGTCAGAAGAGGCATTCTCCATGGTAAGCAATAATTCATACATTTAATCATTATATAAAAAATAGCTTATTTGCTGTACAGAGCCTGAAGCTGTAATAAAAATTTTACTTCAGTCAGATACATCAGTGCTGTAAGTTTGAAGCCGTTTGGAAAAAAGCGTTTTCAAGTTATCGCACGGAAAATAACTGTTAATATTAGAAATAATATTGGCATATTATCAGCTTTATAACTTTACCTAATTCAAAGAACGTTTTTGTTGGATCATCAGTTGGGCCTCGACTGTCTGACTCTGGAAGGACAAGTTGGGCCTCGACTGTCTGACTCTGGAAGGACAAGTTGGGCCTCGACTGTCTGACTCTGGAAGGACAAGTTGGGCCTCGACTGTCTGACTCTGGAAGGACAAGTTGGGCCTCGACTGTCTGACTCTGGAAGGACAAGTTGGGCCTCGACTGTCTGATCTGGAAGGACAAGTTGGGCCTGACTGTCTCACTCTGGAAGGACAAGTTGGGCCTCGACTGTCTCACTCTGGAAGGACAAGTTGGGCCTCGACTGTCTCACTCTGGAAGGACAAGTTGGGCCTCGACTGTCTCACTCTGGAAGGACAAGTTGGGCCTCGACTGTCTGACTCTGGAAGGACAAGTTGGGCCTCGACTGTCTGACTCTGGAAGGACAAGTTGGGCCTCGACTGTCTGACTCTGGAAGGACAAGTTGGGCCTCGACTGTCTCTGGAAGGACAAGTTGGGCCTCGACTGTCTCACTCTGGAAGGACAAGTTGGGCCTCGACTGTCTCACTCTGGAAGGACAAGTTGGGCCTCGACTGTCTGACTCTGGAAGGACAAGTTGGGCCTCGACTGTCTGACTCTGGAAGGACAAGTTGGGCCTCGACTGTCTCTGGAAGGACAAGTTGGGCCTCGACTGTCTGACTCTGGAAGGACAAGTTGGGCCTCGACTGTCTCACTCTGGAAGGACAAGTTGGGCCTCGACTGTCTGACTCTGGAAGGACAAGTTGGGCCTCGACTGTCTGACTCTGGAAGGACAAGTTGGGCCTCGACTGTCTGACTCTGGAAGGACAAGTTGGGCTCGACTGTCTGACTCTGGAAGGACAAGTTGGGCCTCGACTGTCTCACTCTGGAAGGACAAGTTGGGCCTCGACTGTCTCACTCTGGAAGGACAAGTTGGGCCTCGACTGTCTCACTCTGGAAGGACAAGTTGGGCTCGACTGTCTGACTCTGGAAGGACAAGTTGGGCCTCGACTGTTGACTCTGGAAGGACAAGTTGGGCCTCTCGACTGTCTCACTCTTGAAGGACAAGTTGGGCCTCGACTGTCTCACTCTGGAAGGACAAGTTGGGGCCTCGACTGTCTGACTCTGGAAGGACAAGTTGGGCCTCGACTGTCTCACTCTGGAAGGACAAGTTGGGCCTCGACTGTCTCACTCTGGAAGGACAAGTTGGGCCTCGACTGTCTCACTCTGGAAGGACAAGTTGGGCCTCGACTGTCTCACTCTGGAAGGACAAGTTGGGCTCGACTGTCTGACTCTGGAAGGACAAGTTGGGCTCGACTGTCTGACTCTGGAAGGACAAGTTGGGCCTCGACTGTCTGACTCTGGAAGGGACAAGTTGGGCCTCGACTGTCTCTGGAAGGACAAGTTGGGCCTCGACTGTCTCACTCTGGAAGGACAAGTTGGGCCTCGACTGTCTGATCTGGAAGGACAAGTTGGGCCTCGACTGTCTGACTCTGGAAGGACAAGTTGGGCCTCGACTGTCTGACTCTGGAAGGACAAGTTGGGCCTCGACTGTCTCTGGAAGGACAAGTTGGGCCTCGACTGTCTGACTCTGGAAGGACAAGTTGGGCCTCGACTGTCTCACTGGAAGGACAAGTTGGGCCTCGACTGTCTGACTCTGGAAGGACAAGTTGGGCCTCGACTGTTCTGGAAGGACAAGTTGGGCCTCGACTGTCTCACTCTGGAAGGACAAGTTGGGCCTCGACTGTCTGACTCTGGAAGGACAAGTTGGGCCTCGACTGTCTCACTCTGGAAGGACAAGTTGGGCCTCGACTGTCTCACTCTGGAAGGACAAGTTGGGCCTCGACTGTCTCTGGAAGGACAAGTTGGGCCTCGACTGTCTCACTCTGGAAGGACAAGTTGGGCCTCGACTGTCTCACTCTGGAAGGACAAGTTGGGCCTCGACTGTCTCACTCTGGAAGGACAAGTTGGGCCTCGACTGTCTCACTCTGGAAGGACAAGTTGGGCCTCGACTGTCTCACTCTGGAAGGACAAGTTGGGCCTCCACTGTCTCACTCTGGAAGGACAAGTTGGGCCTCGACTGTCTGACTCTGGAAGAACAAGTTGGGCCTTGACTGTCTGACTCTGGAAGGACAAGTTGGGCTCGACTGTCTCACTTGGAAGGACAAGTTGGGCCTCGACTGTCTCACTCTGGAAGAACAAGTTGGGCCTTGACTGTCTCACTCTGGAAGGACAAGTTGGGCCTTGACTGTTTGACTCTGGAAGGACAAGTTGGGCCTTGACTGTCTCACTCTGGAAGGACAAGTTGGGCCTCGACTGTCTGACTCTAGAAGGACAAGTTGGGCCTCGACAGTCTCACTCTGGAAGGACAAGTTGGGCCTCGACTGTCTCACTCTGGAGGGACAAGTTGGGCCTTGACTGTCTGACTCTGGAAGAACAAGTTGGGCCTTGACTGTCTGACTCTGGAAGGACAAGTTGGGCCTCGACTGTCTCACTCTGGAGGGACAAGTTGGGCCTTGACTGTCTGACTCTGGAAGGACAAGTTGGGCCTTGACTGTCTGACTCTGGAAGGACAAGTTGGGCCTTGACTGTCTGACTCTGGAAGGACAAGTTGGGCCTTGACTGTCTCCACTCTGGAAGGACAAGTTGGGCCTTGACTGTCTGACTCTGGAAGGACAAGTTGGGCCTTGACTGTCTCACTCTGGAAGGACAAGTTGGGCCTCGACTGTCTCACTCTGGAAGAACAAGTTGGGCCTTGACTGTCTCACTCTGGAAGGACAAGTTGGGCCTTGACTGTCTGACTCTGGAAGGACAAGTTGGGCCTCGACTGTCTCACTCTGGAAGGACAAGTTGGGCCTCGACTGTCTCACTCTGGAAGAACAAGTTGGGCCTTGACTGTCTCACTCTGGAAGGACAAGTTGGGCCTTGACTGTCTGACTCTGGAAGGACAAGTTGGGCCTCGACTGTCTCACTCTGGAAGGACAAGTTGGGCCTCGACTGTCTGACTCTAGAAGGACAAGTTGGGCCTCGACAGTCTCACTCTGGAAGGACAAGTTGGGCCTCGACTGTCTGACTCTAGAAGGACAAGTTGGGCCTCGACAGTCTCACTCTGGAGGGACAAGTTGGAAGATCTGTGTTCTCAGTGTTCCTTTCTTTTGATCCAGGGAGCCGGAGTTGCTCTCACACCTCCCGTCAAGAAGACTGTGTGCTTCTTTTCTTTGAAAGGCGTGGTGAGTGAAAACATTGATGTAACAGAACTGGGAAGCCTTCCTTGGCATCCTCCTCAGAATTCATTAGTGGGTCAATATTTACGTGATCAGGAGCCCACCCAGGTGCCTGCATATCCCACCCACGTGGATATCTATCCATCCGCGTGGATATCAATTCCCACGCACGTGATACTGAAGGGTTTTTTGGGGGGTAAACCCCTCCAGCGGCAGGTCCATGACCAGGTATCTGTCCCATCCAAATTACCTTTCAGGTATGACCCTCACGAGTTTTGCACTTCCCAATGAATAAAATAATAATAATAATAATAATAATTAAAAATGACAATAATATACAATAATAATAATAATTGCTAACTCCCACATCTGACTCACAACTGTCAATATTTACTTTTTTTTTCACTCTATGAGGCAACACTTGGCCCGTGACGTCACACAAACCTGGTTTGGCTAATTTATTGCAGTGTTGCCAGACACGCCAGGCACAAAACACAATCTACCCCATAAATAAAATAATAACACAATAATACTCTTATAAGTTTTATACAACAATATATTATATATTTTATATATATATATATATATATATATATATATATATATATATATAAAATTTTATATATATATATATATATATACGTGGACCCCCGGTTAAACGATTTTAATCCGTGCAAGAGGGCTCATCGTTATGCGAAATAATCGTTATGCGAATCAATTTTCCCCTAAAAAATAATGGAAATAAAATTAATCCGTGCAAGACGCCCAAAAGTATGAAAAAAAATTTTTTTTTAAAACATGAAATGTTAATTTTAATACACACAAACTGAAAAAAGGCATGCACAATTAAAAGACACTTACTTTTATTGAGATCTGGTGATGATTGATGGGATGGGAGGAGGGGAGAGAGTGTGTTAGTGTTTAGAAGGGGAATCCCCTTCCATTAGGACTTTAGGTAGTAAGTCCTTTTCTGGGTTACTTTCCTTCTTCTTTTAATGCCACTAGGGGCCCGCTTCAGAGTCACTGGACTTCTTTCGCACAAGATATCTGTCCATAGTGGCCTGTACCTCTCGTTCCTTTATGACTTGCCTAAAGTGTTTCACAACATTGTCAGTGTAATAAACACCAGCACGGCTTGCAATAGCTGTGTGAGGGTGATTTTTCATCCATGAAGGTTTTTCACTTCAAGCCCCTTTGCACAGATTTCCTTAATCTTTGAAGAGGCAACTTCTTCAAATTTCTCTCTCCCCCCCTCCGAAGCAATTTCCCTCAGGGGTGGCCTCTTTGCTGTTTGAAGTTGATCTAGCAGCTCATCAGTGGGTTTGTTCTTCATTGTCCTCCTCCACCAACTCTTCCACATCCTCCCCACTTAACCTCCAACCCCAAGGACTTTCCCAATGCCACAATGGGTTCCTCAACTGGCACAGGTTCTCAGGGTTAGCCTCAAACCTTCAAAATCCCTTTTTTTCTACACATTCTGGGCCCCAGTTTCTTCCAAGCAGATTCAAGGTCCTCTTTGTCACTTCCTCCCAAGCCTTACCTATAAGGTTTACCAATTGAGGATATTAAAGTGATCTCTCCAAAACTCTCTTAGAGTCAGTTGAGTTTCTGAGGTCATTACAAAGCACCTTTCAAACAGAGCTTTTGTGTACATTTTCTTGAAATTGGAAAAACCCGCTGGTCCATGGGCTGCAGGAGAGAGTGGTATTAGGAGGCCAAAAACTTCACCTTAATGAAAACCATGTCCCCATAAAGTCGCTCTGAACGTCTGTAGGGTGACCAGGGGCTTGTCTTTAAACCAGGGGGCACTTAATTCTAATTTCTTTTTGTTTGGGAATTTTTTACATTGGGGGCAAATGCTGGGTAACCCGTTTTAGAAAAATTCCCCAGGGGCCCGCCTTATGTTTGCCCTCCACAGCACACAAAATCCCTTGAGGGCATTCTTTTTCCTGAACGCTTTGGGGTTTTAGAGTGATACACAAAAAGGTTTCCTTTCAATCACCAGTAGCATTTGGGACACATCAAAAAGTAAGCCTGTCTTCATAGGCTTATGTCCCGGGATGCCTTTTCCCCAAAAAAGAGGTCCTGCTTGGCAAATTTTTTTCCGAACAGGCCTGTTTCATCACAATTTAAACACTTGTTCGGGTTTTAGTCCTTCAGTTTTTGTATCCTTGATTTTCCCTGCACTATTTTTCAGCCGCTTTGTGGTCCGAATGGCGCCTCACCATGCCCTTTTCACCTATGGGTGCCATAGCTTCTTAAATTTCAAACCCAAACCTTTGTGGGGTTAAATTCACTCAATCTCACTATTGGGAGGCATTTTTTTAATTTTAATCGTCATGCAACTTCCGCCTTTTCACATTGACGCTTGGAGACCTATCTCCCGTATTGTTTTTCATTTATCCAACCAAAAAGGTCTCTTTAACTTTTTCCATCAATTGCTCTTTTTTTCGAAACACGTTGAACCTTTGGGAAAAACAGTTCCTTGATTGTCTTTCTGGTGCCCCCCAATATACGATGGTTGATTGGGGTTTTCTTGTACAGCTTGACTAGGTCGGCTATACGCACTCCACTTTCATACTTATCAATTATCTCTTTCTTCATCTCTATAGTAATTCTTACCCTTTGAGGTGTAGGGTTGGCACTAGAAGCTTTCTTGGGGCCATGGTCACTTTATTTTCCAGAAACAGCACCGAAAATACTGTAATAATACGAAATATTCTGAGTGTATGCTTGGATGTTACCGCGGAGGCTGGCTGGTAAACAATGGGACGGAGCGGCACATGTGAGGCTGGCTGAGGGCACATTGGACGCGTCTCGGACGAAAATCGGTATGCGGGTTTTTAATACGGTATGCGGGCAAAAATTTTGCGATAAAAGTAATCGTTATGCGGAAATAAAAAATCGCTATGCGATGCCATCGTTATGCGGGGGTCCACTGTATATATATATATATATATATATATATATATATATATATATATATATATATATATATATATATATATATATATATACATGTCGTGGCCGAATAGGTAAAACTGGTCAGTTAGCAAGAACTCATTTAAAATTAAGTCCTTTCTAAAATTTTCTCTTATACGCTTAAAGATATGTTTTTTTTTCATTTATGTTAATGTAGAAATTAATAATTTTGTACAAAAAGAACCTTAGAAAAGTTACCTAACCGTATTATAACAAGCGCAATTTAATTTAGCCTAATCCAACTAAATATATTTTAGATAAGTTTACAATAATTTAATAATAAACAAACACAATGAAATATATTTTTTCGTTAGGTTCGGAATGATTTTTGCGAAATTACTGCATACACAAATTTTCGCTTGCCTTATTCGGCAAGATATATATATTATATATATATATATATATATATTTATATATATATATATATATATATATATATATATTTATATATATATATATATATATATATATAATTATATATATATATATTTATATATATATATATATATATATATATTATATATATATATATATACTATAATATATATATATATTATATAAAATGTGTGTCTGTGTGTGATTTATTTAGGATGAGAATATTTTGAAGGTTTTGTGTGCATTTAGGAAAGTAAGATGAGCCCTTGCTTGACCTTGGTGAGCTTAAGGTTCTTTCTGTAGACTGACCTTAGCAAGTTCCAGAACGACAGCGTCAACGATAGGCACGATCATGGCTGCAGCAGCGGTGTTGGAGATCCACATGGACAGGAAGGTGGTGGTGATCATGAAGCCTGCCATGAGGAGCCTGGGACTCTGACCTGTCGAAGCAAAGTGTTGCTGCTCATCATCATCAGCAGTTTTATAAACTGAAGTGTAAAGCACCCCTCCTGGCAAGACAGTGATGGAGTGAATGATGATGAAAGTTTTTCTTTTTCGGGGCACCCTGCCTTGGTGGGAATCGGCCGATGTGCTAATAAAATAAATATATATATATATATATATAATATATATATATATATATATATATATATATATTATATATATATATATATATATATATATATTATATATATATATATATAATATATATATATATATATATATACATATACTATACACACACAGTGGTACCTCGGGATACGAACTTATTTCGTTCCAGAAGGCTATTCGAGTGCTGATACCGAACGAATTTGTTCAATTAGATTAATCCGTTTCAGACCCCCAGAAATATACCTACAAAAGCACTTGCATAAATGCACTTACAAAATTGTTCGCATTTTAAGCTGTTCGTATCCCGAGGTACCACTGTATATATATAATATATATATATATATATATATATATATATATTATATCATACAGCGAGCAGGATTCTAACCCACACCACCAGTTTTCTAAAAATGACGCCTTCAACCACTCAGCCACACATGCCTCATAATCTTATCTTATCTTATCTTATCTTAACTTTGGGTAGCCAGCAAGCATGCTAGCCATGTTTCATCCCCGACAAAACCTCAAGGATGGTTAAGTTTGCTATTTAATTCTGATCCTGTATTTACTGGCCTCGCGGACGATGCTACATCAATATGGGGTATAACGAGGCAGTGCTATATACCTACTTGTTGTATACACAAGCATGGGGTATAACGGAGCAGTGATACATACCCACGTGTAGTATAACAAAGAGAGCGATACGCTTGTGTAGGTCGGAGTGTTCCACGGCCACGGCCATGATGAGGCCACCCATGAACATGACATTGGTGTCCTTGAGGTAGACCTGGCACACGGCGCGCGTGGACAACACCCCCAGCAGCGGGAAGGCGAAGACAGGCACTAGTGCCGTGGCTGCCAGCGGCAGTGCCTCCGTCATCCAGTACACTGCCATCACCATGATCACGTAGGCGCATCGTGACTCCTGACGGAGGGAAAGATAGTGTACCATGATAACGTGGGTGTATTAGTACTCCTGGAGGAGGGAAGGATAGTGTACCATGATAGTGTAGGCTATCAGCGAGACTTAGTTAACTCTAATTCTGATTAGGTAGTTAAGCTTAGGATAGAGAGACAGTGTGTCTGGTAGATAAAACACACGGAAGGATACTAGAGGTAGTATGAGGAAGGCGCCTGTACACAACAACTCACAATCAGTACATCAATGCTATACGATACAGTCACGCTGATGTAACTCACAATATAACGGGCAAGGTAACTCACAACGTTAGCCGCGAGGATAGGCAGGAGTGAGAGGACGACTGGGGTAGAGACGATGATCAACGGTCGCCACCAGTCAGTGAACCCAGACCATAAACACTGGGTCTTCATATTGTCCTCCCACGCTTCTCTCTCTTCTCAGCTCTCCCTCCCTTTCTCTCTCGTCTTCTCTCCTGCGGGGATCAAGAAAACTGTCAGGATCGTAAAACTAGAGAAACGCAGGTTTACGAATTATGGTGGGTCTGAGTGGAGTATGAAAATTAACAGCTCGGCTCTCAAGTCTGGTTTGCTGTAGTTTAGTTGAACATTTTTAACTAATACAGCACGGGGTATACCCTCAAGTGTTGCTGCTCCGTCTGACAGGTGCGCTACTGCTACACACAGCTTTGCTGTACACAGCTCTGCTACACACTGCTCTGCTACACACAGCTTTGCTACACACTGCTCTGCTACACACAGCTCTGCTACACACAGCTTTGCTACACACTAAGGGAAAACACCATAAGTGTCCGGGGCCCAAAACTGTTCAACAGCCTCCCATCAAGCATTAGGGGAATTGCCAATAAGCCCCTGGCTGCCTTCAAGAGAGAGCTGGACAGATACCTAAAGTCAGTGCCGGATCAGCCGGGCTGTGGCTCGTACGTTGGACTGCGTGCGGCCAGCGGTAACAGCCTAGTTGATCAGGCCCTGATCCATCGGGAGGCCTGGTCATGGACCGGGCCGCGGGGGGGTTGATCCCCGGAATAACCTCTCAGGTAACCTCCAGGTAACACTGCTCTGCTACACACAGCTCTGCTGTACACAACTCTGTTACACACAGCTCTGCTACACACAGCTCTGCTGTACACAGCTCTGCTACACACAGCTCTGCTACACACAGTTCTGTTACACACAGCCCTGCTACACACTGCTCTGCTACACACAGCTCTGCTACACACAGCTCTGCTACACACTGCTCTGCTATACACAGCTCTGCTACACACAGCTCGTTACACACAGCTCTGCTACACACTGCTCTGCTACACACAGCTCTGCTACACACAGCTCTGTTACACACAGCTCTGTTACACACAGCTCTGCTACACACTGCTCTGCTACACACAGCTCTGTTACACACAGCTCTGTTACACACAGCTCTGCTACACACTGCTCTGCTATACACAGCTCTGCTACACACTACTGTTACACACAGCTCTACTGCACACAGGTTTCACCTCCCTAAAGATTCGATTACATTTATGCAGCTGAAACCATTCCCCAGGAGCTGTATGACCCCTACAGATTTAGGCCTTTCCATGAATATAATAATATAATAATAATAATAATAATAATAAATAATAATAATAATAATAATAATAATAATAATAATAATAATAAATAATAATAATAATAATAAAAATAGTTTAAGGGTAACTAAGCATTTTATATGTGACCCAAGGTAGAGTGAGGCTTCCTGACACACACTTCTGGTCTCCTGACCCCGGTGTCCAGGGTACAACATTCATATAGACGACCTTCAAGGATACGTAGAGTCACCTCTATCATGAAATTAAGGATGGATGACACGTAGAATCATCAGTATGATGGAGGCAAGGATGGATGACACGTAGAATCATCAGTATGATGGATACAAGGATGGAGGACATGTAGAATCATCAGTATGATGAATCATAGTCACACTCCATGAATAATGTGGGAATCGAACCGACGACCCAGTAAATATTCCTCACGCACGCTACCATCCGTGTCACGACCATGTTTAAGAACTGGAGCAAGAAGTGTTACTGTTTTACTCACCTAGATGTGTTTCCAGGGGTCCAGCTCCTGGCCCCGCCTTTTAACTATTACTGATTACTGACCTCCAGAATCCCGAACTATTTGTTTAAGAAAATCTAAGGTACACGTGACTCACGAGAGTCGAGTGGTTAATTAAAGCACTCGCCTCTGAGTTTCAGGACTCATTTGCCTTGGGTTCAAGCCTCACCCGTTCCGTGATTTCAAGGGCTATTAATCGTTTCTTGCTACGTGATACCCCTCTGGAAAAACTACATTTTTTATTACCTCGGTGAGGCTTATCTTTGTGAGGGGCCACTAAATCTGGTTAGTCTTTTGATATTCCGTCTTTTATCTCTCCACTTTTATAAGTCATGTCGTCCATACCTGGTTTGTCTCACTGTGATCTTTCTGTCACGTACTGTTTGGTGGTTATTCTGTTCCTGTCACCTCGGGTTTGACCGTCACTGTGAGTGTTCCTTAGAGGAACTTAGTAAAAGTTGTGATCATATCTGTTCTCAGTACCCACTGCTATTTCCCACACTGTAAAGTGTCCTCTTGCTGAAATAAATGCCCTTTCCCACCACCATCCTTTCCTACCTCTGTAATAATTTCTCTATGATCCTTGTCTTCCTGTTCTTCTTCTTGTCTTACTTTCCTTCTCTGCTAAAGACTTGTAAAAACCCTTTTTGGTTCCTCTTAGGACAGATTTTCACTACTAAATTTTCCCTTTCCCGTCCCCAAATAATTCAGGGCGTTTGATGATTACCCAAACTCCTCATCTTCCACCTTTCCGCACTGTACTGAAGAAGCCACTTGTGGTAAAACATTTCCAGTTAAAAAATACCAAATGTTTCCAAATGTGGTTTTCTAACCCCTTTTTTAATACTATCAATGGATGTTTCTGACTTTTACTAGTTCCCAAACCCTTTAAAAAATTAATTTAGTTTTCATTTCCTTTTTCCTCGTTTCCCCCGATGACCTCGATTTTCCCCCCCTCCTTCCCTTTTCGTTGCATTTTTCTTCTTGCTTTCGTCTTCCCGGCGAAAAAAAACAATCAGGTGTTTTTTCCCCCATTCCTTTCTTGTCATGTGTTTATCTTTATTCGTTTACTCCAGTACTATAGTCTTTAATGTTACTAACCCATCATTAGTTTTAGGTTTGCTGTGTCCTAGTTCTTAATACTCCGGCATGTGGTGTGTGTGTGTGTGTGTGTGTGTGTGTGTGTGTGTGAGTGTGTGTGTGTGTGTGTGTGTGTGGTGTGTGTGTGTGTGTTTTGCTCACCTAGCTCACCTGACTGTGGTTGCTGGGGTCATAGCTCCTGGAGTGTGTGTGTGTGTGTGTGTGTGTGTGTGTGTGTGGTGTGTGTGTGTGGTGTGTGTGTGTGTGTGTGTGTGTGTGTGTGTGTGTGTGTGTGTGTGTGCGTGTGTGTGTGTGTGTGTGTGTGTGTGTGTGTGTGTGCTCACCTAGCTCACCTGACTGTGGTTGCTGGGGTCATAGCTCCTGGAGTGTGTGTGTGTGTGTGTGTGTGTGTGTGTGTGCGTGTGTGTGTGTGTGTGTGTGTGTGTGCTCACCTAGCTCACCTGACTGTGGTTGCTGGGGTCATAGCTCCTGGAGTGTGTGTGTGTGTGTTGTGTGTGTGTGTGTGTGTGTGTGTGTGTGTGTGTGTGTGTGTGTGTGTGTGTGTGTTGTGTGTGTGTGTGTGTGTGTGTGTGTGTGCTCACCTAGTGCACCTGACTGTGGTTGCTGGGGTCATAGCTCCTGGAGTGTGTGTGTGTGTGTGTGTGTGTGTGTGTGTGTGTGTGTGTGTGCGTGTACTCACCTAATTGCGTTGCAGGGGTCGAGACTCAGCTCCTGGACCGCCTCTTCACTGATCGCTACTAGGTCCTCTCTCTCTCTGCTTCCTGAGCTTTGTCATACCTCGTCTTAAAGCTATGTATGGTTCCTGCCTCCACTACATCACTTGCTAGGCTATTCCACTTCCTGATGACTCTGTGACTGAAGAAGTACTTCCTAACATCCCTGTGACTCGTCTGAGTCTTCAACTTCCAATTGTGACCCCTTGTTTCTGTGTCCCCACTCTGGAACATCCTATCTCTGTCCACCTTATCTATTCCACGCATTATTTTGTATGTTGTTATCATGTCTCCCCTGACCCTCCTGTCCTCCAGTGTCGTCAGTCTGATTTCCCTCAACCTTTCTTCGTAGGACATTCCCCTGAGCTCTGGGACTAGCCTTGTTGCAAACCTTTGTACTCTCTCTAATTTCTTGACGTGCTTGACCAAGTGTGAGTTCCAAACTGGTGCTGCATACTCCAGTATGGGCCTGACGTGCACAGTGTACAGTGTCTTGAACGATTCCTTACTAAGGTATCGGAACGCTATTCTCAGGTTTGTCAGGCGCCCATATGCTGCAGCAGTTATCTGATTGATGTGTGCTTTCGGAAATGTGCTCGGTGTTATGGTCACCCCAAGATCTTTCTCCTTGAGTGAGGTTTGCAGCCTTTGCCCACCTAGCCTATAGTCTGCCTGCGGTCTTCTTTGCCCTTCCTAATCTTCATGTCTTTGCATTTGACAGGGTTGAATTCGAGAAGCCAGTTGCTGGATCACGTGTCCAGCCTGTCCAGGTCTCTTTGTAGTCCTGCCTGATCCTCATTCGATTTAATCCTTCTCATCAACTTCACATCATCTGCGAATAGGGACACTTCAGAGTCTATCCCTTCCATCATGTCATTCACACATATCAAAAATATATCAACATATATCAGACATATATAAAAAATAGCACTGGTGTGTGTGTGTGTGTGTGTGTGTGTGTGTGTGTGTGTGTGTGTGTGTGTGTGTGTGTGTGTGCGTGTGTGTTGTGTGGTGTGTGTGTGTGTGTGTGTGTGTGTTGTGTGTGTGTGGGGTGTGTGTGTGTGTGTGTGTTTTGTGTGTGTGTGTGTACTCACCTAGTTACTCACCTAGTTGAGGTTGCAGGGGTCGAGCCCCAAACTCTTGGCCCCGCCTCTTCACTGGTCGCCACTGGGTAAACTCTCCCTGAACCATGAGCTTTATCGTACCTCTGCTTAAAGCTATGTATGGATCCTGCCTCCACTACATCTCTTCCCAAACTATTCCACTTCCTGACTATCTGTGGCTGAAGAAATGCCCCTAACATCCCTGTGATTCATCTGTGTTTTCAGTTTCCAACTTTGTTCCCCTTGTTGCTGTGTCCAGTCTCTGGAACATCCCGTTTTTTGTCCACCTTGTCAATTCCTCTCAGTATTTTGTAAGTCGTTAATCAGTCCCCCCTATCTCTCCTGTCCTCAAGTGTCGTCAGGGTTTATTTCCCTTAACCTCTCCTCGTAGGACATACCTCTTAGCTCTGGGACTAGTCTTGTGGCAAAAACCATTGCACTTTCTCTAGTTTTTTTACATGCTTGGCTGGTGTGGGTTCCAAACTGGTGCCGCATAAATCCAATAAAGGCCTAACGTACACGGTGTACAGGGTCCTGAACGATCCTTATTAAGATGTCGGAATGCTGTTCTGAGGTTTTGCCCGGGCCCCCATATGCTGCAGCAGTTATTTGGTTGATGTGCGCTGTGTGTTGTGTGTGTGTGTGTGTGTGTGTGTTGTGTGTGTGTGTGTGTGTGTGTGTGTGTGTGTGTGTGTGTATGTGTGTGTGTGTGTGTGTGTGTGTTTATGTGCGTATGTGCGTGTGTGTGTGTGTGTACTCACCTAATTGTACTCACCTAATTGTGGTTGCAGGGGTCAGACTCAGCTCCTGGCTCCGCCTCTTCCTGATCGCTATTTGGGTCCTCTCTCTCTCTCTGCTTCCTGAGCTTTGTCATACCTCTTTTTTTAAAACAGTATGGTTCCTCCCTTTCCACTACTTCACTTGCTAGGGCTATTCCACTTCCTGACAACTCTATGACTGAAGAAATACTTCCTAACGTCCCTGTGACTCGTCGAGTCTTCAGCTTCCAGCTGTGACCCCTTGTCCCTGTGTCCCCTCTCTGGAACATCCTACTCTGTCCACCTTGTCTATTCCCCGCAGTATCTTGTATGTCGTTATCATGTCCCCCCCTGGCCCTTCTGATGTGTTTTAGTTCCTTCCCGTGGAGTGTTCCTTCCTTCAGTCCCTTCCCTAGTTATGGCCCCTATCTTCTTGGTTTGTCCTTCCTGCTCACCTGTTCCTGGCCCCCACAGGTATCTGGTAAGGTCCTTGCACATGTCCTAGTTCCTTCAATGTCTTCCAACCTCCATTCTGGGCCTAGTGTGCTCCCTGTCTTTGTTTTTGGGCCCCATGTGGGTTTGGGCAGGACCTCTGCATACAGTTTAGTTTCCATGCTTCCTTCAGACCTGTTGTCTGTGTTTGATGTAGCCATTGCTGATGCTACTTCTGTAATATCTTTGTCTCTGTGCTGTTTCAGATGTCTCAGGGTCCTCTTCTAATCTCTCTATCTTGATTTCTGCTGCTGTGGCCTGTTGCTTCCACCTTCTGCATTCTGCTGCTAACCTTTCTTCCATCTTCCTTTCCAGCTCATCTAGTCTCCTTCCCAGTCTTCCTCCCTTTTTTTGAGCTCTACCTCCCATTCCTCTCTCCCAGATTCGTCCTTGGGCCCCTTGTCCTCATCCTGGTTCTAGGTTCCCCCATTGCTCCACAGAAGGGGGACAGGTTTGGGTTTGGGGGAGGGGAATAGATGGTTAGGAGAGAGGGGATGGATGGTTGTGGGGGAGGGGGAGGAGGGTTTATTGGAGGGGTAGAGATAGTTGGGGGAGGGGGTTAGATGGTTTGGGGGAGAGAGGGGATGGATGGTTATGGGGGAGGGGGAGGATGGTTATTGGAGGGAGGGAGGTAGTTGGGGGGGTTTAGAGGGTTTGGGGAGGGGTTAGGTGGTTTGGGGGAGGGGTAGGTGGCAAAGGTGAGGTGGTTAGGGAAGGGGGAGAGGTGGTTAGGGGAGGGAGGGTACGTGTTTGTGTCAAGTGGTGGAGGGTGTGTGTGGGTGTGTGTGTGTGGGTGTGTGTATGTCCCGGGGGTGTGTGTGTGTTTGTGTGTGTGTGTGTGTGTGGTGTGTGTGGTGTGTGTGTGTGGTGTGTGTGTGTGGTGTGTGTGTGTGGTGTGTGTTTTGTGGTGTGTGTGTGTGTGGTGTGTTTTGTGTGGTGTGTGTATGTGTGGTGTGTGTGTGTGTGGTGTGTGGGTGTGTGTGGTGTGTGTGTGTGGTGTGTGTGGTGTGTGTGTGGTGTGTGTATGTGGTGTGTGTATGTGTGTGTATGTGTGTGTATGTGGGGTTTTATGTTGTGTGTGTGTGTACTCACCAAATTTGTGGTTGCGGGGGTCGAGACCAGCTCCTGGCCCGCCTCTTCACTGATCGCTACTGGTCCTCTCTCTCTTGCTTCCTGAGCTTTGTCATACCTCTTCTTAAAACTATGTATGGTTCCGCCTCCACTACTTCACTTGCTAGGCTATTCCACTTGCTGACAACTCTATGACTGAAGAAATACTTCCAAAACGCCCCTGTGACTCGTCTGAGTCTTCAGCTTCCAGTTGTGACCCCTTGTCCCTGTGTCCCCTCTCTGGAAACATCCTATCTCTGTCCACCTTGTCTATTCCCCGCAGTTCTTGTATGTTGTTTCATGTCTCCCCTGATCCTTCTGTCCTCAGTGTCGTCAGTCCGATTTCCCTTAACATTTCCTCGTACGACGTTCCCTTGAGTTTGGGGATAGCCTTGTTGCAAACCTTTGTACTTTCTCTAACTTCTTGACGTGCTTGACCAGGTGTGGGTTCCAGACTGGTGCTGCTTTACTCCAGTATGGGCCTAACTTTACACAGGTACAGTGTCTTGAACGATTCCTTATTAAGGTATCGGAACGCTATTCTCAGGTTTGCCAGGCGCCCATATGCTGCAGCAGTTATTTGGTTGATGTGTCCCTCCGGTGATGTGCTGGGGTGTTATGGTAAACCCCAAGGTCTTTCCCCCTGAGTGAGGTTGTAGTCTTTGTCCACCTAGCCTATACTCTGTCTGCGGTCTTCTTTGCCCTCCCCAATCTTCATGACTTTGCATTTGGCTGGATTGAATTCGAGAAGCCAGTTGCTGGACCACATGTCCAGCCTGTCCAGGTCTCTTTGCAGTCCTGCTCATCCTCGTCCGATTTAATTCTTCTCATCAACTTCACGTCATCTGCGAACAGGGACACTTCAGAGTCTATTCCTTCCATCATGTCAAAAATAGCACTGGTCCTAGAACTGACCCCTGTGGGACCCCGCTCGTAACAGGCGCCCACTGTGATTACCTCTTCAGTCCCATGACTCGTTGCTGCCCCCCCTGTCAGGTATTCCCTTATCCATTGCAGTGCCCTCCCTTTTACGTGCGCCTGATCCTCCAGCTTCTGCACTAATCTCTTGTGGGGAACTGTGTCAAAGGCCTTCCTGCAGTCTAGGAAAACGCAATCTACCCACCCCTCTCTCTCGTGTCTTACTTCTGTTCCTTGTCATAAAACTCCAGGAGATTTGTGATACAAGATTTGCCTTCCATGAACCCCTGCTGGTTTTCATTTATAATCTTGTTCTTTTCCAGGTGTTCGACCACTCTCCTCCTGATAATCTTCCCATGACTTTGCACACAATACATGTCAGAGACACAGGTCTGTAGTTTAGTGCCTCGTTTCTGGTTTTCCTTTCTTAATATGGGGACTTTCATTAGCTGTCTTCCTTTTCAGGTAGTTGCCCAGTTTCAAGGGATGCGTTGAAGATTGTGGTTAGAGGCAAAGCACAGCATCTCTGCTCCTTCTCTAAGGAACCCATGGGGAGATGTTGTCCGGTCCCATCGCCTTTGAGGTGTCAAGGTCACTTAAGAGCTTCTTCACCTCCTCCTCAGTTGTTCGTATGTCATCCAACACTTGTTGGTATATTCCCTCTTGATGTTCCCTTCTGTGCTGTCTTCCACAGCCCTTCCTGTCTCTACTGTAAAAAAATTCTTTAATCTCCTGTTCAGCTCCTCACATACCTCCTGATCATTTCTTGTGAGTTCTCCACCTTTGTCCTTAATCTGATACCTGGTCTTGACTGTTGTCTTCCTCTGATGTGGCTATACAACAGTTTCGGGTCAGTCTTGATTCTCGATGCTATGTCATTTTCATACTGTGTGTGTGTGTGTTTTGGGGTGTGTGTGTGTGTGTGTGTTTTGTGTGTTACTCACCTATTTGTACTCACCTATTTGTGGTTGCAGGGGTCGAGTCCTAGCTCCTGGCCCGCCTCTTCACCGGTTGCTACTAGACCCTCTCTCCCCGCTCCCTGAGCTTTATCAAACCTCGTCTTAAAACTGTGTATGGTTCCTGCCCACTACGTCATTTTTTAGGCTATTCCACTGCCTTACAACTCTATGACTGAAGAAATACTTCCTACTATCTCTCTGACTATTTTGTCTTCAACTTCCAATTGTGGCCTCTTGTTTCTGTGTCCCCTCCCTGGAACTCCTGTCCTTGTGTGTGTGTGTGTGTGTGTGTGTGTGTGGTGTGTGTGTGTGTGTCCTGTGTGGATTTTTGATTTATAATTCTTGATCACGGTGTTAGAAACCTTGACCCACATACATTATGCTCTGTGCTGGCTAGCTCTCTACACGCTGCTGCTGCTCTAACCCTAAAGGATTTAGACCTTGGTTGTGATAATAATAATAATAATAATAATAATAATAATAATAATAATAATAATAATAATAATAATAATAATATAGACGGTGCTCCAGTAGGCAATACACGCCCCTCACTGGAAAAAGAGGGACAAACAAAAATGACCCTAAAAGGTTAAAAGAAAAACTAAAGCAATTCATGGGTACAAAAAAAAGAGGCATTTAATGCGCAGGAAAACAAGAGAAGGTCGCCTTATAATAATAATAATAATAATAATAATAATAAAAATAATAATAATAATAATAATAATAATAATAATAATAATAATAATAATAACAACAAAAAATTAATAAAACTGAATAAATCCAAAATTTTTCTTGTGACATACCATATCCAGAGCAACAACCAAATCCAGTATGAAGCCTCGTTCAAACAAGGTGTAACTTTTACTGAAGATGGCAGAGAAATGAGTGAAATACTGAGGTATGAATGTTCAGTGAGTCGTTACCCAGACCCAAGATTCACAGTCTGGATGAATTCTTCACGGGCGACACTCAAAACCTTGTCAATATCACAACAGAGCGACAAACTAATCTGAAGGACTTAATAGGATCTTACTTTCAAGGATCACAACAGTGTCCCTGTCGCATTTGCGAGGAAAATGATATGATGGATAATGAGAACCTTCAAAACAAGAGGTGGTAAGCCACTGCTGATCCTCTTGAAGGGCCACGTCAATTCCCCTGTTTTCTAATGTTATTTGTTCCGCTATAATCTCCCTTGTCCATAATTACTATACCATTTGCTTTGTCTGTTTTCGTAAGGTGAAGTCCAGGATCTTTCCCTAATTCATGGTATAACTTAACAAATCTTTCAGGACAGTGGTGTTGTAGAGGTGTGAACACAGCTCAGACCTGGACTTCACCTTACGAAAACAGACAAAGCAAATGGTATAGTAATTATGGACAAGGTAGATTATATGTGGGGGAAATAAACACGATATTAGAAGACAGAGAAACTCACGCGCCTCTTTAAGTCAGTTGTTCTCTCTAAGCTGGAATATTATTGTACATTAACAGCCTCTTTTGAGGCAGAGAAAAATGCGGATTTAGAGAATATAGAACCTTCACAGCAGTATAAGTTCAGTCAAGCGCCTTAGTTACTGGGGAGGTTGCAAGTCCCTGGGACGCAGGAGTGTAAGTACATCATAATTTACACCTAGAAAATACTACAGAGATTGGACTCAAACCTGCACACAGAAATCATTGCCCACAAAAGCAAGAGGCTCGACAGACTGTGCGCTGTACCCTCAGGGGTGCCCTGAGTACGCTGAGAGACAACAGAATATGTGTAAGGGGTCCCACCATATATAAGGAAGATTATCTATTAATAGACCCCTTGCTATCTTCAGAGGGAGCAGTATAAGTTACTAAAGTCAGTTGCTGATCAGCCAGGCTGTGGTTCATATGTTGGACTATGTGCGACCAGCAGTAACAGCTTGGTCAACCAGGCTTTGATCCACCGCGGGGGCGCTGACCCCCGGAACACTCTCCAGGCAGACTCCAGTTAGCGATACGTCTGGCAACAAGGTGGCCGAGGAAAAAATTAAAAACGTTGAAATCTCAGCGTTTATAATCCGCAGTGCGAGAATGACCAGCATGATAACATTTTGCTGCCAGGTTGCCTGCAGCGGAGTTGTTGCAGCGGCCATGATTACTGCAAGTGCTACGCTGCACACTGTTATTATCTTGGTGAGGAACCTTATATCTATCTCCAATATTCTCTTATTTTCTCCTTGTCATGCTAAGATTAAAGCCGGTGCGTATATACCTAAGATGCTGGAGCATATGCACCAATAGTGCCAGATCATACATGACAATGAAGTCCGATCATACCTGACAATAAAGTACGATCATACATGACAAGAAAATCAGATCATACTTGACAATAAAGACAGATCATACATGATAATAAAGTCAGCTCATACATGATAATAAAGTCAGATCATACATGACAATAAAGTCAGATCATACATGATAATAAAGCCAGATCATACATGACAATAAAGTCAGATCATACATGGAAATAAAGTCAGATCACGCAAGACAATAAAGTCAGATTATACATGATAATAAAGTCAGATCATATATACCAATGAAGCAGGAATGGTTATACTGTATATACCAGTGTACCCTGGTAGAGCATGAATAGCAGTTGTGATGTTTATTGAATACCTTGACCTCGTAACCCACCCACAACCATAACAACAGCAACACACACAACACAGTAACACCATACACACTAACAACACCCTACACAATAACAACACCATACACAACAACATACACAATAACAACACCATACGCAATAACAACACCATACACAATAACAACACCCTACACAACAACAACACCATACACAACAACATACACAATAACAACACCATACGCAATAGCAACACCATACACAATAACAACACCATACACAATAAAAACACCGTACACAAAACAACAACATACACAACACCATACACAATAACAACACCATACACAATAACATCATACACAACAATACCATACATAATAACAACACTACACACAACAACACCATACACAGTAACACCATACACAATACCATACACAATAACAACACCATACACAATAACAACACCATACACAATAACATCATACACAATAACAACACCATACACAATAGCAACACCATACACAATAACAACACCATACACAATAACAACACGATACACAATAACAACATCATACACAATAACAACACCATACACAATAACATCATACACAATAACAACACCATACACAATAGCAACACCATGCACAATAACAACACCATACACAACAACACCATACACAATAACACCATACACAATAACACCATACACAACACCATACACAATAACAGCACCATACACAGCAACACCATAAACAGTAACACCATACACAATAACACCATACACAATACCATACACAATAACAACATCATACACAATAACAACATCATACACAATAACAACACCATACACAATAACATCATACACAATAACAACACCATACACAATAGCAACACCATGCACAATAACAACACCATACACAACAACACCATACACAATAACATCATACACAATAACAACACCATACACAATAGCAACACCATACACAATAACAACACCATACACAATAACAACACCATACACAATAACAACATCATACACAATAACAACACCATACACAATAACATCATACACAATAACAACACCATACACAACAACACCATACACAATAACACCATACACAACACCATACACAATAACAGCACCATACACAGCAACACCATAAACAGTAACACCATACACAATAACACCATACACAATAACACCATACACAACACCATACACAATAACAACACCATACACAGCAACACCATACACAATAACACCATACACAATAACAACACTATGCACAATAACAACACCATACACAATAACAACACCACACACAATAACACCATACACAATAACAACACTATGCACAATAACAACACCATACACAATAACAACACCACACACAATAACACCATACACAATAACAACGCTATGCACAATAACAACACCATACACAATAACAACACCATACACAATAACACCATACCCAATAACAACACCATACACAATAACAACACCATACACAATAACAACACCATACACAATAACAACACCATACGCAATAACAACACTATACACAATAACACCATACACAATAACACCATACACAATAAACATCATACACAATAAAAACACCATACACAATAAAACACCATACACAATAACACCATACACAATAACAACATATTTACACAGCAACATACATAACACAATAACACCATACACAATAACAACACTATACACAATAACACCATACAAAATAACACCATACACAATAACAACACAACACACAATAACACCATACACAATAACAACACCATACACAATAACAACACCATACACAATAACAACACCATACACAATAACAACACCATACACAATAACAACACCATACACAATAACAACACCATAAACAATAACAACACCATAAACAACAAAAAAGACACATACCGTGACTGGAACGATACACAAATAACCCGCACATAAAAGAGAGAAGCTTACGACGACGTTTCGGTCCTACTTGGGCCATTTACAAAGTCACACTGGTCCAAGTCGGTCCGAAACGTCGTCGTAAGCTTCTCTCTTTTATGTGCGGGTTATTTGTGTAACACCATAAACAATAACAACATATTTACACAACAACACACATAACACAATAACAACACCATAAACAATAACACCATGCACAACACCATACACAATAACATATTTACACAGCAATATACACAACACAATAACACCATACACAACACCATACACAATAACAACACCATACACAATAACACCATGCACAATAACACCATGCACAATAACACCATGCACAATAACACCATGCACAATAACACCATACACAATAACAACACCATACACAATAACAACACCATACACAATAACAACACCATACACAATAACAACACCATAAACAATAACACCATACACAATAACAACACCATACACAATAACAACACCATACACAATAACAACACCATACACAATAACAACACCATACACAATAACAACACCATACACAATAACACCATACACAATAGCAACACCATACACAATAACAACACCATAAACAATAACACCATACACAATAACAACACCATACACAATAACAACACCATACACAATAACAACACCATAAACAATAACACCATACACAATAACACCATACACAATAACACCATACACAATAACAACACCATACACAATAACAACTCCATACACAATAACAACACCATACACAATAACAACACCATACACAACAACACCATACACAATAACAACACCATACACAATAACAACACTATACACAATAACAACACCATACACAACACCATACACAACACCATACACAATAACAACACCATACACAACAGCACCATACACAATAAAAACATCATACACAATAACAACACCATACACAATAACAACAACATAACACCATACACAATAACACCATACACAATAACAAGATCATACACAATAACAACATACACAATAACACCATACACAATAACAACACCATACACAATAACAACACCATACACAATAACACCATACACAACACCATACACAATAACACCATACACAATAACACCATACACAATAACACCATACACAATAACACCATACGCAATAACAACACCATACACAATAACAAACACCATACACAATAAACAACACCATACACAATAACAACACCATACACAATAATAACACCATACACAATAAACAACACCATACACAATAACAACACCATACACAATAACAACACAAAACAATAACAACACCATACACAATAACAACACCATAACACAATAAAAACACCATACACAATAACAACACAAAACAATAACAACACCATACACAATAACAACACCATACACAATAACAACACCATACACAATAACAACACCATACACAATAACAACACCATACACAATAACAACACCATACACAATAACAACACCATACACAATAATAACACCATACACAATAACAACACCATACACAATAACAACACCATACACAATAACAACACAAAACAATAACAACACCATACACAATAACAACACCATACACAATAACAACACAAAACAATAACAGCTGGTAGTTATATTAACAAGTTAATATAATTACCATCACTTACACTGCTTTGTTCTGTTATTCAGTTACTCGTAACTAGGACCAGACGAAAATATATTTTCTGTATCTCTTTTTAAGTTCCTGTTGATACCATCTATTACATCCTCAAAATTGTAAAAAAATAAACTATGTAGATTTTAAGTTTAGGCTGAAATACTCTGCATTCTGTAGGCTTTCAGCTTATTGTATGTTGTGTACAGTAATTTCGAAATTAAGATTTGTAATTGTAACCCGTACGTTACCTGTAGTAGCTTCCGGAAGTAACTGTCCATGCGTCCCGCTCCCAGACTAGGCCTCCTGGTTGTTGGCCTGATCGATCAAGTTGTTGTTCCCGTGTCTCGCAGCCCACCACAGCCCAGCTGATCAGGAACTGTTTTGAGGAATTTGTCTAGCTACCTCTTGAAGATGGCCAGGGGTTTGTTCTCTTGTTAATCTCCCTTATGCATGAAGAGTCGTAGAGTGAGAGATATGGGAGGACGTGTAAAATAAACCCAGTGAGGAGCAAGGGTGCAGTGGGGACAATAAAGGAACACTGTATCAACATTCGGGGTCCCAGACTATTCAACATCTTACTAGAAGATATCAGAAACACTGCTGGAACAAGTGTAGAAGCTTTCAAGAGGAAACTGGACAAGTGTCTTCACCAGGTGCTAGACCAACCAGGCTGTGATGGATATGTGGGGCAGCGGGCCTCCAGAAGCAACAGCTTGGTTGACCATGCAGGCGCCAGACGAGCCTCCTTTCTTTTCACCAGAGATATCTTGTACCGTCTACCAATCCTCTTGTGTTCGTATATAGTCATTTCGGCGTGCAGATTTGAGACCAACACCTTCGGATTTTTTCAGATGTAGATTACCATGTAAATTTCTCGTCAACGTTCTAAGGAGTAGAGTTTACGGCAGTCCCAGCAGTTTAGGTGCTTAATGTGAAGGTTCTCCGTAGATTTTTCAGCTCCGTACATTTTTCAGCAATATTCATGCCAAGACACAACGACTGACCTGAAAAGTATCATCATCGTCTTGACATCACTTGTTCTGTAAATTCAATTTATTTAACTTATCATTTTCCTTGTAGTTGGGATAATAAAATATCTGTGCTCCTTGAGCGAGAGATATTCTGACATTATTATTCCCAAGTCTCTCACATTTGACCTACACTCTAGAGAGTGATTGAGTCTGTCTTGTACTCTAATCTTGTTTTTACTTCCTCAATCCCTCCGTAACGTTGTAACTGAAGTTTGTCCTCAGTGAATATCATATTGTTGTCAGTGGCCCACTGGAAGACTTGGTTTATATCAGCTTGGAGACTCACTGTGTCTTCTATGAATGACACTCCCACACAGATTCTAGTATCGTCTACAAAAAAAAAAATAATACAGGGCTATGGTTTATGTCGCTGTCTATGTCAGATATGAGAATGAGAAGCAGAACAGATACTGATCCTTGGGCAACAGAATTTCTTCACTGCAGCAGCCTCTTACCTGGAGTTTACCTGGAGAGAGTTCCGGGGGTCAACGCCCCCGCGGCCCGGTCTGAGACCAGGCCTCCTGGTGGATCACAGCCTGATCAACCAGGCTGTTGCTGTTGGCTGCACGCAAACCAACATACGAGCTACAGCCCGGCTGATCCGGAACTGACTTTAGGTGCTTGTCCAGTGCCAGCTTGAAGACTGCCAGGGGTCTGTTGGTAATCCCCCTTATGTGTGCTGGGAGGCAGTTGAACAGTCTCGGGCCCCTGACACTTATTGTATGGTCTCTTAACGTGCTAGTGACACCCCTGCTTTTCATTGGGGGGATGGTGCATCGTCTGCCAAGTCTTTTGCTTTCGTAATGAGTGATTTTTCGTGTGCAAGTTCGGTACTAGTCCCTCTAGGATTTTCCAGGTGTATATAATCATGTATCTCTCCCTCCTGCGTTCCAGGGAATACAGGTTTAGGAACCTCAAGCGCTCCCAATAATTGAGGTGTTTTATCTCCGTTATGCGTGCCGTGAAAGTTCTCTGTACATTTTCTAGGTCGGCAATTTCACCTGCCTTGAAAGGTGCTGTTAGTGTGCAGCAATATTCCAGCCTAGATAGAACAAGTGACCTGAAGAGTGTCATCATGGGCTTGGCCTCCCTAGTTTTGAAGGTTCTCATTATCCATCCTGTCATTTTCCTAGCAGATGCGATTGATACAATGTTATGGTCCTTGAAGGTGAGATCCTCCGACATGATCACTCCCAGGTCTTTGACGTTGGTGTTTCGCTCTATTTTGTGGCCAGAATTTGTTTTGTACTCTGATGACGATTTAATTTCCTCATGTTTACCATATCTGAGTAATTGAAATTTCTCATCGTTGAACTTCATATTGTTTTCTGCAGCCCACTGAAAGATTTGGTTGATGTCTGCCTGGAGCTTTGCAGTGTCTGCAATGGAAGACACTGTCATGCAGATTCGGGTGTCATCTGCAAAGGAAGACACGGTGCTGTGGCTGACATCCTTGTCTATGTCGGATATAAGGATGAGGAACAAGATGGGAGCGAGTACTGTGCCTTGTGGAACAGAGCTTTTCACCGTAGCTGCCTCGGACTTACTCTGTTGACGACTACTCTCTGTGTTCTGTTAGTGAGGAAATTATAGATCCATCGACCGACTTTTCCTGTTATTCCTTTAGCACGCATTTTGTGCGCTATTACGCCATGGTCACACTTGTCGAAGGCTTTTGCAAAGTCTGTATATATACATCTGCATTCTTTTTGTCTTCTAGTGCATTTAGGACCTTGTCGTAGTGGTCCCAATAGTTGAGACAGACAGGAGCGACCTGTTCTAAACCCATGTTGCCCTGGGTTGTGTAACTGATGGGTTTCTAGATGCGTGGTGATCTTGCTTCTTAGGACCCTTTCAAAGATTTTTATGATATGGGATGTTAGTGCTATTGGTCTGTAGTTCTTTGCTGTTGCTTTACTGCCCCCTTTGTGGAGTGGGGCTATGTCTGTTGTTTTTAGTAACTGTGGGACGACCCCCGTGTCCATGCTCCCTCTCCATAGGATGGAAAAGGCTCGTGATAGGGGCTTCTTGCAGTTCTTGATGAACACAGAGTTCCATGAGTCTGGCCCTGGGGCAGAGTGCATGGGCATGTCATTTATCGCCTGTTCGAAGTCATTTGGCGTCAGGATAACATCGGATAGGCTTGTGTTAATCAAATTTTGTGGCTCTCTCATAAAAAATATCATTTTGATCTTCGACTCTCAGTCTGGTTAGCGGCTTGCTAAAAACTGAGTCATATTGGGACTTGAGTAGCTCACTCATTTCCTTGCTGTCATCTGTGTAGGACCCATCTTGTTTAAGTAGGGGCCCAATACTGGACGTTGTTCTCGATTTTGATTTGGCATAGGAGAAGAAAATACTTTGGGTTTCTTTCGATTTCATTTATGGCTTTTAGTTCTTCCGCGATTCCTGACTCCTAAAGGATTCTTTTAGCTTAAGTTCGATGCTTGCTATTTCTCTGACCAGTGTCTCCCTGCGCATTTCAGATATATTGACCTCTTTTAGCCGCTCTGTTATTCTTTTCCGTCGCCTGTAAAGGGAGCGCCTGTCTCTTTCTATTTTACATCTACTCCTCCTTTTTCTTAGAGGAATAAGCCTTGTGCATACATCGAGTGCCACCGAGTTAATCTGTTCTAGGCATAAGTTTGGGTCTGTGTTGCTTAGTATATCTTCCCAGCTTATATCGGTTAGGACTTGGTTTACTTGGTCCCACTTTATGTTTTTGTTATTGAAGTTGAATTTGGTGAATGCTCCCTCGTGACTAGTCTCATTTTGTCGGTCTGGGGCTCCACGCATACATGTCTGAACCTCAATTATGTTGTGATCTGAGTATATTGTTTTTGGTTTTTGATTTTATCCTTAATATTACTGTTTGAATTCCATTAGTTAGGAAATTAAATTTCCACCTGCCCACCTATCCACCTATTTCCTTGTGCTTACTTATTCCCATGGTCGCACTTATCCAAGGCTTTTTCTAAGTCGGTGTATACTACATCTGCATCATGCTTGACTTCCGGTGTATGCAAGACCATGCCATAATGATCTATCAGTTGCGAGAGGCAGGAGCGACCTGTTCTGAACCCAAGTTGATCTGGGTTATGCCATTGCTGCAATTCTATATGACTAGAAATCTTGCTTCTTAAACCCTTTTCAAAAGTCTAAATAATGTGAGACGTCAGTACTATAGGTCTATAGTTTTTTAAGTTGCTTTGTTGCCCCCTTAATGGAGAGGTTATATCGGTGGTTTTTAATGACTGTGGGACGAGTCAAGTGTCTAGGTTCCTACCTCGTAGAATATTTAAGGCACGTGATAATAGTTTCTTGCAATTCTTGATGAATATGGAGTTGTACGAGTCAGGGACTAGGGTGGAGTACATGGACATGCAGTCAATGGCTTCTTCGAAGTCAGGTGGGGGTTAGGATTATATCAGAGATCATGGAGGTGTCTGTAGCACTGTCTCGTTCATGAAGAATTCATTTGGGTCTCCCATCTATAGGCTGAGTAACGATTCGCTGAATACTGAGTGTACCATATACAAACCTAACCTTACCTAACCTCCCATACACAAACCTAACCTCATCTAACAATAAGGAACACAGGGTGTTTAATAACAGTAAACACAAGATGTCTAACAGTTACTTACAAACACAGAATGCTTAATAAATGAACAATAACTAAGACACGTTCACCCAGCAATGAAATTTATACGAAATGCAAAAGAAACTAACAAAAAACAGAAATTGTTACAAGGATATTATAGTCTTTAAAATGAAAACTATAGGCATTTGGAAGCATTAAACTTCTTAACATAGGGCACCGAGATGCTGGCGAAGAGCTCTTGATCCACGGAACTGGAGATAAACTTGCAGTGTTCAGCATTAAATATGACTGTCTTCCATTCCCCCAGGCGTTGTATGCCCCCTGGGAAATGGAAGGCTTCCTCGTGATAATGATAACATGAAGATACAAATATAATAAGAAAGGATTGTCTGAGAGTGTTGCTGGTGGTGGTGTGGATGACATCTTCAAGGTCACGAGAAGAGGAAAACACAGAGCGCTTGCTTCTTGCCAGAGTGCTGGGCAGAATCATACCTTGTATTATCTAGTGTGTGATGCATACACAAAAACACACCAACGCCCTATCCTTCCCTTTATAAGCACACACTCCGTCTCCATCCCTGCTTGCAAGCTTATCCCTGACCTCTCCTGGCCGCAGTGCAAACACCAACCCCAACCCTACCTCTCCAACTCCTCTTGGATGAAGAACATGCAGAAAGACTAGAAAACACAAACTAGTATATGGTGAGGGAAACAAAATTAAAAATGTGGTACACAAATGCTGATGGATTATCAAGAGTGAAGAGCTGAAGGAACGAACAGCTGAGATAGCTCCACACATCACATCTCTCACAGAGACAAAGCTGATAGATAATATGTCTGATGCCATATTTACAGCAGGATATCAGATGATAAGGAAAGACAGAAGAAACAAGGGAGGTTGAGTAGTGCCACTGTACATCAGAAATTAGTGGAACTGAGGAGTGAGGGATAAACAAAACAACAAAATGTAGTGACTATATTTAAGAAAGGGGACACTCAGGAAGCACTGAACTATAGACCTGTTTTTCTGACATGCTAGTAGAGGGACTGATTACCTCATCTTTTATATAACGTTACGTCCTTGAATTTGTATTGATAAAGCCACTGGACGGCGAAACGTCTACATGTACATGTGTCTAATTTTCACATATAGGTGAGTACATATACATGATCACACACACACAGCATCACCTCAGCCAGGTGAGAGGTAATGTGTGTATACTGGAAGGTGATCCAGGTATGTCAGGACATGAAGCCGTGACCCGACCCCAGCAAACATAACTAGGTGAGTACGCACACACACACACACACACACACACACACACACACACACACACACACACACACACACACACACACACACACACACACACACACACACACACACACACAACCGGTTTCAAAGTCCTCAGCAGCTAACATTAGAAGCAACTTTACACACGATATAGCAACATTCCAACACGCTTGACCTCAGTTCTACTCAGCAGTCCAGAGGCTAATTCTGCAAGGCACCTCTGCCATCTATTGATCAGCAGTTGAGCTTCAACTAGCGTAGGAGGGAGGGTTGTACTAACCAATTTTTGACTGCGGGGTCGAATCCTGGCTCCTGGCCTCCGCGTCCAAGCTCCGACTGACACTGCATGGGCCGGTGGGTTTAGCTCTTCTCCATGAATGAATAATAACAGAAGTAGTAGTAGTAGTAGTAGTAGTAGTAGCAATAATAATAATAATAATAATAATAATGTTTGTGTGTACGAATCAAGATATGAGCTCACCTGTGCGCTGAGGGACTGAGTTCTAGCTCCTGACGCCTCAACTCCCCCAACCCCCTACCATCTTCCTGAAGGGAGGCGCCTTAATACCGGAGTTTGGGACTGGTGATTCAAGGAATCAGATCTATCCTCTCCCCATGTGGAACCTGACTCTCCGCCATCTCGTTTGTCAGTGAAAGTAAGTTTATTTAGATACAGGTACACATAAATAGTTACACAAATTATCATACACAGTAGCATATGTGTAAATTACATAGGATAACCCCCCTCCCCCCAAAAAAGTCGAAGTGACTTATTTCCACTGAGGCCCGTGGAAGAGTTCCGTGGAAGAGGTCAGTAAATTAAAGAGTTCTCGCAGACATATCCTTCATGCAGAAGCACATTGACAGTCATCACCTTGTATCACTTGTATTGCTCTCAGTAAGAGAAATGTTGAACATGATCCAGTGAAGGTGAGTGAGTCTTTGCGCCCTTCCCAGATCCTGGATGGTTAAATTCGAGAAGCCAGTTGCTGGACCAGGTGTCCGGCCTGTCCAGGTCTCTTTGAAGTCCTACCTGATCCTGGGTGGTGTATGTGGGTGTGTGTGTGTGTGTGTGTGTGTGTGTGTGTGTGTGTGTGCTCACCTAATTGTGGTTGCAGGAGTCGAGACTCAGCTCCTGGCCCCGCCTCTTCACTGATTGCTACTAGGTCCTCTCTCTCTCTGCTTCCTGAGCTTTATCATACCTCTTCTTAAAACTATGTATGGTTCCTGCCTCCACTACTTCACTTGCTAGGCTATTCCACTTCCTGACGACTCTATGACTGAAGAAATACTTCCTAACGTCCCTGTGACTCGTCTGAGTCTTCAGCTTCCAGTTGTGACCCCTTGTTCCTGTGTCCCCTCTCTGGAACATCCTATCTCTGTCCACCTTATCTATTCCCCGCAGTATCTTGTATGTCGTTATCATGTCTCCCCTGACCCTTCTGTCCTCCAGTGTCGTCAGTCCAATTTCCCTCAACCTTTCCTCGTACGACATTCCCCTGAGCTCTGGGACTAGCCTTGTTGCAAACCTTTGTACTTTCTCTAACTTCTTGACGTGCTTGATCAGGTGTAGGTTCCAGACTGGTGCTGCGTGTGTGTGTGTGTGTGTGTGTGTGTGTGTGTGTGTGTGTGTGTGTGTGTGTGTGTGTGTGTGTGTGTGTGTGTGTGTGTGTGTGTGTGTGTGAAAGAGAGCATCACACGTCATTGCGTCATTATTAATCTCTGGAAAGAAGTTAGAGAAGCGATGGGTGCTACTAGGTCAGTTGCCGTGCTCCTTCCTTAAGTGAATGTGACCTGACCTAACTAGGTTGGGGCACTGGCTGAAGCAGGTAGGAGACTTGGACCTGCCTCGCATGGGCCAGTAGGCCTGCTGCAGTGTTCCTTCTTTCTTATGCTCTTATGTATATTCTTAATACAAGAGACACAGTAAAGAACTTTAGATAATATTTCAACCCGGGGGGAGGGGGAGGGGGAGGGGGAGGGGGAGGGGAGAAGCAAAAACAACCTGGGAGGAGATAACTTCCGGGACTCAGACAAATAACTAGGTACTTAAACTAACTACTAGTGGGTTTACAAATGACTTAGTGGCTCAAGTAAGAATCGAAGACATAAACCTTAAGAAGCAAACATTGCGATGTGGTAGAGGTGCTTTGTCAGAGCTTCGAACCTACGAACTCTGACAAAGGAGCAGAGACTGTGTTGACCCAGCCACAGACACGGGTGGAGAGGGGAAGAGATATCAAGTTATGTTAAGAACATAAGAACGAAAGAACACTGCAGCAGGCCTACTGGCCCATGCGAGGCAGGTCCAAGTCTCCTACCGGCTTAAGCCAATGCACCCAACCTAGTCAGGTCAGGTCACCTTGACTTAAGGGAGGAACACGGCAACCGTCCTGGTAGCACAAGCTAATCAGGTCCAACTCACACCCACCCACACCCACTCATGTATTTATCCAACCTATTTTTAAAGCTACACAACGTTCTGGCCTCTAGGACTGTACTTGGGAGTTTGTTCCACTCATCCACAACTCTATTACCAAACCAGTACTTTCCTATATCCTTCCTGAATCTGAATTTTTCTAACTTAAAACCATTGCTGCGAGTCCTGTCTAGGCTAGATATGGAAATATAAACACAAATGCAATATAATGTGATCCTTTATTGACAACGTTTCACCCACACAGTGGGCTTTCTCAAGTCACACACGGATCTACCTGGGGTTGGAAGGTATAAGAGTATTTATAGTCAGAATGTTGAGGTCAGGTGAAGAATGCTGCATCTGATGATCCACCGGGTGGGGTTATAGAGTCTTGGGTAGCTTGGCGGGGGTATTGGACAAGTTTAGATTTTTCGGGCGTGTTCTTTTTTTCTTTTTTGGGATAGCGAGAAGAAGTTTTTTTTGGGGGAGTGTTCAGCTATGCTATAGAAGCCATTGTTCGGGTTTAAAATTGTTCGTTGTAGAGAAAAAGCGAGGGATTCCAGATTCTTCTTTTATTGATTTGTTGTTTTCTGTGGCTATAAGTCTTGATTTTTCCTGTAGTTTTAAAGGGGTTTGGGGAATTGCGATGCTTTTACACGGATTCCTTGTATCGTCAGTCCTGCTTCAAAATTGGTTTTTAAAAATGCGTTTTTTGGGAGGTCTCTTGATTTTTTCCCCCACATAAAATTTTTTTGCAGTCATTACAAGGAATTATGTATCCCCTGCAGGGGGAATGGGGGTTTGGTCCTTTTCTACTGGTGGCCCTTGATGGTCGTGTTGGGGAAAGGTAGTTTATTTGGAAAAGATTTTTTTGGAAAAGATGTTGGAAACATGTTTGGCAATGGGGTTTTTTGGGAGGACTAGTATCCTTCTCGGCAGTTTTCCTTCTCGGGGTGTTTTTGAAGATGTTTAATCCCCGCCGTTGCTTCTTGATGAAGGATTTAGGATAGTGGATTTTGGGAAAAAATACTTGTAAATTTAATAGTGCTTTTTCCCCAAAAGGGAAACTCATTGCTGCAGATTCTGAGTGCACGTAGGAAGAACCCTTATAATCAAAACCACTTTTGGGTTTTTGGGGTGTCGGGGTGGGGAGTAAAAGTGGAGAAGTTCTTTTTGGTTTTGGGGGGTTTTCGATAGATTTTAAAACAAAGTTCGTGGTCAGTTTGCAGAGCGGGGAACATAAAGGGAAAAGGGAAGAGTGTTTTTCGACTTTTTCTCAAGTGTGAACTGGTTTAAAGGGGTCGACCGGGTTTTGAGCTTGCTTGGAGAGCTTAAACGTTAAAAGCTTTTAGGGTTATGAGGAAAATGTCGTCAACAAAAAGGGACCAGTGACGGGAACAAGGAAAAAATGGGGAGAAACTTTCGGCTTCTAGATTTTTCCATGTTAAATTTTCGCCAGGACTCCCACTGAGGGGCGAACCCAGGGGGAAGCCCAAAAAATTTGGGGAAAGAGGGTGATTTTCGAAGGAAAAACACGTAAAGGGCCAACACATAGTTCAAAAAGGGTTCGATAAAATCGTGGCGGGAAAAGGGGAAGATCAAGTAAATTCGTAAAATTTTCCTGCGAAAGGGAAAAAAATTGGGAAGATTCACTTGATTTTCCCCATTCCCCCAAGCGATTTCATGACCTTGTTAAAACCAAAGGTTGGTTTTTTACGTGTTTCCCTTCGAAAAATCACCTCTTTTCAGCAGATTTTTGGAAACTACCCTTGGGTTTCGCCACTCAGTGCAGCCCCTGGCGAATTTATACATGGGAACACTAAAACCCAAAACTTTTTCTCCCCCTTTTTCCCCTTCGTCTGTCACCTGGCCCTTTTAATTTTTGACGACTTTTCTCCTCATAATCCAAAACCTTCAACTTTCAACTCCCCAGAAAAAGCCAACCAGGTCAAAACCCTTCAACCCAGTTCACACTTGAAAAAGGAATTTCGACAAACTTTTCCTTTTCCCTTGTGTTCTGCTCTAAAAACCCGACCCAAAATTCTTTTTTAAAGTCTATCAAAAAACCCCCCCAACCAAAACGTCTTCTCCACTTCTCTCTCACCACGACCCCAAAAACCAAAACCGTGGTGGTGTTTATGGGTTTTTCTTCCTACGTGCACTCAAATTTCTCAGCAATGATTTTTCCTTTGGGGAAAGGGAATGCACAAATAATTGAAAAAGTATTTTCCAAACTCCACTACCCATTTCACTTCATCAGAGACTGCAGACGGCGGGCATTAAACATCTTCAACACCCCAGAGAAGACACGCCAAAAGGGGATACATAGTCCCCCCCAACAACCCATTGCCAAACATTTTTCCCAACCCTTTTTTGGGCCAAAACTTTTCATTCCAAGTATCTACCCCCCAAAACCCACGCCCAATCAAGGACATCACCAGTATTTAGACAGGACAAGCCCCCATCCCTGCGGGGGGTATACATAATTCCTTGTAATGACTGAAACCAAATTTTATATGGGGGCCCGAAACATCAAGAGCCCTCCAAACACGCTTTTTCAAAACTCCAATATGCAAGCAGGCTGATAATAAAGGAATCCCTGGGGTACCCCCTCGCAATTCACACAACCTTTTAAATTTAAACTACGGGAAACTCAAACTTATAGCCACAGAAGCAACACTCAATACAGAAGAACCCGGGAATCATCGTTATCTCTACAACAAACCCAATTTAACCCAAAAACAATGGCTTCTTTTAGCATAGTTTAAACCCAACTCGCCAAAAAAACCCTTCTTCACCGCTATCCCACATAAGAACAAGAACCTGAAAGAAGGTCTACAACTTGCCCAATACCCCTCCCAAGCTACCCAAGACTCTATAACCCCCCCCGGTGGATATCAGAGGGGCAGCTTCTTCACCTGCCCTAAACATTTACTATAAAATTTCTTATACCTTCCAACCCCAGGTGGATCCGTGTGTGACTTGGGGAAACCCAAACTGTGTTGGAAAAACGTTTCAATAAAGGATCACATTATTTTTGCTTTGTGTTTATTTTTCCATTGTGTCGGAAATTTTATACCATTTATTACCACTGGGGTAGTTTTTTTTTAAAGCACACTATTTACACCCCCTTTTATTTATTCCTGTTTTCCCTTTATACACCTCAATCATATCCCCCCTAGTTTCCTTTCTTTTTTGAGAGTGCAGATTCGGGGCCCCTTTTGTCTATCCTCATGGGGAAAGGGGTTTTCTGATACATGGATCAACTTTGTCATCCTCCTTTGTACATTTTCCGAGCATTTATTCCATTCTGTAAAAACGGTGCCCAAAAAACCCCTGTGCAGCATAATCTAAATGAGGCCTAACCAAAAAAAAGTTTTGGTTTTTAGGTTTTGGGAAGAAAAAACCTGAGGCCTCCCAATTTTTATCTTCTTTGTTATGAACCAAGGAATTCATTCCCCCTTAAAAATTGCGAAAAACTTTGCCCTGTTTTTTGGGTTTCAGATTAATGCTAACCAGAACCCCTTTAAATCTTTTTCGCAACCCGTAATATTAAGATCTAAAATATTTAGTTTATTGGGGCAGGGTTATTTCCGCCCAAACCTTTAGAACTTTGCATTGTCTTTTTTGAAGCAGATGGGGTTTAAGGTCATACCGTGAAACCAGGCAAGCGGCAGGTCAGGTCCCCGGTTGGAGTCGTGAAAGGCGGGGACTTTGTAGGGGAAGGTCACCTGGCAGGTGGGGAAGAAGCTTAGCTGGCCCTGAACGGCATGGGCTCTGCTAAACTGCGTTTGTTTCCATGATTCATATTAAATTTTAAAAAATGGCTAAAATACAAAGCATGGCTTGTTTTCTGCGGGTTTTTTAAAAAATTGGGGGTTTTGGAGATTTTGAAGGAGGAGGTTTTGGGCTTTTTCCAGGGGGAGATTGGGAGGCTGGGGTCCACCTCAGGGGGTCGGGTAGAGAGGTGAGGTGGTGGAGTTGTGGGAAATGGGTTTCCAAAGCAGTGAGGTGCAGTCTGTCTTCGTGTGAGGAGGCTGTAGGTGGGGGTTTAGCAAGGGTCCCAGCAGTGAGGAAACACCCCACACCTGCAAAAAAGTGGCGAGGGGTTTCACAGAAAAAGGGGGGGCGCATCAGAGTGGGAAAATTAAGAGTGAAGATCTGAAGGTGGGGAAATCGCTTCTTGTTTTCGGATGAATGTACTTCAGGGGCCCAGTAAAAGGTAAGGGAAACATTCCCCCTGCAAAATGGGGGGCAAGCACATTCTTGGGGTTTGGGGGGACTCTCGGTAAATATATTGACCGTGCTTTTGTAATAGGAATAAGTGAGAGATAGAGTGTGCCTTTCCCCAAACTGGTGGGTTGGGGGCATAGTCAACAGGCTGGAAAAATTCCCTTCAGGGAAAGGGGAAAAAGCCATTATCTTTCTCAAATGCTGTTTTGGGAAAAGATATTGGGAAGGGTTTGGAAGAAGAGCGCTAGATAAGTACAGGTCCCGCTATAGATTTCATTAATTTAAAGGGGGGGATCCCCAAACATATTACATCTTGCCAGAAGGGGAGTAGGAAAAAGAAGGTTTTCTAGGGCAAGTGATTTTAAATTGGGTGGCTGACAGATACGCAAGGAACTTTTCAAAACCCCTTTATTGACAACTGGGAAAAAAAATTTTATGGCAAAAATGTTTTATGCCAGGGGTGGGTACAATTTTTTCTGGGGCTGGAGTGGAGCACTTACAGACTCGTTAGAAAGGGCCCCCGGGGAAAAGCCTATGAAATTTTTAAATGAAGAAATAGAGGTATGGGTTTTGTGGGGAAACAAGCATTTTCAACATGGGTTTTGGAAAAAATTTAAAAGTATAAAAGGCATTCAGCATTTAAGTTATAAATAAAAAAAAACAGATTTAGGTCAGCAAACAAAGGGAGAAAAGCCCGAAGGCAGCAAGGGTTTAGCTCCCCTTAAAGGGTTTTTTAAAACTAATAGCAGGGGTGTAAGAAAAAAAGATGGGTAGCTAAGATTAATTGTTTAAATGCAGGGGAAAAATGTATTATTGTATAACAGAGACCCCGGCTCAATTTTGAAAGATAGAGAGATTTCCCTTTTTGAAAGTCAAAATAACAAGGCTATAAATTTTCCACCCCTGACCCCCCGGGGTTTAACAAGGAAAGGTGGTGGGAGTTAACGTGGTAAGTCCCAAAACAAAATAAAAACCCCCCAGAAACCCCCCCACCCAACCCAAACGTTTTTGGGGGGTTTTACAGGCTTTTTGAAAGGGCCCGGAAAAATTTTTGGGTTTTTGATTTCCCCGGGCCCACCAAAAAAACTTTGATGGGAGTGATAAACTTTCTTGGGCAAAATTGGGGATGGCATCTACAAACAAAGGGCAAAGGGAAAGAAATTCCCTTTTAGCCTTTACCGGAGCTTTGAAAGGGTTAACCCCCTTTAACCTTTCCCTTTTCGCCAGGGTTTGGGGTTTTTATAAAACCGTTTGGCAACCAAAATGGGGAAAAAAACCCCCTTTTACGGTTTTCCCATTAGGGAAAAACCTTTTTTAATAAAATTTTTTGGGGAAAAAAGCTTGGGGAAAGTGACAAAAAATCCTTTGTTTTTTTTCCCCTGGGGAAACCCCTTTTAAAAATTTTGGGAAAAAGGCTTAAAAGGTCCCAAAAAATTTTGTTTTAAAATTTCATGGAATTTAAAAATTTCTTGGTTGGGGTTTCTGGGAAAAGGGCCCGAAAAACAAGGGGAAGGGGCCCGGTAGGGGTTTTTGGGGATGGATGCCGATAGACGTTTTTCCCGGGCACCGTTCAAACTGCTTTAGGGCCAAAATTTTGTGCCCAAAAAGGGAAATCAGATCAAAAAAAAAATGATCCCAAATTTGGGTGAACAATAATTAAAATATCTAATTGGTCCAAAAAAAAGAGGCAAAATTTTAAAAGGCAAATCAAAAGGGGGAAGGGGCAATTAAGAAATCGATATATTCAGTTAAAGAGAGAAATAAAAAAAAGGAATTAGAAAAGCAAAAAAAAAATTAAAGAGGTTCAAGTTGCAAGGATTCAAACTAACCCAAAAGGGTTCTTTCAGGTAAACAGAAGTAAGATCAGGAAAAAGGAAAAGGCCCCCTCAAAAAATTTTCCCCGGGGGTCAAACTCACTGACAGTGAAAAAAGGAAATGTGTAGAAAATTTTTAAAAAAAATACTTCCTCTCAGTTTTTACACAGGGGGATACCAGCGATTCCCCGAAAAGATAAAAAATTTTTGGAACAGGAAAATAATAAAACTGTGCACGATTAGGGGGCACAAGTGACAGATAAAGGGCAGCAAAAAAAAGGGGACAGCAGAAGGCCCGCAAGGGATTAGCTCCCTTTAAGGTTTTAAAATATAATAGAGGGGTGTAAGAAATAAAATAGGTGAGCTAAGTTTTAATTTTTAAGTGCAGGGCATAGATATTATTGCTATAAAAGAGACCTGGCTTTTTAAACTGAAAGATAGAGAGGGTGCCCTCTGAAAGTCACTACAAGGCTATTAAAAAAATTCCACCCGGGCAGGGGCAACAGGAAAGGGGGTGGAGGTAGCGATGTATGTCAGAGACAAAAAATAAAATTTGAAGCGTCAGCCACTGAAAACTGTTTTGGGTTTCAGCTTCTCGGGGGGCCGAGAAAAACTAATTTTGGGTGGGTTTATTTACAGGGGCCCCCAAAACTTGATAGGGAGTGCATAAAATTCTATGGGACGAAATTCGTAAAGGGATCTACAAACGAAAATGTTGTGTAATGGGAGATTTCAAATATAGAAAAATTGACTGGGGCAATTTGACCGGAAATTTAGAGTCAGGTTTACTTTCTTGATTTCGATCCGGGTTGTTTTTTAAAACAGTTTGTGAAGAAACCAATAGGGGAAAAACCCCTTGGGCTTGGTTCTTTTTCCCCCAAGGGGAAAAACTAATTAATAATTTTAGGTTAATGATGAGCTTGGGGAAAGTGAAACACAAAAACACTCAGTTTTAATATATCCTGGGAAATTCCCCCCTAATAATGGCAATCAAGTCTCTGTCCCTGACTTTGCTTGGTGATTTCCCTAGGGCTGAAAAATTACTTAGGTTTGGGGGGAACTGGAATGACCCGACATGGGGGCCAAAGGAAGGTGGTGATGGGTGCCGGGTATGCGCTTTCCAGGGCACAGTTTTTAGTGCTCAGTCAAATTATGTGCCCAAAAAAAGGGGAAAACAGATCAAAAAAAAAAATGAAACCTAAATGGAGAACAATAGATTAAAATATCTAAAATTTGGGCAAAAGAGAGGGCAAATATAGGGGAAATCAAAAGAGGAGAAAGGGGCCCAAATTTAAAAATTTGATTTTATTAGTTAAAAGAGAAAAAAAAAAAAAGGAATTAGAAAAGCCCCAAAAAAAGAATTTTGAGGTTAAAGTTTTCAAGAGATTCGAAGGCAAACCCCAAAAGGGTTTTTTTCGGGGATACAGAAGTAAGATCAGGGAAAGATAGGGCCCCCTCAAAAAGTTCCTGGGTAGCCACGACGGGGATAAGGAAAGTGTAGAATTTTTAAAATCATACTTCCTCTCATTTTTTCACAGGGGATAAACCCGCGATATTCCAGAAATGATAAAATTTTGTAGAAAAAGGACGATAATAAACTGTGTACTAAAATTTGGGGCACAAGTGACATGGTCCTTAGGCAAATAGATAAAAAAAAAACCAAACAAAACCCCGGGGCCCCGATGAAAATGTATGCAAGGGGCCCAAAAGGGAATTTTAAAGAGGAGCTTAGCAAACTTTGGCTAATCTTTTTAACATATCATTCAAACTGGCATGGGCCAGATAAGTGGGGAAAAAGACAAATTTGTTTCCTATTTTTAAAACAAGGGGACAGGTCCTTGGGTTCCCAAAATATAGACCCATAACCTTTAAACCCCCATATGGGGAAAAATTTTTTGGAATCAATAATTGCCGAGGGAGTTCTTTGCCCCCTTGAAAAAACATAAATTAATTTAAAAGAAAAACTCAGCATGGTTTTACAAAGGGGCGTTCCCGCCTTTCGAATTTTTTAAAATTTTTTTTCCCAAGGTATTTTACGAGGTAGATCATGGTAGAATTTTATTTTGTGAACATTGACTTCAGTAAGGCTTTTTGGGGCAGGGTCCCAAAATTAGAACTATTGAGGAAAATTAAAGGGACATGGAAAAAGGAGAAAATTTTTTCCCGGATAGAAAGGGATGGTTGACAAATAGGCAGGGAGAGGGGTTTGCATTAAAAAGGGGAGAAATTTTGGTGGGGAAGCGTCACGAGCCGGGGGTTTTCCCCGGGGGCAGGGTTGGGGGCCCCCCGCTGTTTTACAATTTTTCATAAAAGAACCCTTTGATGAGGGCATAAAGGCGAAAACCCGCAAGTTTGGCCGATGACAAAACCAAAAAAAAGGGCCTCGAATTCATTCTGAAAGAGGGCATTAAAGAGCACTCCAAAGGGAAGGGTTTGAGGGAGATGATGCAGTGGTTTGGAGAGGTGGCAGGAAAAGCAGTTTTTATAGACAAATGCAAAGTTTTAAATGTTTGGCCCGGACAATAACCATGCCACATATAAACTAAAAAATGTAATCTTAATATTACGGATTGCGAAAAAGAAATTTTGTTCTGGTTTTCAGTGATCGAAACCAGACAAAAGTTTCATAAATGTTCGCAATAAAGCTAATAAAAAATCCTTGGGTTTTTAAAACAAGAAGCAAAAAATAATAGGAAATCCCTTTAGGTGGTTTTTTCAAATTATACATCCTTGGGTTTGGGCCCATTGGATTTGCTGCACAGTTTTGGTTTACCCTTAAAAAACAGAAAGGGGAAAAAGTACAAAGGGGGGATGACAAAATTTTATCCCAGGGATCAAAACCCCTTCCCCATGAGGATGCTAAGGGGCCCCCAATCTTCACTCTCTAGAAAGACGTAAAAAGGGGGGATATGATTTAGGTGTATAAATGGGAAAAAGGGGAAAAAATAAAGGGGGGTTTTTAAATAGTTTGCTGAAAAAAAATTGCCCAGACAGGACTCGCCGCCCAAAGGTTTTAATTTTGAAAAAATTTAGATTCGGAAGGGTATGGAAAGTACTGGTTAGGGGAATAGAGTTTTTTTATGAGGGGAACAAACCCCAAATACAGTTATAGAGGCCCGAAAGTTGTGTGCTTTAAAAAAAAGGAGATTTAAAAAACATGAGTTGGTGTTGGTGGGTGTGAGTTTGGGCCCGATTAGCTTGTGCACCCGGGGCCCGTTGCCCCTTTTTCCTCCCTTTAAATCCCAAAGGGGACCTGAACCCGATAGGGTTTGGGGGCATTGGCTTAAGCCGGGAGGAGACTTGGACCGCCCCCCCCAATTTGGGGCCCGTAAAGGGCCCTTTTGCGTGTTTCCCTTTGTTTTTTGGGTTTTTTGTAAGAATTTGCAGCAGTTAGTATTTTTAAATTTTTAAACTTTTTGCCTACACAGTAGGCTTTTCATCGAGTAAAAGAAATTTTTATAGAACAGAAGAGGGTAAGACGATGTAAAACAGTCCATCGGTGGAGAAAAAACCCACTGTGTAGGGGAAACGTTTTTGAAAAAAAGATACCTAACTGCTTTCATATTTGTCTTACCTTAAAAAACCCAGTCAAAGGCGGGGCCCATCAACTTCACTGGCTTTTCCTTTGCCATTGACATGAAAGGGTCCCTCCTTTTTAAAAGGGGGGGGCGTAAAAAGGACCCGTATACTTCAAGATACGCTACAATTTTTTCAGGTTGTTGGTTACACCAAAAAAGGGCCCTCGAAATTTATTTGACGAGGACATTCCCACACTCCCGGGAAAATTTTTAATAGACTGATGCCCGTGGGGGCGGGAGAAGTGGCAGATGCATTTTTAAAATAACAAAAAAGCAAAGTTCTAAAGTTGGGCCGACAATAACCATGCCCCCAAAATAAATAAATAATGTAGACTTAAAATTACGGAAATTTCGAAAAAGATTTTGGAGTTCTGGTTAGCCCGTAATCGAAAACCAAAAACAACAGTGCAAAAAGTTTTTCCCCAATAAACTAATAGAATCCTTGGCTTCATATCAAGAACATAAGAACATAAGAACGAAGGAACACTGCAGAAGGCCTACTGGCCCATGCGAGGCAGGTCCAAGTCTCCTCCCGGCTTAAGCCAATGCACCAACCTAGTCAGGTCAGGTCACATTGACTTAAGGGAGGAACACGGCAACCGACCTGGTAGCAACAAGCTATCAGGTCTAACTCACACCACCCACATCCACTCATGTATTTATCCAACCTATTTTTAAAGCTACAAAACGTTCTGGCCTCTATAACGGTACTTGGGAGTTTGTTCCACTTTATCCACAACTCTATTACCAAACCGTACTTTCCTATTCCTTCCTGAATCTGAATTTTTTCCAACTTAAAACCATTGCTGCGAGTCCTGTCTAGGCCCAGATATTTTTTACACACTATTTACATCCCCTTTATTTATTTCCCGTCTTCCATTTATACACCTCAATCATATCCCCCTAATTCTACGTCTTTCTAGAGAGTGCAGATTCAGGGCCCTTAGTCTATCCTCATAGGGAAGGTTTCGATACATGGGATCAACTTTGTCATCCTCCTTTGTACATTTTCCAGAGAGTTTATATCCATTCTGTAATAAGGTGACCAAAAACTGTGCAGCATTAATCTAAATGAGGCCAACCAAGGATGTATAGAGTTGAAGAACAACCTGAGGACTCTATTATTTATGCTTTAGATATGAAGCCAAGGATTCTATTAGCTTCATTGCGAACACTTAGGCACTGTTGTTTTGTGTTCAGATTTACTGCTACCAGAACTCCTAAATCTTTTTCGCAATCCGTAATATTAAGATATTACATTATTTGAGTTTATATGTGTGGCCATGGTTATTGTTCTGTCCAACATTTAGAACTTTCATTTGTCTATATTAAAACTGCGCATCTGCCACTTCTCCGACCACGGCTATCCGTCTTGTTCAAATCTTCCTGGAAGTGCTCGAATGTCCTCGTCAGAATGACATTCGACGGCCTATTTTGGTGTCATCGGCAAACTTGACGATGTGCTCTTTATGGCCCACATCTATGTCGATTTATGTAGATTGTGAACAGCAGGTGGCCCAAAACTGACCCCTGTGGAACACCGCTCGTGACACTTCCCCACTCAGGATTTTCTCCCATTATGCAAGAACTCTCTGCTGACTATTTGTCAACCATGCTCTATCCAGGAAAAAATTTCTCCTATTCCATGTGCTTTAATTTTCCTCAATAGTCTCTGATGTGGGCCCCTGTCAAAAGCCTTACTGAAGTCCTTTATACACAATATCATATTCATTACCATGATCTACCTCCTCAAATACCTTAGTGAAAAAAGTTAATAAATTCGTAAGGCAGGAACGCCCTTTGTAAAACCATGCTGAGATTCGTTGATTAATTTATGCTTTTCAAGGTGGCTACGAACTGCCTCGGCAATTATTGATTCCATAAATTTTCCCACTATGGAGGTTAGGCTTATTGGTCTATAGTTCGAAGCTAAGGACCTGTCACCTGTTTTGAAAATAGGTATCACATTTGCCATTTTCCACTTATCTGGCACCATGCCAGTTTGTAGTGGATATGTTGAAAAGATTAGCCAAAGGTGTGCTAAGCTCCTCTTTACATTCCTTTAGAACCCTTGCATACAGTTCATCAGGGCCTGGGGATTTGTTAGGTTTTAATTTATCTATTTGCCTAAGGACCATGTCACTTGTGACCCTAATAGTACCAGTTTTTATCGTCCTGTTCTACATAATTTATCATTACTGGAATATCGCTGGTATCCTCCTGTGTAAAAACTGAGAGGAAGTATGTGTTAAAAATTCTACACATTTCCTTATCACTGTCAGTGAGCTGACCCGAGGAACTTTTGAGTGGGCCTATCTTGTCCCTGATCTTACTTCTGTTATACCTGAAAGAATCCTTTTGGGTTAGTCTTCGATTCTCTTGCAACTTTAACCTCATAATCTCTTTTTGCTTTTCTAATTCCCTTTTTTATTTCTCTCTTTAACTGAATATATCGATTTCTCAGTTGCCCCTCTCCTCTTTTGATTTGCCTATATATGCCTCTCTTTTGACCAATCAGATATTTTAATCTATTGTTCATCCATTTAGGATCATTTTTGTTTGATCTGATTTCCCTATTTGGAACATAATTTGACTGAGCAGCTAGAAACTATGCCTGGAAAGCATCATATCGGCAACCATCACCACCTACCTGACCCTTAGTCAGGTCATTCCAGTTCAGCCCACCTAAGTAATTTTTCAGTCCTATGAAATCAGCCAAGCGAAAGTCAGGGACGGAGACTTGATTGCCATTATTAGGGGAATTCCATGATATATTAAAACTGAGTGATTTGTGATCACTTTCCCCAAGCTCATCATTAACCTCAAGATTATTAATTAGTGTTTCCCTACTGGCAAGAACCAAGTCAAGGAGGTTATTTCCCCTAGTTGGCTCTGTCACAAACTGTTTTAAAAAACAATCCTGGATCGTATCAAGAAAGTCACCTGACTCTAAATTTCCTGTCAAATTGCTCCAGTCAATCTGTCTATAGTTGAAATCTCCCTTAGCACAACATTTTCGTATGTAGATGCCTTACGAATTTCGTCCCATAGAAGTTTACTGCACTCCCTATCAAGATTTGGGGCCCTGTAAATCACACCCAAAATTAGTTTTTCTCGGCCCTCGAGAAGCTGTAACCAAACAGATTCAGTGGCTGACGCTTCTAATTTAATATCTTGTCTAACACAACAATTTAAATTGTCTCTGACATACATCGCTACTCCACCACCTTTCCTGTTGACCCCTGTCAGTGTGGAATAATTTATAGCCTTGTATGTGACATTCAGAGGGCATCTCTCTATCTTTCAGATTGAGCCAGGTCTCTGTTATAGCAATAATATCTATGTCTCCTGCACTTGCAATTAATCTTAGCTCATCTATCTTATTTCTTACACTCCTGCTATTAGTATAGTAAACCTTAAGGGAGCTAGTCCCTGCTGCCCTCTGCTGTCCCCCTTTGTTTGCTGACCTGATCTATTGTCTTTATTTATAACTTCATGCTGAATGCCTTTTATACATTTACTGTTTCCAACCCAAGTGTTGCAACCTGCTTGTTTCCCACACACACCCATACCTCTATCTTCCATCAGTTTAAAATCATAGGCATTTCACGAATGGCCTTCTCAATCGAGTCTGCAAGTGCTACCACCCCCAGCCCCAGAGAGATGTACCCCATACCTTGCATACATATCATGTTTGCCATAAAGTTGTTCCAGTTGTCATGAATGGGATTGCAAGTTCCTTGCAGTATCTGTCTAGCCAGCAATTTACACAATTGCCCTAGACAACCATTCATTTCCTACTCCCCTTCTAGGCAAGATGCTACATATGATTGGGATCCCTCCCTTAGACTTAATGAAATCTATAGCTGACCTGTACTTATCTAGCAGCTCTTCTCTCCTACCCTTCCCAATATCATTTCCCACCAGCACTGAGACAGATAATGGGCTTGCTCCCATTACCTGACATGATATTATCCAGCCTGTTGACAATGTCCCAACACCAGCTCCAGGGAAGCACACTCTATCTCTCATCTTCTTATTCCTATTACAAAAAGCACGGTCAATGTATCTTACCTGAGAGTCACCAACCACAAGAATGCGCTTACCTCCATTAGCAGGGGCAGTAGTACCCTTACCTTCACTGGCCACTGAAGTACATTCATCCTGAAGAACAGAGAAGCGATTTCCTACCTTCAGATCTTCACTCTTAACTTTCCTTACTCTGATGCGCCTTCCATTACTGTGAACTACTCGCCACTTGTAGCAGGTGCTGGGCTGCACCTCACTGCTGGTAGCCGTTGCTGCCTCCCCACAGCGAGAGACAGACTGCACCTCGCTGCTAGAAGCCTCATTCCCCACAACTCCAGCCACCTCACACTCTCTCCCAGACCCATTGAGGTGGACCTTCAGCCTCCTAATCTCCTCCTGGAGAAGCAAGACCTCCTCCTTCAACTCTCCAACCTCAATTTTTAAAACACTGCAGAAGCAAGCCATGCTTTGTAACCGTCCACACTAATCCCCAAGGCAGCTCAGGGTCTGTGACCTCACGTGACGACTGACCACTGAGTCCTCAGGTTGTTCTTCAACTCTATACATCCTTGGTTAGGCCTCATTTAGATTATGCTGCACAGTTTTGGTCACCGTATTACAGAATGGATATAAATTCTCTGGAAAATGTACAAAGGAGGATGACAAAGTTGATCTCATGTATCAGAAACCTTCCCTATGAGGATAGACTAAGGGCCCTGAAACTGCACTCTCTAGAAAGACGTAGAATTAGGGGGGATATGATTGAGGTGTATAAATGGAAGACAGGAATAAATAAAGGGGATGTAAATAGTGTGCTGAAAATATCTAGCCTAGACAGGACTCGCAGCAATGGTTTTAAGTTGGAAAAATTCAGATTCAGGAAGGATATAGGAAAGTACTGGTTTGGTAATAGAGTTGTGGATGAGTGGAACAAACTCCCAAGTACCGTTATAGAGGCCAGAACGTTGTGTAGCTTTAAAAATAGGTTGGATAAATACATGAGTAGATGTGGGTGGGTGTGAGTTAGACCTGATAGCTTGTGCTACCAGGTCGGTTGCCGTGTTCCTCCCTTAAGTCAATGTGACCTGACCTGACTAGGTTGGGTGCATTGGCTTAAGCCGGTAGGAGACTTGGACCTGCCTCGCATGGGCCAGTAGGCCTTCTGCAGTGTTCCATCGTTCTTATGTTCTTATGTGACGATTTCGCGAGTGAGTTGAGCTGATTCTTGTGATGAATGGTTTTGAAAACCGACAAGTTGAAGAATTGAGACACTTATGCAACACATGGGAATCTTTATTGAAGAAACGTTTCGCCACACAGTGGCTTCATCAGTCCAATACAAAGTAGAAATGGGTAAGGAGAGTAGAAGTATGAGGTAATCAGTCCCTCAACCTGGATTCGATGTGTTCAGTCCATCACTCTTGTAGTAAGTGCAGCATAGGGCCAGAGAGGTGGCTTATATACTGCGGTGAGATGAGTTGAAGCAGGAGGAGGCGGGATCTTAGTGGGACCTGCCACTAATGTAAGTAAGTGGCAGGTCCCACTAAGATCCCGCCTCCTCCTGCTTCAACTCATCTCACCGCAGTATATAAGCCACCTCTCTGGCCCTATGCTGCACTTACTACAAGAGTGATGGACTGAACACATCGAATCCAGGTTGAGGGACTGATTACCTCATACTTCTACTCTCCTTACCCATTTCTACTTTGTATTGGACTGATGAAGCCACTGTGTGGCGAAACGTTTCTTCAATAAAGATTCCCATGTGTTGCATAAGTGTCTCAATTCTTCAGCTGATTCTTGCTGAGCTGGGAGAGGCGGCGTCCCAGGGTGATCAGCATGGGAACGCTTCAAGGCTGACTCGGTGTAAGAAGACACTATTCATCTTGCTGCGGAAGTCGTCAAGGTCGAAACATCTTAAAGTAACAAGTTCGTCACCTAGGTAGCTCATTTCCAGAGTAACGTCATACCTGGTTACCTGGAGGTTACCTGGAGGTTATTCCGGGGATCAACGCCTCCGCGGACCGGTCCATGACCAGGCCTCCCTGTGGATCAGGGCCTGATCAACCAGGCTGTTACTGCTGGAAGCACGCAGTCTAACGTACGAGTCACAGCCCGGCTGATCCGGCACTGACTTTAGGTATCTGTCCAGCTCTCTCTTGAAGGCAGCCAGGGGCTTATTGGTAATTCCCCTAATGCTTGATGGGAGGCTGTTGAACAGTCTTGGGCCCCGGACACTTATGATGTTTTCTCTTAGTGTACCAATGGCGCCCCTACTTTTAATTGGGGGTATTTTGCATCGCCTGCCCAGTCTTTTACTTTCGTAGGGAGTGATTTCTGTGTGCAGATTCGGGACCATTCCTTCCAGGATTTTCCAAGTGTAGATTATGATATATCTCTCTCTCCTGCGTTCCAACGAGTACAAGTCAAGTGCTTCCAAGCGTTCCCAGTAGCTTGACAGAAGGATCTCTGTACACTCTCTAGATCTGCAATTTCACCTACTTTGAATGGAGATGTTAGTGTACAGCAGTATTCCAGCCTAGAGAGAACAAGTAATTTGAAGGAAAGTAATTTGAAAAGGATCATCATGGGCTTGGCATCTCTCGTTTTGAAAGTTCTCATTATCCATCCTATCATTTTCTTTGCACGTGCGATCGTGGCACTGTTGTGATCCTTGAAAGTGAGATCCTCAGACATTACTACTCCCAGGTCCCTTACATTATTTTTCCGCTCTATTGTATGGCCGGAGTCAGTAGTATACTCTGTTCTAGTTATTATCTGCTTCAGTTTTCCATAACGGAGTAGTTGGAATTTGTCCTCATTGAACATCATATTGTTTTCCGTTGCCCACTGGAAAACTTTGTTTATATCTTCTTGGAACGAAAGAAGAAATGAGCACTGCAACAGGCCTACTGGCCCATGCTAGGCAGGTCCAAGCTACCCACTGGCCTAAGCTAGTTAGGTCGAAGTCACGTTGTGTAGTTTTAAAAATGGACTAGACAAATACACGAGTGAATGTGGGTGGGTGTAAGATGGGTTTCTTTAGCTTGGACCAGTAGGCCTGCTGCAGTGCTGTGACAGATGTATGGATATATACACTGAGGGTATGGGTATATACACTGAGAGTTTAGTTTGATCCCTGTTTTGGGTATTAAAGTATTCTTGGCCAGAAAATGACTTGGACTTGCCTAGCATGGGCCAGTAGGTCTGCTACAGTGCTCCTTCTTTCTTGTTCTTGACTAGTGGTGAAAGCGTCACATGTTAATAAATTAGACACATGAGTGTCAATAAAGATACCCAAGTGTTGCACATGTGTCTAATTTTTCAACCTGTCAATTCTCTAAACCGTTTGTCTGAAAACGTGACATGGAGCCTTAATGACCCCTCGTGTAGTCGATAGGTTTTAAACTCCCATTAATCAACCAATCAATTTTCAGGTGTTCTATGTAAAGTTTGACCACGACAGACCTAAAAGGAAAAACTATGGCTGGTTGAGTTTAAAGCCTATCTCCCGCACGAGGGCTGAATGCCACCTGGTCACCACCAGTCAAGAATACTTTAATACCTAAAATAGTGATTAATGTAAACTCTCTGTGTATATACACAGTTTACATCCTCCCAGTGTATATACACTTAGAGAAATGCATCTCTTGGTGTATTTACACTGAAAGACATACACGTCTCAGTGTATATACGGCCAGAGACATACTCCCCTCGGTATATATACACAGAGATATACACCTCTCGGTGTATATATCCCATGAAAAACTCCATATACGAAAGATTTTCCATTCTCAAAACGAAATATAAGATAAAATTACAAATGAAAGGATATGGTGTTTGCATGCAATTATGTACACGGGAATTTGTACACCACAGACATACAGACGCACACGTGTTAATGTGCACACACACACACACACACACACACACACACACACACACACACACACACACACACACACACACACACACACACACACAAGGGCAAAGAAGGCCGCAGACGGAGTACAGTCTAGGGGGTCAGAGACTACAAACCTCACTCAAGGAAAAAGATCTTGGGGTGAGTATAACACCAGGCACATCTCCTGAAGCGCACATCAACCAAATAACTGCTGCAGCATATGGGCGCCTGGCAAACCTCAGAACAGCATTCCGACATCTTAATAAGGAATCATTCAGGACCCTGTACACCGTGTATGTTAGGCCCATATTGGAGTATGCGGCACCAGTTTGGAACCCACACCTAGCCAAGCACGTGAAGAAACTAGAGAAAGTGCAAAGGTTTGCAACAAGACAAGTCCCAGAGCTAAGAGGTATGTCCTACGAGGAGAGGTTAAGGGAAATCAACCTGACGACACTGGAGGACAGGAGAGATAGGGGGGACATGATAACGACATACAAAATACTGAGAGGAATTGACAAGGTGGACAAAGACAGGATGTTCCAGAGATTGGACACAGTAACAAGGGGACACAGTTGGAAGCTGAAGACACAGATGAATCACAGGGATGTTAGGAAGTATTTCTTCAGCCACAGAGTAGTCAGTAAGTGGAATAGTTTGGGAAGCGATGTAGTGGAGGCAGGATCCATACATAGCTTTAAGCAGAGGTATGATAAAGCTCACGGCTCAGGGAGAGTGACCTAGTAGCGATCAGTGAAGAGGCGGGGCCAGGAGCTCGGACTCGACCCCCGCAACCTCAACTAGGTGAGTACAACTAGGTGAGTACACACACACACACACACACACATGCAAAATTTATGAACAGTGAATGGCAGGAAACTCCATTCATAGCTTCAAGAACAGATGAGAGAGGGGTCAAGAGAACAGGAGAAAACAGGGGTCGTTCAGTCACTTTTGGAGTTTCGATAAGGGACCAGGAGCCAAGTCTCGACCCACACAACCACAGCTAGGCGAGTACAACTCGGTGGGTACATGTTTTTGAGTACAATCGCTGAGTACACACATATCTGAAAGCACACGTAAGTATTTACACTACAGTCATGGACTGGTCTTTTCCTTTTTAAAGGACGAAGAATAGTGAGTTATAGTGAACTAGTTGGCAGACAGGCAGGCAAAGTAGATAGATAAACAGTTAGACAGTTAGGAAGAAAGGCAGTGGAATAGGTAGATAAATAAGTAGGCAGATGTAAAGGCAGGCAGGCAAATAAATAAGTAGGTAGATAGGAAGGCAGGCAGGTAGGTAGATAACTAAGCAGGTACATGAGAAGGCAGGCAGGTAGGTAGGTAGATAACTAAGTAGGTGCATGAGATGGCAGGCAGGTGAGGGCAGGAAGCAAGAGTGTATAAAGTCAATACGTACACAGACGCGAGTTTCGCGTGACTACCAAACATGTTGTGTGAAACGAGGTTGAGGAGGGGAGGTGGGGAAGGAAGGTAGGGAGAGGTGGGTAGGGAAGGTTGGGAGAGGTGGGGAGGGAAGGTTGGGAGAGGTGGGGAGGGATGGCAGGGGGAGGAGGGAAAGTGGGGAGGTGTAGGTAACCTCTGGTCAGTTTTACACTCTCGACTTGGATTTCCGTGTAATAACCTGAAAAAGCCTCCTCTGATCGACTGCAGACTGTGAAACACTGGTGCAGGCTATTTACAACCATCTGCCTGTTACTACAGTGTGTTATTATAATTATTATAATCATACTAAGAGCTAAACCCACAAGGGTCACACATACTGCAGTGTGGAGCTGAAACTGTGTCAGTTGCATTTACAAAATAACACTTTTTTTTATACTAAAACTAACTTAAATGTGACTCACGAAATCGTAATGACACGATTGCAAACAAACCATGCCACGGGTGGGGATTGAACTCATGGCCAGTGAGTCGTAAAACTGGCCGTGGCTTACGCGCTGGCCTGGAGTTTTACGACTCACTCGCCACGAGTTCAATCCCAACCCGTGGTATAAGAGCATAAGAGAAAAGGGAAACACTGCAATGACCTACCGTCCCTTTGCGAGGCAGGTCCAAGTACTACCGGCTCAGCCGGTGGGTGCGGGTCCAGGTCCATAAAAACATAAAGAACATAAGAACGAAGGGAAAACACTGCAAAAGGCCAAACTGGCCCATGCGAGGCAGGTCCAATTTCTCCTCCCGGCTTAAGCCAATGCCCCCAAACCTAGTCAGGTCAGGTCACATTGACTTAAGGGAGGAACACGGCAACCGACCTGGTAGCACAAGCTATCAGGTCCAACTCACACCCACCATGTATTTATCCAACCTATTTTTAAAGCTACACAACGTTCTGGCCTCTATAACTGTACTCGGGAGTTTGTTCCACTCATCCACAACTCTTTTTACCAAACCAGTACTTTCCTATATCCTTCCTGAATCTGAATTTTTCAACTTAAAACCATTGCTGCGAGTCCTGTCTAGGCAGATATTTTCAGAACACTATTTACATCCCCTTTATTTTTTCCTGTCTTCCATTTATACACCTCAATCATATCCCCCTAATTCTACGTCTTTCTAGAGAGTGCAGATTCAGGGCCCTTAGTCTATCCTCATAGGGAAGGTTTCTGATACTGGGATAAACTTTGTCATCCCCCTTTGTACATTTTCCATAGAATTTATATCCATCTGTAAAACGGTGACCAAAACTGTGCAGCATAATCTAAATGAGGTCTAACCAAGGATGTATAGAGTTGAAGAAAACCTGAGGACTCCTATTATTTATGCTTCTTGATATGAAGCCAAGGATTCTATTAGCTTTATTGCGAACACTTATGCACTGTTGTCTTGGTTTCAGATTACTGCTAACCAGAACTCCTAAATCTTTTTCGCAATTCGTAATATTAAGATCTACATTATTTAGTTTATATGTGGCATGGTTATTGTCCCGTCCAACATTTAGAACTTTGCATTTGTCTATATTAAACTGCATCTGCCACTTCTCCGACCACTGCATCAGTCTATTCAAATCTTCGACGGCTTATTTTGGTGTCATCGGCAAACTTACCGATGTCGCTCTTTATGCCCTAATCTATGTCGTTTATGTAGATTGTGAAAAGCAGGGGGCCCAACACTGACCCCTGTGGAACACCGCTCGTAACGCTTCCCCCCTCTGATTTCTCCCCATTTATGCAAACTCTCTGCTGCCTATTTGTCAACCATGCCTCTATCCAGGAAAAAAATTCTCCTCCTATTCCATGGCTTTAATTTTCCTCAATAGTCTTGATGTGGGACCCTGTCAAAAGCCTTACTGAAGTCCATATACACAATATCATATTCTTACCATGATCTACCCCTCAAATACCTTAGTGAAAAAAAGTTAATAAATTCGTAAGGCAGGAACGCCCCCTTTTTAAAAACCCTGTGAGATTCGTTGATTAATTTATGCTTTTCAAGGTGGCTACGAACTGCCTCGGCAATTATTGATTCCATAATTTTCCCACTATGGAGGTTAGACTTATTGGTCTATAGTTCGAAGCTTAGGGGCCCGTCACCTATTTTGAAAATAGGTTCACATTTGCCATTTTCCACTTATCTGGCACCATGCCAGTTTGTAGTGGTATGTTGAAAAGATTAGCCAAAGGTGTGCTAAGCTCCTCTTTACATTCCTTTAGAACCTTGCATACAGTTCATTTAGGGCCTGGGGATTTGTTAGGTTTTAATTTATCTATATGCCTAAGGGCCATGTCACTTGTGACCTAATCGTGCACAGTTTATTATCGTCTGTTCTACATAATTTTTTCATTACTGGAATATGCTGGTATCTCTGTGTAAAAACTGAGAGGAAGTATGTGTTAAAAATTCTACACAAATTTTCCCTTATCACTGTCAGTGAGCTGACCGAGGAAAATTTGAGTGGGCCTATCTTGTCCCTGATCTTACTTCTGTATACCTGAAAGAATTTCCCTTTTTGGGTTAGTCTTCGATTCTCTTGCAACTTTAACCTCATAATCTCTTTTTGCTTTTCTAATTCCCTTTTTTATTTCTCTCTTTAACTGAATATATCGATTTCTTAATTGCCCTCTCCTTTTTTTGATTTGCTAATTTTGCCTCTTTTTTGACCAATCAGATATTTTAATTATTGTTCATCCATTTAGGATCATTTTTTTTGATCTGATTTCCCTATTTGGAACATAATTTGACTGAGCAGCTAGAACTATCCCCTGGAAAGCATTCATATCGGCAACCATCACCACATACCTGACCTTAGTCAGGTCTTTCCCAGTTCAGCCCCCTAAGTAATTTTTCCAGTCCTATGAAATCAGCCAAGCGAAAGTCAGGGACGGAGACTTTGATTGCCATTTATTAGGGGAATTCATGATATATTAAAACTGAGTGATTTGTGATCACTTTCCCAAGTCATCATTAACCTCAAGATTATTAATTAGTGTTTCCCAAACTGGCAAAAAACCCAAATCAAGGAGGTTTTTCCCCTAGTAGGCTCTGTCACAAACTTTTTTTAAAAAACAATCCTGGATCGTATTCAAGAAGTACCTGACTCTAAATTTCTGTCAAATTGCTCCAGTCAATCTGTCTATAGTTGAAATTTTCCAATTAGCACAAACAATTTCGTATGTAGATGCCTTACGAATTTCGTCCCATAGAAGTTTACTGCACTCCCTATCAAGATTTTGGGGCCCTGTAAAATTTACACCAAAATTGTTTTTCTCGGCCCCCGAGAAGCTGTAACCAAACAGATTCAGTGGCTGACGTTCTAATTTAATATCTTGTCAACACAACAAATTTTAAAATTTCTCTGACATACATCGCTACTCCCACCACCTTTCCCGTTGACCCTGTCCCGTGTGGAATAATTTATAGCCTTGTATGTGACATTCAGAGGGCTCTCTCTTCTTTCAGATTGAGCCAGGTCTTGTTATTGCAATATTCTTGTTTCCTGCACTTGCAATTTTTTCTTAGCTCATCTATTCTTATTTCTTACACTCCTGCTATTTTTGTATAGTTAAACCTTAGGGAGCTAGTCCCTTGCTTTCCCCCTGCTGTCCCCCTTTGTTTGCTGACTGATCTATTGTCTTTATTTATAACTTCATGCTGAATGCCTTTTATACATTTACTGTTTCCAACCCAAGTGTTGCAACCTGTTGTTTCCCACACACACCCATACCTCTATTTCCCTCAGTTTAAAATCATAGGCATTTCACGAATGGCCTTCTCAATCGAGTCTGCAAGTGCTACCACCCCAGCCCAGAGAGATGTACCCCATCCCTTGCATACATATCATGTTTGCCCTAAAAGTTGTTCCAGTTGTCAATTTAATGGGATTGCAAGTTCCTTGCAGTAAACTGTTAGCCAGCAATTTACACCAATTGCCCTGACAAACAATTCATTTCCTACTCCCCTTCTAGGCAAGATGCTACTATGATTGGGATCCCTCCCTTAGACTTAATGAATCTATAGCTGACCTGTACTTATCTAGCAGCTCTTCTCTCCTACCCTTCCCAATATCATTTCCACCAGCACTGAGACAGATAATGGGCTTGTTCCCATTACCTGACATGATATTATCCAGCCTGTTGACTATGTCCCCAACACCAGCTCCAGGGAAGCACACTCTATCTCTCATCTTCTTATTCCTATTACAAAAAGCACGGTCAATATATCTTACCTGAGAGTCACCAACCACAAGAATGCACAAGCTTGTCAGGTCCAGCTCACACTTACCCACACCCACTCATGTATTTATCTAACCTATTTTTAAAACTACACGACGTCTTAGCTTCTATAGTTTAACTTAAATGTGTCTGTTGTGAAGTGCTTCAGTTTTTTTAATGTCTGATACATCTGATGAGAAGGAGGATACTTCTTGGTTTTAGGTTGTGTAAAGTAGAAAATTGACTAAGATGGTGTGTGGTGGTCTGGTAACAGAGTTGTGCATGTGTGGAACAAACTCCTGAGTAGCGTCAGTGAAGTTAAAACCTTGTGTAGTTTTAAAATAGGTTAGACAAATACCTGACTGGGTGTGAGTTGGACTTGACTATCGTTCCTTCCTTCCTTCTTAAGTTAATGTAACTTGGACCTACCTAGCATGGGCCAGTAGACCTGCTGCAGTACTTCTTCTTTCTTATGATTTTGTGTGATAACTAGAGAATGTATCATCCGGAAGCCTCCAAACTGTACTTTTTTTTCCCCAAAAAGGAAGCTTCACATTGATTTTAGTCTAACTTTAAATTACACATTTTTTAAGTTTTCCATGCAATAACTGGAGAATGACTCTTGTGATAGGTTTCAAACTATAAACGATTCTTGGATATTTCAATGTACTATTCTTTGTGACTATATTAAAGTAGAGGAGGCTGGGGTTATGGGATACAGGAACACCTCTCGGGGATGGCACAGCCAGCCAACCATCTAGTTATTGCCAAATTCACAAGCAAGCGCTAAATCCGTAAGGTTTAGGAGAGAGTAGCCCCATTTCCTTAGATCAAGAGGTCAGTAACTTCTCTAGGCTTCAAATCAATTTAGTTCTGGATGTTCTCTCATACATGTGTGCGTATTACACACACACACACACACACACACACACACACACACGGTCACGCACCCACACGGTCACGCATCGGTAACAGCCTGGTTGATCAGACCCTGATCCACCATGAGACCTGGTCTCAGACCGGGCCCGGGGGCGTTGACCCCCGAAACCCTCTCCAGGTAAACTCCAGGTACACACTCTCGCACCGACACGCATGCCCATACCCTCACACACGCAAACCCACACACGATAAGACTCTTGGAGCAGGGAGAGAGTGGACCTAGTAGCGATCAGCGAAGAGGCGGGGCCAGAAGCTATGAATCGACCCCTGCAGCCACAAATAGGTGAGTACACATATGGAAGTTGTGAATCGACTCGTGCAACCACATACAGGCGAATACGTACACACACACACACACACACACACACACACACACACACACACACACACACACACACACACACACACACCAGGAGCTCGGACTCGGGGCCAGGAGCTCGGACTCGACCCCCGCAACCTCAACTAGGTGAGTACACACACACAGACACACAGACACACACACACACACACA
>NC_069455.1:5088820-5126320 GCF_026875155.1 Cherax quadricarinatus | reverse complement strand
GTATGTGTGTTAAGGTGGCCGGCTGGGTCGATTCTTCCTCACGTAAGTCTTAATAAATCGAGCATCGAGGCTATTGTAATTATTATTTTCATTACATTGAAGGGAAAGCGCTAATGTCAGCATAGCTGCTGATCCCCTGTATACGTTGTGTAGCTTATCTGAGTATCATAGTTAGTACCATCCATATGTGTTATATAGACGACCCCTTGCTAGACTTAGCGCTAACATGTGACGTCACACGGTGCTGCTTGTGGGCGGGGGTCACCCTGTCCCTTTCTCAGTTCCCGGATAGACCTATAGGCAAACAGGCAATACAGGTGTTACCAGCCGTACTCTTGTGTATTCCTACACCACCATTACCTCCTAGAACCCTCCACTCAACACTAAAGCCACATGGGTCATACAGCTCCTGGCCAATAGGAATTAAATTTTTATTACTGAGTTACATACGTATTATACAATTTTTTTAATACGAATGTCGTGACGGAATACATGTTTTAGAATCATAATCATGTATAGTACATTATATCTTACCCAAGATAACGCAACCAAGCCCAAACACTGTGGTGTATTTCCATGAATCAAGGAGTGATGGTCAACATTAAAGTATACGTTGTACGTACATAAAGCATAAAGAAGGAGCACTGCAGCAGGACTACTGGCACATGCTAGGCAGGTCCAAATCACCTACTAGCCTTAGCCAGTCAGGTCAGATTATTATTATTATTATTATTATTATTATTATTATTATTATTATTATTATTATTATTATTATTATTATTATTATTATTATTATTATGTAGCTGTTTTAACTTTTTTGTTTAAATACTAAGATATTACAAGGACCCCCAATTAAAAGAATTCACTTTCTCTGACTTTTTTGGGTTATCCTAGGTAATCTGACCGCGGGTTCAATCCCGGCCGGGGTATGGTTAATTTACATATGTTACTATGTATGATAATTCCTGTAACTGTTTTTATGTGTACCGGTATCCTTGAATTTGCATTGATAAAGCCACTGGTTGGCGAAACGTCCATCTAATTTTCATCGTGTGTACCTGTACCCAAATAAACTTACTAATGACCACTGCGTCAAAGCTGCTGGAAGGTATTGACGCACTTTCCCATGAGGCTGCCGCAAGGCAAGCTGGCCTTCCTGCCACAGCCACCAGAAACACCGTTTTCTTTGCGCCAGCAGCCATTTCAACAGTAACCATGGGAATCTGTCATGCCTTGAGACCACAGGGGTAGCAAGAATAAGGAATGGGCAGGATAGATAAGAGGAAAACGGGGTGGGTAGATTGGAAGTGACATGCAAGAAAGGCTAAGTGACTTAATTAATTTGGGTTGGTTTTAATGGAGTGTTGGTCATCACATAATGAGTACTGTATCCTAGGTAATTTATACCTAACCCAATAAAGCAAATCTGACTTATTTCTACTGAGGTTGTTATGTAAATCCTCCCCCTGTATGTGACTCACAGCTGTCGACTAACACCTGAGAACCTATTTACCAATAGGTAACATGGGCAGCAGGTGTTAGGTTGTCCATACGTCCCGCCTCGTGTGGGGATCTATCATACGACCCTTCGATAGTGACCCCATAACGTTACGATTCACATGTACACAACAAGGCAGTGCACAAGTGTGCACTGCCTTGTTGTGCTCTAAATCCGCCAAAAATATGGATTGCAGTCATTTCTCAGAGCATATATACTGAGATACACATACACGTTTCGGTGTATTTACACTGCTGCTCTGCGTACATACAAAGATATACCCCTGGAAAGTTTTATACATTAATACAACGGATACAATGATCATATAAGAGTTGTTCTAGCCACGATATTGTGAATTGTTCTAGCCATGATATTGTGAATTGTTCCATATGCGGTTTTGTGAATTGTTCTAGTCACGGTATTGTGTTCCATCCACGGTTTTGTGAATTGTTCCATCCACGGTACTGTGAATTGTTCTAGCCACGGTATTGTGCTGAAGTCATGGTATTGTGCTGAATCCATAGTACTGTGCTGCAACCACAACTGTATTGATACCACGGTACTGTGTTGCAGCCACAGTATTTTGTTGTAATCACGGTATTATGTTGCAGTGTTGTGTTTCAGCCACGGTAGCGTTGCAGCCCTAGTATTGTGTTGCAGTCACAGTTGTTTCAGCCACGGTATTGTGTTGCAGACACGGTATTGTGTTGCATAGTATTGTGTTGATGCTACGGTAGTGTTGCAGCTACAGAATTGTTGCAACCACGGTATTGTGTTGCATTCACCCTGACAACTAGACTTGTCGAAGAGATCTTGATCCGAGGAACTGGCCTAATACCCTCCTCTTCCTTAAATCACACCAGATTTATTCTCCATATCCTCAGGTGCTGCATCACCCCTACGGGATTAGCGCTTCGCAAAGAACGCAAACCGAGAATATCAATGCCCTTATTTTAGCGATTCTCACGCAACAATAAACATTCTAAGGGCATACACGAATGTTTATACAAACACAGATGTACTTAGCGAGGCCGCAACGTAGTTGTACTGTAGGATGTAGTGAGATTTTTGGGGCATTTGGTTTACCTGGCGGGAGCGTTGGCAGCGACGTCCTCCCCCGACCACACCTCAGTAAGTACTGAAGTTGTGGTCCTGAGACAATAATGTTCCCACAACTGATGTGAAAAGTACAGCTGTCTTAACTATACGTATTATTATAATCGAAACTAAACGCTAAACCCACAAGGGTCATACAGCGCTACTGCCACGTAAGAAGTTGCGTATGTATATTACCTGGATACCTGGAGAGAGTTTCGGGAGTCAACGCCCCCGCGGCTGGGTCTGAAACTAGGCCTCGTGGTGGATCAGGGTCTGATTAACCAGGCTGTTACTGTTGGCCGCCTCCAAACTGACGTACGAGCCACAGCCTGGTTGGTCAGGTACTGACTTTAGGTACCTATCAAGTGCCTTCTTTAAGACAGCTAGGGATCTATGGGTATGCTGGGAGGCAGTTGAACAGTGTTATTGTGTTGTCTGTCAGCGTACTGTGGCACTCCTGCTTTTCATAGGAGGAATGTTGCATCTCCTGCCGAGTCTTTTGCTTTCATAGGGAGTGATTTTCGTGTGCAAGTTTGGTACTAATCCCTCTAGGATTTTCCAAGTGTATATTACCATGTATTTCTCTCGCTTGCGTTCCAGGGAATACAGATCAAGGGGCTTCAACCATTTCCAGTAATTTAGGAGCTTTATCGTACTTATATGTGCCGTGAAAGTTCTTTGTACACTCTCTAGGTCTGCAATGTCGCCAGCCTTGAAGGGGGCAGTTAGTGTACAGCAGTATTCCAGCCTAGAGGGAACAAGCGATTTGAAGAGAATCATCATGGGCTTGACGTCCCTAGTTTTGAAGGTTCTCATTATCCATCCCATCATTTTCCTAGCAGATGGTCGATACATTGTTGTGGTCTTTGAAGGCGAGATCCTCTGACATTATCACTCCCAGGTCCTTCACATTATTTTTCCGCTCTGTTGTATGGTTAGAATTTGTGGGATACCCTGACACATTTTTAATTTCCTCAAGTTTCCCATATCTGAGTAGTTGAAATTTCTCCTCGTTGAACTTCATATTGTTCTGAGTGGCCCATTTGAAGATTTGGTTGATGTCCGCTTGGAGTCTGGCGGTGTCTTCGATGGAGGTCACTGCTATGGTAATCCGGGTGTCATCAGCAAAGGAAGACACGGAGCTATTACCTGGAGTTTACCTTGAGAGAGTTCCGGGGGTCAACGCCCCCGCGGCCCGGTCTGAGACCAGGCCTCCTGGTGGATCAGAGCCTGATCAACCAGGCTGTTGCTGCTGGCTGCACGCAAACCAACATACGAGCCACAGCCCGGCTGATCCGGAACTGACTTTAGGTGCTTGTCCAGTGCCAGCTTGAAGACTGCCAGGGGTCTGTTGGTAATCCCCCTTATGTGTGCTGGGAGGCAGTTGAACAGTCTCGGGCCCCTGACACTTATTGTATGGTCTCTTAACGTGCTAGTGACACCCCTGCTTTTCATTGGGGGGATGGTGCATCGTCTGCCAAGTCTTTTGCTTTCGTAGTGGGTGATTTTCGTGTGCAAGTTCGGTACTAGTCCCTCTAGGATTTTCCAGGTGTATATAATCATGTATCTCTCCCTCCTGCGTTCCAGGGAATACAGGTTTAGGAACCTCAAGCGCTCCCAATAATTGAGGTGTTTTATCTCCGTTATGCGCGCCGTGAAAGTTCTCTGTACATTTTCTAGGTCGGCAATTTCACCTGCCTTGAAAGGTGCTGTTAGTGTGCAGCAATATTCCAGCCTAGATAGAACAAGTGACCTGAAGAGTGTCATCATGGGCTTGCATCTCTGTCTATGTCAGAAATGAGGATGAGGAACAGGATGGGATGGGAGCGAGTACTGTGCCTTGTGGAACAGAGCTTTTCACTGTAGGTGCCTCAGACTTTACTCTGTTTACTATTACTCTTTGTGTTCTATTTGCCAGGAAGTTATAGATCCATCTACTAACTTTTCCTGTTATTCCTTTATCACGCATTTTGTGTGCTATTACACCATGGTCACACTTGTCGAAAGCTTTTGCAAAGTCTGTGTATACTACATCTGTATTTTGTTTATCATCTACAGCATCCAGGACCTTGTCATAGTGGTTCAGTAGCTGAGACAGGCAGGAGCGACCTGCTCTAAACCCGTGTTGTCCTGTAGTAATTTTGTGGAAATTTATTTGGTCCCTAAAGTTCCACAGGACAGATCCAGCATGGCCGTGATGGAACGGCTGAGCTGGATGGCCCTTATACCCCACCCAAACATAAAAGCATTCTCTCGAGTTGGCGGGGATTGTTGGTAAGCTTATTTAATTTATAGATTTACCCTTCAGGGAAGGAGTAGGTAGTTTTACTGGTAGTACACTAATATTAGGATTATTGAGGCAACTGTAGATAATAATAATGTAGACCTAAGACCTTAACATACGTAGTAATAGGCCGATAATGTAGGCAAACACTAGATTAAGTTAGCTAGGGAGAACTGGCAGCCCTAGCTTGAATGACGAGGCGTGGGTCTCAAAGACACAATAGCGTCCTTCTTAAGACAGACACCAACTGGACAAGACGTGCCATGATCAGCAGACGGCGCCCCCCACGTGTCTTCACATTTGAGGCCTGGGGAAATCTGGTAGAGGCACCTCGATGTACCGTAGATGACCTACTCCATCAGGCCCATACAGTAAGACAAGACCTCCACTTTATCTCGTAGATTTCTGGCCAGTGTCTGGGGAGATTGTAAGTGAGTTTGATCTGTGGGCCCGGTGTGCAACAGGCAGTGCATGCCCAGTAAGTGCCAGTGTCTCAAGGCAGTCTGGAAGCTAGTGTCCGTGTCTGCATAGTTATACTAGGGGATACATACCCTCTTGGATATAGGAATTTCTGAGGTGCAGGCAGGACACTAATAATGATTGAATATTGCAGGAATTAAGGCTCCGGGTTGCAAGTGGTTTCTGAGGGGAAGTCCAAAGGGGCTAAGGCTAAGCTTAGGGAAGTTGAAGATCAGGATATATGCTGCAACACCAAGTAAGTTAGTCCTTTATACGTGCATGCAGGCGAGTTTTCTTGCAACATCAATCATTTGTGAAAATCTGTCCTATAAGCCACTTGTGAGGCTGAGGTACCCACATCAGAGCTCGGTGTCAACAGAGTTTGCCAGGGTAGGTGAGTCACTTGGAGGCAGTCCACACAAATTTTCACAAATTTGCAATTGCTTTACTGCCACCTTTGTGGAGTGGGGCTATGTCTGTTGTTTTTAGTGAGTGTGGGATGACCCCTGTGTCCATGCTCCATCTCCATAGAATGCTGAAGGCATGTTCTTGATGAACACAAAGTTCCATGAGTCTGGGCCTGGGGCAGAGTGCATGGGCATGTCATTTATTGCCTTTTCAAAGTCTTGTGGTGCTAGGATAATATCCGAGATTTTTGAGATGACCAAATTTTGGGTCCTGTTCATCAAGAATTCATTTGGATTATCGACCCTTAGTCTGGTCAGCTGCTCGCTGAACACTGAGCCATATTGGAACTTTAGTACCTCACTTATTTCTTGGCTGTCATCTGTGTATGTTCCATCTTGCGTAAAGGCCCAAAACTGGATGTTGTTTTTTCCTTAGATTTGGCATAAGAGAAGAAATATTTTATTTTTGTTTTCAGTTTCCTGCAATTCTTGTCTCCTATAAGATTCCTTCAGCTTATCGATATTTGCAGTTTCATTAACCAGTGCTTCTCTTCGTATATCAGATATATATTGGCCCCTCTCAGCAGCTCTGTGACTCGTCGCCTTCCTCTGTATAGGGAGCGTCTCTCTCTTTCTAGTTTACATCTACTCAAAGAGATGGCCCCGATCGTAAAACATACATATATATATATATATATATATATATATATATATATATATATATATATATATATATATATATATATATATATATATATATATATATAATGTCGTTGTTCGTAATTAATTCGTTCCTGGAGCCGTTACTATAAACGAAATTTACGATTTACGAATCAATTTTCCCCATAAGAAATAATGTAAATGCAATTAATCCGTTCCTGACACCCAGAAGTATTAAAACAAAAAAATTTTTAACATGAAATATACATGTAGTACATAAACAATACAATGGGAAATGATGAATGAAACATTAACAGCATAACACTTACCTTTATTGGAGATTCTTCTTAGTGTATGGGAGACTGGAGGAGGAGAGAGAGTGGATTGTTTATAGTTTGGAAGGGGAATTCCCTTCCATCAACACCTCAGGTACCATTTGCTTTTCTGGGGTTGCTTCTCTTCTCTGTTTCTTAATGCCACTAGGACCACCTTGAGAGTCACTGGAGTCCTGTCTCACAAAATAACTGTGGAGAGAGCTCTGTTTCTGGCATCTCTTTAACACTTCCCTAAAATGGCCCAAGACTTTGTCACTGTACATGTTGCCAACCTGGCTTGCAACAACATTGTTAGGGTGATGTTTCTCCATAAAGTTTTCCATCTTACCCCACATAGTAAAAATCTCTTTAATTTCTGAAGAAGGCACCTTCTTCCATCTCTCTTCCTCCTCCTCTGCAGCAAGATTCTGAGCTGCGATGTGTTGCTCTTCCTGCTGAAGCTCTTGCAGCTCCTCAGTGGTGAGCTCCTCATTGTGGTCTTCCACCAATTCTTCCACATCCTCCAAACTCACATCCAACCCCATGGAACTCCCCAGTGCCACAATTGATTTTACAACAGACATAGGCTCATTAGGGTCAGTCCCAAATTCTTCAAAATCCCTCTTGTCGACACAATCTGACCCATGCCTTACTATTAGATTTCCAAAACACACACAATTTACTTTTCATAACATTGTTTTTCCTGAACACTCTGGGATTTTCAGAATGGTGCACTAGTAATGGCTTCACTTTGAAATCCCCACTAGCATTAGCACAGAACATTAGCGTCAGCCTGTCTTTCATAGGCTTGTGTCCTGGCATTGCCTTTTCCTCTTGTGTAATGAAGGTCCTCTTTGGCATTTTCTTCCAAAAGAGGCCTGTTTCGTCACAATTGAACACTTGTTCAGGTTTCAGTCCTTCAGGGAGACACTGGTCAGAGAAATAGCAAGCATCGAACTTAAGCTAAAAGAATCCTTTAGGAGTCAGGAATCGCGGGAAGAACTAAAAGCTATAAATGAAATCGAAAGAAACCCAAAGTATTTCTTCTCCTATGCCAAATCAAAATCGAGAACAACGCCCAGTATTGGGCCCCTACTTAAACAAGATGGGTCCTACACAGATGACAGCAAGGAAATGAGTGAGCTACTCAAGTCCCAATATGACTCAGTTTTTAGCAAGCCGCTAACCAGACTGAGAGTCGAAGATCAAAATGAATTTTTTATGAGAGAGCCACAAAATTTGATTAACACAAGCCTATCCGATGTTATCCTGACGCCAAATGACTTCGAACAGGCGATAAATGACATGCCCATGCACTCTGCCCCAGGGCCAGACTCATGGAACTCTGTGTTCATCAAGAACTGCAAGAAGCCCCTATCACGAGCCTTTTCCATCCTATGGAGAGGGAGCATGGACACGGGGGTCGTCCCTCAGTTACTAAAAACAACAGACATAGCCCCACTCCACAAAGGGGGCAGTAAAGCAACAGCAAAGAACTACAGACCAATAGCACTAACATCCCATATCATAAAAATCTTTGAAAGGGTCCTAAGAAGCAAGATCACCACCCATCTAGAAACCCATCAGTTACACAACCCAGGGCAACATGGGTTTAGAACAGGTCGCTCCTGTCTGTCTCAACTACTGGATCACTACGACAAGGTCCTAAATGCACTAGAAGACAAAAAGAATGCAGATGTAATATATACAGACTTTGCAAAAGCCTTCGACAAGTGTGACCATGGCGTAATAGCGCACAAAATGCGCGCTAAAGGAATAACAGGAAAAGTTGGTCGATGGATCTATAATTTCCTCACTAACAGAACACAGAGAGTAGTCGTCAACAGAGTAAAGTCCGAGGCAGCTACGGTGAAAAGCTCTGTTCCACAAGGCACAGTACTAGCTCCCATCTTGTTCCTCATCCTCATATCCGACATAGACAAGGATGTCAGCCACAGCACCGTGTCTTCCTTTGCAGATGACACCCGAATCTGCATGACAGTGTCTTCCATTGCAGACACTGCAAGGCTCCAGGCGGACATCAACCAAATCTTTCAGTGGGCTGCAGAAAACAATATGAAGTTCAACGATGAGAAATTTCAATTACTCAGATATGGTAAACATGAGGAAATTAAATCTTCATCAGAGTACAAAACAAATTCTGGCCACGAAATAGAGCGAAACACCAACGTCAAAGACCTGGGAGTGATTATGTTGGAGGATCTCACCTTCAAGGACCATAACATTGTATCAATCGCATCTGCTAGAAAAATGACAGGATGGATAATGAGAACCTTCAAAACTAGGGAGGCCAAGCCCATGATGACACTCTTCAGGTCACTTGTTCTATCTAGGCTGGAATATTGCTGCACTCTAACAGCACCTTTCAAAGCAGGTGAAATTGCCGACCTAGAAAATGTACAGAGAACTTTCACGGCGTGCATAACGGAGATAAAACACCTCAATTACTGGGAGCGCTTGAGGTTTCTAAACCTGTATTCCCTGGAACGCAGGAGGGAGAGATACATGATTATATACACCTGGAAAATCCTAGAGGGACTAGTACCGAACTTGCACACGAAAATCACTCACTACGAAAGCAAAAGACTTGGCAGACGATGCACCATCCCCCCAATGAAAAGCAGGGGTGTCACTAGCACGTTAAGAGACCATACAATAAGTGTCAGGGGCCCGAGACTGTTCAACTGCCTCCCAGCACACATAAGGGGGATTACCAACAGACCCCTGGCAGTCTTCAAGCTGGCACTGGACAAGCACCTAAAGTCAGTTCCTGATCAGCCGGGCTGTGGCTCGTACGTTGGTTTGCGTGCAGCCAGCAGCAACAGCCTGGTTGATCAGGCGCTGATCCACCAGGAGGCCTGGTCACAGACCGGGCCGCGGGGGCGTTGACCCCCGAAACTCTCTCCAGGTAAACTCCAGGTACTCCTGGAATTCATGCACATATTTTTCAGCCGCCTTGTGGTCCGAACTGGCAGCCTCACCATGCCTTACCACACTGTGTATGTCAGTACGGTTCTTAAATCTCTCAAACCAGCCTTTGCTGGCCTTAAATTCACTCACTTCACCACCATTTGCAGGCAATTTCTTTACCAAATCTTCATGCAACTGCCTAGCCTTTTCACAAATAAACGAAGTCATAAGAGTATCTCCTGCTAATTGTTTCTCAATTATCCACAACAATAATAACTTCTCAACCTGGTGATCTCATTTTTGTCAGCATAGTTACTCCCTTTGCAACAACAGCATCCTTTATTTCATTTTTCTTGGCCACTATGAACCATAAGGTTGTGTAGGGTTTCTTATACATCCTGGACAGTTCGGCCACACTTGTACCATTTTCATATTGTTCAATGATGGTTTTCTTAAATTCAATCGTATTTCTCACCTTCTTCACCACAGGCTTGGCACTAGGAGCTTTCTTTGGAGCCATGGTAGCTTATTTAGTACTTGCAAGCACTAAAATAAATGGAATATTATGAAATATTTCGCTGGAGCACGTGAGGGGACCTTCGCTCACTTGTAAACAATGCCAGACTGGCTGCCGCCCTGGCTCACGCCGTGGGTATGCGTCCTGGACGGACTGCGACTCGCGAGTCAACCTATGAAAAGCGAGTCCATGTTTATACGAAAATACCCCTATGATTGGCTAATTTTACGATTGCCGGGAACTACGAAAAGCATGGGACCACTGTATATATATATATATTGCGCAAGTTAGGTCAATTTTGTCCCCAGGATGCGACCCACACCTAACTACTAACACCCAAGCACCTATTTTACTGCTAGGTGAACATGAACAGCGGATCTCTTAAGGGAACAAGTCCTGATGTTTCCACCCGTACCGGGGATAGAACCGGGTATCTTAGTGTGTGTGAGCTGAGTGTACTACCAACTCAGCTATGTGATCTTACTTGGTAGTTGCTGCCTCATCTCACAACTGTGAGACCGGCGTTCACTCCCCGGCATGTTTTCTTGCACCTGCTGTTGCTGCTGTCTCTGCTCACCCATCAGTAAGTAGGTACCTGCTTGTTAAGCAACTGTGGTGGGTGGCATCCTGGGGAAGGGGAAGTGGAATAATGGAACATATAGGAGTTAGCCATTGGGTTTGTCAGGTTAGGCTGGGTTGCTAATCCTCCTGATTTATAAAACAAACAAAATGAACATATTTACTTACTAATGTACTTACTCACTTACCTAATTAGCCATTCACTCACACATTATCTCACTCGCTCCCTTACCCACTGACTCATGCACTCACAAACTCACTCATATACCCAGCTATTCACCCAGTTACTCATTTACCCAGTTACTCAGTTACCACTCATTTATCTAGTTACTTACCCCAAATACTCATTCAGTTAATCACCCAGTTACTTAATTACTCACCCAGTTACTCACTCACTCAACCAGTTACTTACTTTAGTTACTCACTTAAGTAAATAAGAAAACTTACAGTGTGGCTAACAAAGAAAACGTAAACGTTAAAGCAGGAACTTGTCTATTTTTCAAGGTTGATTTTGGACCTGTTATGAATGATTTTACGAACACGAGTGTGGGAATTTATTAAGCTCAAATAAATCCCACTGGGACCATTGTAAATAAAGCCATAAATGTTTTAGTATCAACGCCAACAAAGCAAGTAGCAAAGTCATGAGTTAGCACATTATAATTGATATGTTTACACTATAATGATAGATTAAGTAAGTTTATTCAGATATACACAAATACAGTTACATAGATTATTACATCGATACCATGCCTAACCCTTCTAGGGTAGGGTAGGTGCCTGAGTCCGAGCCTTTAGCTCATAAGACTGTCATTCCCATTTGCCCCCTTGGGGTGGGGATGGCAGACCAGAGAGGCCTAGCTTGTGGCTAGGCCTGGGGACAGTTGGTCCCAAAGATGAGGAGGTACTTGTGCCTCCTCCCATGGGAGACTTAGGTCTCACACACTCCCTAAAGAGGGAGCCAAGGCCGGGCCACCACTTGGAAAAGGCCCGGGCCGAGAGAATACCGGCGAATCTTTAATAATAATAATAGATTATTATCACACCGCAGCATATGTGTAGAGAACCTGGGATAACCCAAAAAAGTCAGACAGTGACAGGTTTTAGGTAGAATTAAAGTGTTAGAACTAATAATAGAATTAAAATGTATAGTTTTAGGCTTTAATATCTATACATAAGATAGAGGAGTAAGGAAAATTAGATACATAGAGACATGTAGCGGTCCTTTAATGAACTAAGGGAGGAGGACACTGGTAGCCATCTTTGAACAAGGACTCTGCTGTGAGCGCCTTCTATTTCTTGAGTCCCACACACACTCGCAATGTTACTTGGCATTTAACAACGAACTTCAGAGGCCTCCCAACGAATTTATGGGTACTAGTATCTGTGCCAGACCCAATGGTGATATTATTTCTGTATATAACCCCCAAGTCTCGTGGCCACAATACTGGGTGAGGAAATTCAGGGATAGTTAACTTTGGGTTAATAAGCGTGCCCATGACCAGCGATCAGGTAATTTGTAATTTATATTTACTACAGGATAGTTTTTACTCCCGAAGGTGTTGTACAAGCCACATGTGAGACTGAGATTTTAGGAATCTTGTGGGGACCGTGTTAACAGTCCTTGCTAGAGAGAGCTCACAAGAGGCGGATATTGCACACTAATTTTTATATCGGTTTTTAAGGGGATATAGGAACTATAGTCGTACATATATATAGTAATTTATGTAGATAACCTGGAGTTTACCTGGAGAGAGTTCCGGGGGTCAACGCCCCCGCGGCCCGGTCTGTGACCAGGCCTCCTGGTGGATCAGAGCCTGATCAACCAGGCTGTTGCTGCTGGCTGCACGCAAACCAACGTACGAGCCACAGCCCGGCTGATCCGGAACTGCCTTTAGGTGCTTGTCCAGTGCCAGCTTGAAGACTGCCAGGGGTCTGTTGGTAATCCCCCTTATGTGTGCTGGGAGGCAGTTGAACAGTCTCGGGCCCCTGACACTTATTGTATGGTCTCTTAACGTGCTAGTGACACCCCTGCTTTTCATTGGGGGGATGGTGCATCGTCTGCCAAGTCTTTTGCTTTCGTAGTGAGTGATTTTCGTGTGCAAGTTCGGTACTAGTCCCTCTAGAATTTTCCAGGTGTATATAATCATGTATCTCTCCCTCCTGCGTTCCAGGGAATACAGGCTTAGGAACCTCAAGCGCTCCCAGTAATTGAGGTGTTTTATCTCCGTTATGCGCGCCGTGAAAGTTCTCTGTACATTTTCTAGGTCAGCAATTTCACCTGCCTTGAAAGGTGGTGTTAGAGTGCAGCAATATTCCAGCCTAGATAGAACAAGTGACCTGAAGAGTGTCATCATGGGCTTGGCCTCCCTAGTTTTGAAGGTTCTCATTATCCATCCTGTCATTTTTCTAGCAGATGCGATTGATACAATGTTATGGTCCTTGAAGGTGAGATCCTCCGACATGATCACTCCCAGGTCTTTGACGTTGGTGTTTCGCTCTATTTTGTGGCCAGAATTTGTTTTGTACTCTGATGAAGATTTAATTTCCTCATGTTTACCATATCTGAGTAATTGAAATTTCTCATCGTTGAACTTCATATTGTTTTCTGCAGCCCACTGAAAGATTTGGTTGATGTCCGCCTGGAGCCTTGCAGTGTCTGCAATGGAAGACACTGTCATGCAGATTCGGGTGTCATCTGCAAAGGAAGACACGGTGCTGTGGCTGACATCCTTGTCTATGTCGGATATGAGGATGAGGAACAAGATGGGAGCGAGTACTGTGCCTTGTGGAACAGAGGGGTATATATAAATAATAATTATCATGTGTAGCTACAAATAAAGATACACTGAGGTATGTATCTCGGTGTATATACAGTGAGAGGTACTCACTAATATGTGAGGAGTACCTCCTACCCTCGACTCATCAGTGTATATACGGTGAGAGATATCTCTCAGCGTAAGTAAATAAGTACAGGTACTCCTCAATGGAAATAAGTCACTCTGACTTTCTTGGGTTATCCTAGGTAGTCTACACATATGCTGCTATGTATGATGATTTATGTAACTATTTGTGTGTACCTGTACATGAATAAACTTGCTCAGTTACCTCAGTACAGTTGCATAAATTTAGGTCATTATAATTATCATACTTGTAACATGTGTAAATTACCCAGGATGACCCCCCAAAAGTCAAACTGACTTATTTCCGGACTGAGAGGTGTATATATATATATATATATATATATATATATATATATATATATATATATATATATTTTATATATATATATAAAAGAGAGAGAGAGAGGGGAGAGAAAGAGAGAGAGAGAGGAGAGAGAGGGGAGGAGAGAGAGAGAGAGAGAGAGAGAGAGAGAGAGAGAGAGAGAGAGAGAGGATGAAATGAATAATCAATATTTTCGAAAAGTGCTTAAGTCTGCCCAGGCTAACACACTTTCTAGGATGAACTTCTTCATACGACAACCCAAACTCTAACCGTTCTCTAGTGTCTAGACGATTGACAGTAGGACCCAACTATACTTCCACTCAGACTGGGAAACGTTACTACCTTCACGTGTGGCCTCCAGCGAACTTGTAGCAGTGATGCTTCCTCCCAGCATCTCCCCAGCACCTCTACCAGCACTTCCTCCAGAACCTCCTCCAGCACCTCCACCAGCACCTTCCCAGTACTTCGCTGACAGTGTTGAGGTTCACGATCCAGGGTTCATTAATGGGATATGGCGCTAAGAGGCTCCTCAACCAGACTCACGAAATTGTGGAAATAAATGGTATAAAATACCGACACAATGGCAATATAAACACAAATGCAGTATAATGTGATCCTTTATTGACTACGTTTCGCCCACACAGTGGGCTTTTTCAAGTCACAAACAGAACTACCTGGGGTGGAAGGAACGCGAGTATTTATAGTCCGGCTGAGGTCAGGTGAAGAATGCTGCATCTGATGATGTACCGAGTTGGGTTGTAGAGTCTAAAAACTTGGGTAGCTTGGAAAGGAGACTGGACAAGTTTGTGAGCAGACCTTCTACAGTGTTCTTATGTGGGATAGCGATGAAGAAGTTTCTTGGCAAGTGGTTCAGCTATGTTATAGAAGCCACTATTCTGGTTGAAGTTGTCGGATATAGAAATAAGTGATGATTCCAGGATTCTTCGGTATTGAGTGTTGTCTTCTGTGGCGATAAGTCTTGAGTTTCTGTAGTTTATCAAGTGGTTGTGTGAATTACGGTGTTGTACGCAGGCATTCACACAACCACTTGATAAACTACAGAAACTCAAGACTTATCGCCACAGAAGACAACACTCAATACCGAAGAATCCTGGAATCATCACTTATTTCTATATCCGACAACTTCAACCAGAATAGTGGCTTCTATAACATAGCTGAACCACTTGCCAAGAAACTTCTTCATCGCTATCCCACATAAGAACACTGTAGAAGGTCTGCTCACAAACTTGTCCAGTCTCCTTTCCAAGCTACCCAAGTTTTTAGACTCTACAACCCAACTCGGTACATCATCAGATGCAGCATTCTTCACCTGACCTCAGCCGGACTATAAATACTCGCGTTCCTTCCACCCCAGGTAGTTCTGTTTGTGACTTGAAAAAGCCCACTGTGTGGGCGAAACGTAGTCAATAAAGGATCACATTATACTGCATTTGTGTTTATATTGCTCACGAAATTGTAATGACAGGATTTCTAGCAAACCATACCACGGGTGAGAATTGAACTCGTGGCGAGTGAGTCGTAGAACACCTGGCCAGTTCCTCCCAGACAGCTACAAACTGTCGCACTGAGATGACCCAGCAGTTGAGAATATAGCCTCAACAATGCTTGAGAGTGTGTTAGGGAAGAATAAAGTTCGTCCCATGGCAGTGACAGTTCTTCACGTGGAGGATTTTCCGAATGGTTTCCATTAATTCCTCCCGTAGCTTAGTTGATTGCGCACTCAGCTCAGATAAGATAAGAGAGAGATAAGATTTCGTTCGGATTTTTAACCCCGGAGGGTTAGCCACCCAGGATAACCCAAGAAAGTCAGTGCGTCTAACTTATTTCCATTGGGGTCCTTAATCTTGTCCCCCAGGATGCGACCCACACCAGTCGACTAACACCCAGGTACCTATTTGCTGCTAGGTGAACAGGACAACAGGTGTAAGGAAACACGTCGAAATGTCTCCACCCGCCGGGAATCGAACCCGGGCCCTCCGTGTGTGAAGCGGGAGCTTTAGCCACCAGGCCACCGGGCCACCACACATTAAGATCTGTGGTTCGATCCCCTGTATGGATAGAAACATTGGGACGTGTTTCTTTAAGACACCTGTCACTGTTCACCTAGCAGTATATAGGTGCCTGGGTGTGGGTCGCATGCTGGTGACAGAATTAACCTAAGTTGCCCGAAATGCTATGTATAACCAGGGGCTTTCTATATATTATGTCATTGATGTCAGTAATGGTCTGTATAAGTTGTATCATGTACTTGTAGAAATAAATATTATAATAATAATAATTATTATCATTAATTAATGTACACTTACCTGCTGTGAGCAGCTGGTTGAAGCCTCTGAGTTGTAAATGCTAACAAACACTTTACCACTATTAACAACAGTCACCCATACTGCCAACATTAACAACAATCACCCACATTACCAACATTAACAACAAGCACCCACATTACCAACATTAACAACAATCACCCACATTACCAACATTAACAACAATCACCCACATTACCAACATAAACAACAATCACCCACACTCCCAACATTAACAACAATCACCCACATTACCAACATTAACAACAATCACCCACATTAGCAACAATCACCCACATTACCAACATTAACAACAATCACCACATTACCAACATTAACAACAATCACCCACATTACCAACATTAACAACAATCACCCACATTACCAACATTAACAACAATCATCAGCACTACCAACAATCACCCACACTACAACATTAACAACATCACCCACATAACAACATTAACAACAATCACCCACTTACCAACATTAACAACAATCATCAGCACTACCAACAATCACCCACACTACCAACATTAACAACAATCACCCACATTGCCAACATTAACAACAATCACCCCACATTACCAACTTTAAACCCAACAATCATCAGCACTACCAACAATCACCCACACTACCAACATTAACAACAGTCACCCACATTACCAACATTAACAACAATCATCAGCACTCCCAACAATCACTCACACTACCAACATTAACAACAATCACCCACACTACCAAATTAACAACAATCACCCACATTACCAACAATCAGCACTACCAACAATCACCCACACTTCCAACATTAACAACAATCGCCCACATTACCAACAATCATCAGCACTGCCAACAATCACCCACACTACCAACATTAACAAAAATCACCCACATTATCACCATTAACAACAATCATCAGCACTACCAACAATCACCCACACTACCAACATTATTGAGGTTGGAGAATTGAAGGAGGAGGTCTTGCTTCTCCAGGAGGAGATTAGGAGGCTGAAGGTCCACCTCAGTGGGTCTGGGAGAGAGTGTGAGGTGGCTGGCGTTGTGGGAAATGAGGCTTCTAGCAGTGAGGTGCAGTCTGTCTCTCGCTGTGAGGAGGCTGTAGTTGGGGAGGTAGCAACGGCTACCAGCAGTGAGGTGCAGCCCAGCACCTGCTACAAGTGGCGAGTGGTTCACAGTAATGGGAGGTGCATCAGAGTAAGGAAAGTTAAGAGTGAAGATCTGAAGGTAGGAAATCGCTTCTCTGTTCTTCAGGATGAATGTACTTCAGTGGCCAGTGAAGGTAAGGGTTACTACTGCCCTGCTAATGGAGGTAAGCACATTCTTGTGGTTGGTGACTCTCAGGTAAGATATATTTACCGTGCTTTTTGTAATAGGCATAAGAAGATGAGAGATAGAGTGTGCTTCCCTGGAGCTGGTGTTGGGGACATTGTCAACAGGCTGGATAATATCATGTCAGGTAATGGGAACAAGCCCATTATCTGTCTCAGTGCTGGTGGAAATGATATTGGGAAGGGTAGGAGAGAAGAGCTGCTAGATAAGTACAGGTCAGCTATAGATTTCATTAAGTCTAAGGGAGGGATCCCAATCATATGTAGCATCTTGCCTGAAAGGGGAGTAGGAAATGAATGGTTGCTAGGGCAATTGGTGTAAATTGCTGGCTAGACAGATACTGCAAGGAACTTGCAATCCCATTCATTGACAACTGGAACAACTTTTATGGCAAACATGATATGTATGCAAGGGATGGGGTACATGTCTCTGGGGCTGGGGTGGTAGCACTTGCAGACTCGATTGAGAAGGCCGTTGGTGAAATGCCTATGATTTTAAACTGATGGAAGATAGAGGTATGGGTGTGTGTGGGAAACAAGCAGGTTGTAACACTAGGGTTGGAAACAGTAAATATATAAAAGGTATTCAGCATGAAGTTATAAATAAAGACAATAGATCAGGTCAGCAAACAAAGGGGGACAGCAGAGGGCAGCAAGGGACTAGCTCCCTTAAGGTTTACTATACTAATAGCAGGAGTGTAAGAAATAAGATAGATGACCTAAGATTAATTGCAAGTGCAGGAAACATAGATATTATTGCCATAACAGAGACCTGGCTCAATTTGAAAGATAGAGAGATGCCCTCTGAATGTCACATACAAGGCTATAAATTATTCCACACTGACAGGGTCAACAGGAAGGTGGTGGAGTAGCGATGTATGTTTAGAGACAATTTAAATTGTTGTGTTAGACAAGATATTAAATTAGAAGCGTCAGCCACTGAATCTGTTTGGTTACAGCTTTTCGAGGGCCGAGAAAAACTAATTTTGGGTGTGATTTACAGGGCCCCAAATCTTGATAGGGAGTGCAGTAAACTTCTATGGGACGAAATTCGTAAGGCATCTACATACGAAAATGTTGTGCTAATGGGAGATTTCAACTATAGACAGATTGACTGGAGCAATTTGACAGGAAATTTAGAGTCAGGTGACTTTCTTGATACGATCCAGGATTGTTTTTTAAAACAGTTTGTGACAAAACCAACTAGGGGAAATAACCTCCTTGACTTGGTTCTTGCCAGTAGGGAAACACTAATTAATAATCTTGAGGTTAATGATGAGCTTGGGGAAAGTGATCACAAATCACTCAGTTTTTAATATATCATGGAATTCCCCTATTAATGGCAATCAAGTCTCCGTCCCTGACTTTCGCTTGGCTGATTTCATAGGACTGAAAAATTACTTAGGTGGGCTGAACTGGAATGACCTGACTAAGGGTCAGGTATGTGGTGATGGTTGCCGATATGATGCTTTCCAGGGCATAGTTCTAGCTGCTCAGTCAAATTATGTTCCAAATAGGGAAATCAGATCAAACAAAAATGATCCTAAATGGATGAACAATAGATTAAAATATCTGATTGGTCAAAAGAGAGGCATATATAGGCAAATCAAAGAGGAGAGGGGCAATTAAGAAATCGATATATTCAGTTAAAGAGAGAAATAAAAAAGGGAATTAGAAAAGCAAAAAGAGATTATGAGGTTAAAGTTGCAAGAGAATCGAAGACTAACCCAAAAGGATTCTTTCAGGTATACAAAAGTAAGATCAGGGACAAGATAGGCCCACTCAAAAGTTCCTCGGGTCAGCTCACTGACAGTGATAAGGAAATGTGTAAAATTTTTAACACATACTTCCTCTCAGTTTTTACACAGGAGGATACCAGCGATATATCCAGTAATGATAAATTATGTAGAACAGGACGATAATAAACTGTGCACGATTAGGGTCACAAGTGACATGGTCCTTAGGCAAATAGATAAATTAAAACCTAACAAATCCCCAGGCCCTGATGAACTGTATGCAAGGGTTCTAAAGGAATGTAAAGAGGAGCTTAGCACACCTTTGGCTAATCTTTTCAACATATCACTACAAACTGGCATGGTGCCAGATAAGTGGAAAATGGCAAATGTGATACCTATTTCCAAAACAGGTGACAGGTCCTTAGCTTCGAACTATAGACCAATAAGCCTAACCTCCATAGCAGGAACATTTATGGAATCAATAATTGCCGAGGCAGTTCGTAGCCACCTTGAAAAGCATAAATTAATCAACGAATCTCAGCATGGTTTTACAAAGGGGCGTTCCTGCCTTACGAATTTATTAACTTTTTTCACTAAGGTATTTGAGGAGGTAGATCATGGTAATGAATATGATATTGTGTATATGGACTTCAGTAAGGCTTTTGACAGGGTCCCACATCAGAGACTATTGAGAAAAATTAAAGCACATGGAATAGGAGGAGAAATTTTTTCTGGATAGAGGCTTGGTTGACAAATAGGCAGCAGAGAGTTTGCATAAATGGGGAGAAATCAGAGTGGGGAAGCGTCACGGCGGTGTTCCACAGGGGTCAGTGTTGGGCCCCCTGCTGTTCACAATCTACATAAACGACATAGATGAGGGCATAAAGAGCGACATCGACAAGTTTGCCGATGACACCAAAATAGGCCGTCGAATTCATTTGACGAGGACATTCGAGCACTCCAGAAGATTTGAATAGACTGATGCAGTGGTCGGAGAAGTGGCAGATGCAGTTTAATATAGACAAATGCAAAGTTCTAAATGTTGGACAGGACAATAACCATGCCACATATAAAACTAAATAATGTAGATCTTATATACGGATTGCGAAAAAGATTTAGGAGTTCTGGTTAGCAGTAATCTGAAACCAAGACAACAGTGCATAAGTGTTCGCAATAAAGCTAATAGAATCCTTGGCTTCATATCAGAAGCATAAATAATTAGGTCCTCAGGTTGTTTTCAACTCTATACATCATTGGTTAGGCCTCATTTAGATTATGCTGCACAGTTTTGGTCACCGTATTACAGAATGGATATAAATTCTCTGGAAAATGTACAAATGAGGATGACAAAGTTGATCCCATGTATCAGAAACCTTCCCTATGAGGATAGACTAAGGGCCCTGAATCTGCACTCTCTAGAAAGACGTAGAATTAGGGGGGATATGATTGAGGTGTATAAATGGAAGACAGGAATAAATAAAAGGGATGAAAAATAGTGTGCTGAAAATATCTAGCCTAGACAGGACTCGCAGCAATGGTTTTAAGTTGGAAAAATTCAGATTCGGGAAGGATATAGGAAAGTACTGGTTTGGTAATAGAGTTGTGGATGAGTGGAACAAACTCCCGAGTACAGTTATAGAGGCCAGAACGTTGTGTAGCTTTAAAAATAGGTTGGATAAATACATGAGTAGATGTGGGTGGGTGTGAGTTGGACCTGATAGCTTGAGCTACCAGGTCGGTTGCCGTGTTCCTCCCTTAAGTCAATGTGACCTGACCTGACTAGGTTGGGTGCATTGGCTTAAGCCGGTAGGAGACTTGGACCTGCCTTGCATGGGCCAGTAGGCCTTCTGCAGTGTTCCTTCGTTCTTATGTTCTTATGTTCTTATTAACAACAATCACCCACACTACCAACATTAACAACAATCACCCACATTATCAACATTAACAACAATCACCCACACTACCAACATTAACAACAATCACCCACATTATCAACATTAACAACAATCACCCACACTACCAACATTAACAACAATCACCCACATTACCAACATTAACAACAATCACCCACATTATCAACATTAACAACAATCACCCACATTAACAACAATCACCCACATTACCAACATTAAAACAATCATCAGCAATACCAACAATCATCAACACTACCAACATTAACAACAATCACCCACATTATCAACATTAACAACAATCACCCACACTACCAACATTAAACAACAATCACCCACATTACCAACATTAACAACAATCACCCCCATTACCAACATTAACAACAATCATCAGCACTACCAACAATCACCCACACTACCAACATTAACAACAATCAATCACACTACCAACATTAACAACAATCACCCACATTATCAACATTAACAACAATCACCCACACTACCAACATTAACAACAATCACCCACATTACCAACATTAACAACAATCATCAGCACTACCAACAATCACCCACACTACCAACATTAACAACAATCACACACATTATCAAACATTAAAAACAATCACCCACATTACCAACATTAACAACAATCACCCACACTACCAATCATTAACAATAATCGCCCACATTACCAACAATCATCAGCACTGCCAACAATCATCCACACTACCAACATTAACAACAATCACCCACATTATCACCATTAACAATCGTCAGTACTACCAACAATCACCCACAATACCAACATTAACAACAATCACCCACAATACCAACATTAACAACAATCACCCACAATACCAACATTAACAACAATCACCCACAATACCAACATTAACAACAATCACCCACAATACCAACATTAACAACAATCACCAGCCAAACTGGCCACCACCATCCTGGCCACATCAGTGAAACATTGTTAATAGTTCAGCTGGTGTAAATGACCATCACAGCCTCCATTACCACAATCCAGCCAGATTTCAGTGTTATTGTGGTTGCTGCAACCGTGATGGTGGTAGCTGGAGGGGGTGTAGGTGGGATATTGGGTGTTGTTGATGTTGGTGGGGTGTTGGTGTGGTGGTGGTGGTGGTACTGGTGGTGTTGGTGGGTATATACAGTCCTCCCTAACTCTCTCCCTCTTCATTCTACCGTTCTACTACCACTCTTCTTCATGTTATTTCCTCCCCCCTTTCAACCCCTTTACACCATTGTGGTGGTGTTGGCTTAGTTGGTAGTTGTGATGATTGTAGCGGTTGTGGTGGTCATTGCAGTAGTGGTTGTGGTGGTCGCTGTAGTAGTGTATTGGTGGTGGTGAGTGTAAAGATTGTGGTGGTGATTGTAGCAGTGTAGTGGTTGAGGTAGTGATTGTAGTAGTGTAGTAGTTGTGGTGGTGATTGTAGTAATAGTGATGGTGGTGATGATTGTAGTAGTAGTTGTATTTTTGAGTGTAGTAGTAATGGTGATTTTAGTAGTGGTGATTGTTGTAGCAGTAGTGATTGTAGTAGTAGTGGTGATTGTAGTAGTAGTGGTGATTGTAGTAGTAGTGGTGATTGTTGTAGTAGTGGTGGTAGCGGGAGAGACTTGCAGGACAGGTCTCACAAAAATCCCACACTGGTAACACAATTACCTTATTTTCAAAATTTCTTCCCATTTAATATTATAAATTAATTAAGAACCATAAATTAACATGCCAGTTACATAATTATTTAGGCTTACGGCAAATAGGCTATAAGTAATTTAACAAATTAGTTTTAACTGCGTTATGAATTATCTAATGACAAAAACGGCCGTGACCTGGGTAATAAAAATTTTAATTATATATTTTATTTTATTGGTGTTCCAACGACATTGTTAAATCTCACTAATAAGGTGACATATCCTATCGTGTAGTCGATAGGTTTTAAACCCGGAAAAGAATAACAGAGCGGCTAAAAGAGGTCAATATATCTGAAATGCGTAGGGAGACACTGGTCAGAGAAATAGCAAGCATCGAACTTAAGCTAAAAGAATCCTTTAGGAGTCAGGAATCGCGGGAAGAACTAAAAGCCATAAATGAAATCGAAAGAAACCCAAAGTATTTCTTCTCCTATGCCAAATCAAATTCGAGAACAACGTCCAGTATTGGGCCCCTACTTAAACAAGATGGGTCCTACACAGATGACAGCAAGGAAATGAGTGAGCTACTCAAGTCCCAGTATGACTCAGTTTTTAGCAAGCCGCTAACCAGACTGAGAGTCGAAGATCAAAATGAATTTTTATGAGAGCCACAAATTTGATTAACACAAGCCTATCCGATGTTTTTCCTCACGCCAAATAACTTCAAAACAGGCGATAAATGACATGCCCATGCACTCTGCCCAGGGCCAGACTCATGGAACTCTGTGTTCATAAAGAATGCAAGAAGCCCCTATCACGAGCCTTTTCCATCCTATGGAGAGGAGCATGGACACGGGGGTCGTCCCACATTTACTAAAAACAACAGACATAGCCCACTCCACAAAGGGGGCAGTAAAGCAACAGCAAAGAACTACAGACCAATAGCAACAACATCCCATATCATAAAATCTTTGAAAGGGGCCTAAAGAAGCAAGATCACCACCCATCTAGAAACCCATCAGTTTTCACAACCCAGGGCAACATGGGTTTAGAAAAAGGTCGCTCCTGTCGTCTCAACTATTGGATCACTACGACAAGGTCCTAAATGCACTAGAAGACAAAAAGAATGCAGATGTAATATATACAGACTTTGCAAAAGCCTTCGACAAGTGTGACCATGGCGTAATAGCGCACAAAATGCGTGCTAAAGGAATAACAGGAAAAGTCGGTCGATGGATCTATAATTTCCTCACTAACAGAACACAGAGAGTAGTCGTCAACAGAGTAAAGTCCGAGGCAGCTACGGTGAAAAGCTCTGTTCCACAGGCACAGTACTCGCTCCCATCTTGTTCCTTTCATCCTCATATCCGACATAGACAAGGATGTCAGCCACAGCACCGTGTCTTCCTTTGCAGATGACACCCGAATCTGCATGACAGTGTCTTCCATTGCAGACACTGCAAGGCTCCAGGGCGACATCAACCAAATCTTTCAGTGGGCTGCAGAAAACAATATGAAGTTCAACGATGAGAATTTCAATTACTCAGATATGGTAAACATGAGGAAATTAAATCTTCATCAGAGTACAAAACAAATTCTGGCCACAAAATAGAGCGAAACACCAACGTCAAAGACCTGGAGTGATCATGTCGGAGGATCTCACCTTCAAGGACCATAACATTGTATCAATCGCATCTGCTAGAAAAATGACAGGATGGATAATGAGAACCTTCAAAACTAGGGAGGCCAAGCCCATGATGACACTCTTCAGGGTCACTTGTTCTATCTAGGCTGGAATATTGCTGCACACTAACAGCACCTTTCAAGGCAGGTAAAAATTGCCGACCTAGAAAATGTACAGAGAACTTTCACGGCGCGCATAACGGAGATAAAACACCTCAATTACTGGGAGCGCTTGAGGTTCCTAAACCTGTATTCCCTGGAACGCAGGAGGGAGAGATACATGATTATATACACTTGGAAAAACCTAGAGGGACTAGTACCGAACTTGCACACGAAAATCACTCACTACGAAAGCAAAAGACTTGGCAGACGATGCACCATCCCCCAATGAAAAGCAGGGGTGTCACTAGCACGTTAAGAGACCATACAATAAGTGTCAGGGCCCGAGACTGTTCAACTGCCTCCCAGCACACATAAGTGGGATTACCAACAGACCCCTGGCAGTCTTCAAGCTGGCACTGGACAAGCACCTAAAGTCAGTTCCTGATCAGCCGGGCTGTGGCTCGTACGTTGGTTTGCGTGCAGCCAGCAGCAACAGCCTGGTTGATCAGGGGCTGATCCACCAGGAGGCCTGGTCACAGACCGGGCCGCGGGGGCGTTGACCCCCGGAACTCTCTCCAGGTAAACTCCAGGTAAACCAAGCAACCCAAGTTGCTTGGTCAAATGTTGCATTGTTGGAGCCCTGAAGTTTCAACAGTTATGGGGTCGTAATGAAACGACCAGGGTACGGGTGGGGATTGAACTTGCGGCAAGTGAGTCGTAAAATTCCAGGCCAACGAGTAAGCCACTGGAGCAGCTGGCTATAATAAGATTCATCCAGCTAGGTATATCGGAGCCAGCTAGACCAGTGGTTTACGCGCTGGCCTGGAGTTTTACGACTCTCTTGCCGCTAGTTCAATCCCCACCCGTACCGTGGTTTGTTATGGGGTCACCTTATCAACCTTTAAATTTTGATTTTTTATTATTATTTTGTATTGAATTACACTATATTATTAATATTATTACTTAAAAAGAAACCTCATATAGTAGACCCAAAATTGTTAAGCAATATGGACTAAAGTCACTTTTGGGGCCCCTCCGGGATTAGGGGCCCTTAAGTTTAAGCTTCATTAGTTTCATAATTGTTCCCCACCCCCCGGTAAACAATGTATATATTTTTGTTTATATATATCTTTAAATACTACACTGAGAGATTACCTGATATATTATTTGAGGTGTTAAAGTATTCTTGACTGGTGGTGAACAGGTGACTTGCAGCCTTAATGGCCCTCGTTTAGTAGATAGGCTTTAAACCCCATTAACCAGCCTTGATGGCTATAGTGTAATACATTTTTAAGCCCCATTAACCAACCTTGTGTAGTAGAGTTTAAAACAACCAACTGGACAGGATTTTAACCTCGTTCCACCTGGTTATAACCGGGCAGTATACAGATAACCGTTGAACAACGCGGAGGTCAGGGGGCGCCGACCCCCGCACAGTCGAAAATCCTCGTTTAACTGCTGTTGACCGGAAGCCTCACCGTTAACACAGACGATTAACGCACATTTTGTATGTTATGTGTATTATATACTGTATTCTTACAATAAAGTAAGCTAGAGAAAAGAAAATGTTATTAAGAAAATCACAAGGAAGAGAAAATAAATTAACAATACTGTATTGTATTTACCGATACCTAAGTTTACGTTGTCTGTTTACAAGATGAATGTGTCTGTCAGTACCTACATTAATATTGTATTATATGATACAAAACACTGTAGATGTTATAAGTATTACTAACACTAGACGTCAAAAATTATTATTATTATTATTAAAGATTCGCCGGTATTCTCTCGGCCCGGGCCTTTTCCAAGTGGTGGCCCGGCCTTGGCTCCCTCTTTAGGGAGTGTCTGAGACCTAAGTCTCCCATGGGAGGAGGCACAAGTACCTCCTCATCTTTGGAACCAACTGTCCCCAGGCCTAACCACAAGCTAGGCCTCTCTGGTCTGCCATCCCCGCCCCAAGGGGGCAAATGGGAATGACAGTCTTATGAGCTAAAGGCTCGGGCTCAGGCACCTACCCTACCCTAGAAGGGCTAGGCATGGTGTCGATGACGTCAAAAATAAAGAGATAATGAGAAAAAGAAATTCAGATTTATTTATGATTTAATATTATATCTTTATGTTTGTTTACATTTAATTGTTTGTGTGCTTAATTTTTTATAAATTTGAACATTTTATAATAGATTTGTGTATATTTTATGATAGTAAATGATAAAATAGCCTAATATCTACATACATTTTATGCATTCATGACATACCAAAGTTTTTCTTAATTTTGTTTTCGGTCGCAAATCCCCCCCCCCCAAAAAAAAAAATCTAATATATGTGGACTCGCGTAGTTCAAACCCATGTTGTTCAATGGTTAATTAATTGCACAAAAAAAAGTTTTCCAAATGTAAAATTTTACCCTGTTTTCCTCCCTCCATGGCGTTGATTTTCCCCTACACTTGGGGGTATTTCCCCACCCAGCAGCCTAGTGGTAGTACAGGTGATGGTGGTCGTCAGTGTGCTGGCAGCCGTGAAGGAGGGTGTGTGTTGCTGCTCTCTCTCTTAACTCCTCACACGACCCTCCCTCTGTAACCCTGGGATGTGACCCACAAGGCTGGAACACACCCACTGTGACCTCTCCCCCCCTCAAGTGATGTGCACATGGAACGTACGTGATACCATTGACGTGCACACGGTAGCAAGCAAAACGTACACAATACCATTGACCTGCACATGGTAACCAACAAATGCACACAGCACTGACGTGCACAGGGAAAAAAAACGTACACGGGGCGTCACTTAGGTACACACAAGTTCAGAGATATATATTACTACATTCTCGTCTGCACGGCAATTGCAAAACGTACATGGCTTTCCTATTGTGCACACATGTACACAACAGTTGAAAAACGCACATCGTAGCTAGAAACGCACACAGTTCAATACATACATGGGTGCCAAGAGACTCATTTACTTGCTTTAATGTACACGGGAGAAAAACGCACAGGGATATAAAACTTACACGAGCATGTTTTCCGTACACGAGTGTCTGAAAAAAAGTGTACACGAATGGTGCACATATCGGTTTAGCGATCTGCACAAGTACACATAAAGACTATCTTCAAGGTGTACATGGCCTGATTCTTGGTGCACACAGCCTGTTCAAGGTGCACACACTTCCTTCGGAGATGCACATCAGTTATCTTCAATGTATACACAGTGCTTGTGAAGTTTACAAGGATTCTTCAGGAGACGCACACGGAGTATCCTGAAGGTGTACACAAGAGCCGAGGTGTACAGAAACGCACACAGGGATGCAGCGTGTCTACATCACAGCAGTTCTTCTTGTTAGCTGTATGTATGTATGATATTGTTGTACTCTCTCTCTCTCTCTCTCTCTCTCTCTCTCTCTCTCTCTCTCTCTCTCTCTCTCTCTCTCTCTCTCTCTCTCTCTCTCGTTTTAAAATGAACTTGAAAACAAGATTGAAAAAGATCTGGTATCATGGTCAGGGACTGAGTCCCCCCCGGAGTCAGGGGTCGACGATCCCCTGGGTTAATCCGAACAAAATGAAAAATAGTGTGTCAGTTTTTATTACTGTCTATCACCACCATTATCACCACTGCCACAACAACAGTAGTCCAAATAACACTCTGAATTGCAACATTCTCACCCATCCTTCAGAGTACAGGCACTGTACTTACCATTTCCAGGACTCAAGTCCGGCTAACCGGTTTCCCCTGAATCCCTTCATGGCTCACACTCCAACAACTCATGAAATTCCTTAAATCACTTTTGTCTCCACTCATTCCGATCTAACACGCTCACTCATGCCTGCTGGGTGCTGAAGCCCTTGCAGCTTAACGATTGCTGGCACAAAATTTCATCAAGCTTTTTATAATTTACAAAATCAAATCCTAATCCAATATTTAATCTTCCGTACTGCGAATAACAAAACTACTGTTGCATCATAAATATCTTTATTTTTTCATTCCCTACTCACTAAGATATGCATGTACACTAACTATAAAATAAAAGTTCAAGCAAGAATCAAACTTTAATCTTCTTCGGCCTATTGGAGCATTAAAACTTCTTCACATCATCTCTCCAACCTTTTCTACTACTACCCGTATCCTTCCGTCCTAGATTTATATTCTTTTGGCCATCCTATTCCTCTTCCTCTATAAATGCACAAACCATATCAACAACCCCTCCACAACCCTCTAAAAATTACTTAGCACTGTCTTTCAGTTTCCGCTCTCCGTCTTCGCATAATATATACCCTACACATCGCCCTTAAATGCTATATCTCCGCTGCCTCCAGTATCCATAATATATATACTAAACATCGCCCTAAAATACGATATCTCCTGCCTACAATATTCAAAACATATACACTATACATCGCTCTCAAATACGATATCTCCACTGCCTCCAGTATCCTAGTTGCTGTAATGTTCACAGTCCATGTTTCACACCCATATAACAGTTTTGATACCATTATACTCTGGTACATTCGTATTGCCTACATAGATGTTTTTTCCCTACAGTTGCCTCAACGATCCACGTATTTCCTCATTTTCTCTTTTATGGTTCACTTTGTCTCATATAGATCCATCTTCCTATATGTCTGCTCCCAGATATCTAAATACGTTCACTTCCTCCAACCTCCTTCCAATTTAATATCCAAATTTTCACTGCCTAATATTTTGCTGCTCTCATCACCCTTATTTCTATATTTACTTTTAATTTTCTTTTATTACATACGCTCCCAGATTCCTTCACCAACTTTTGCGACTTCTCTCCAGAATCTCCCAACAGAACTGATTAATAATAATAATAATAATAATAATAATAATAATAATAATAATAATAATAATAATCTTTTTTCTACAAATACATGATACAACTTATACAGACCATAGCTGACATCAGTGACATACTATATGGAAAGCTCTTGGTTATGCAGAACATTTCCGGCAACTTAGGTTAATCCCCCCCCCCAGAATGCGACCCATACCAGTCGACTAACACAGGCACCTGCTTACTGCTAGGTGAACAGGGACAACAGGTGTCTTAAGGAAACACACCCTAATGTTTTCCACCCGTACCGGGTATCGAACCGCGGACCTCAGTGTGTGAGCTGAGTTTGCTACCAATGGCTAAGACCGTGACAAGTAGCCTAGCATTTACTTCTTTTTACAACCCTGTCTGAATAATTTAACAATAATGGTGAAATCATACATAGTTTTCTAGGGCCTATTTTTATCGGAGAATGATCCCCTTCTCTCTCTCTCTCTCATACCCACACCAGAAACTCATTCCTTTCTTAAAATCTGCTTTTAATAAAGTCAGTACATGACCAGCCGGGCTGTGATTTATACGTAGGTTTACGTGCAACCAGTAGTAACAACCTAGTTAATCGAGACCCTGATCCACCACGAGGCCTAGTCATGGACCAGGCCGCGGGGGCGTTGACCCCCGGAACACCCTCCAGGTATGACCACATTCAGTAGCCTAATGCAGTGAGATGACCCTCGAGTAGCCGGGTTCCTGAACATCCTTGCTAATACCATCAATAATCAAACCTACAACAGCTGCATCCTCGCTTGACCACATCTGGACCAATACAACAGCTCCTTAATCTGGCATAATTATTGACAACACAGCTGATCGCTACGTCACCTTCCAAGTAACTAACATAACTAAATTACATCTTCAGACTAATGAAATCTCATTCAGACTCGCTGATTAGGCGTCAGTTAATACCTCTGTCACTGCCAGTCAGTAATATTGACTGGCAGGTAGAGTTTCCTGACATTAACTTTTGAGTTGGTGTGTTCCTAAAACAATAAATACTGAGCGTTCAAAACCAAACAGGTCACAACGAAGAGATCCCGATGGAAATAAGTCACTTTGACTTTTTTGGGTTATACTAGGTAATTTACACTATGTAAATTACTTACTAGATTAATTAACCCTCACCAACACTCGCATCCATTAACAAAAATTATAATTATGAGGACCAACACAGGTTAGGATTCTTACTCAAAGAGCAATACAAAAATTTACACATCAATATTCACCAAGCTTATAATAATCTCCAAGCAATTATGTTATGCTACGAGGCTTAACCAAACAAAAGGAGATACGATCTCCAAGCAACTGTTATGCCACGAGGCTTAACCAAACAAAAGGAGATATGATCTCCAAGCAACTATGTTATGCCACGAGGCTTAACCAAACAAGGAGATATGATCTCCAAGCAACTATGTTATGCCACGAGGCTTAACCAAAGAAAAGGAGATATGATCTCCAAGCAACTATGTTATGCCACGAGGCTTAACCAAACAAAAGGAGATATGATCTCCAAGCAACTATGTTATGCCACGAGGCTTAACCAAACAAAAGGAGATATGATCTCCAAGCAACTATGTTATGCCACGAGGCTTAACCAACCAAAAGGAGATATTAAAAAGTGAATAACATTATTATACATACTGGCTCTAGTAAATTTGTGAAGACATTGTTTTGACTACACCAAGTGGGCCTTCCATTCCAGTCGCTGAGAAAAGCTAGTAAACGACATGATTCTGTTCGACTATAGGATCAAAGATATACGGTAAAATTCCACACTCCCATACCCAAGTTAGTGACTTCCTGTGAATAAATCGTTTACAGAACCGAATATGTTGCTCAGTAGGAAGATTGAGGGACTGAACACATCGTCTGCAGGCTGAGGGACTGATTACCTCAAACTCCTCTTCATCCTCCACTTTTTTTCTGCTTTGGACTGAAGAAGCCACTGTGTGGCGAAACATTTCCAGAATGAAGATACCCAAATGTTGCACGAGTGTCTCATCAACCTCACTGAAAAGTACCCCAGCTTGCTATACTTCTCCCCAGCTAATCCTACATAGGTTACATTATTTCATTAATAAATTCGCTAGGAAACAAAACTAATGTATCACTAGTAATATATATACTGCTCGTGTGCAGTCACTTACCAAGTCAATATTGTTCAACAAGTAATTGGAAATCAAGATTTTTCCCTAACAAACGTAAGCTAGCTGAGGTTTTTTCCCTAACAACCGTAACCTAACAAAGGATTTTTCCCTATCAACTGTAAGCTAGCAAGGGGTTTTTCCTAACAAACGTAAGCTAGGCAAGGTTTTTTCCCTAGCAAACATGAGCTAGCATGGGTTACCACACTCCTTTAAAGAGGAAACCCAGCAGTTATCAGTAATTACATTCCAGTATCCAACTTGCCATTATCACCTAAAAAAATGAAAAAAAAAATGATTCATTAATGATTGTGCTCATTCATAATGAAACAAATTGTTCATAATCCCCGCCAGTGTGGCTGCTGGCCAGGATAAATCACCAGCAGTGCAATATAATCTTGAAAAACAACCACGAGGGAAATTGAATGATACCTCTGGGCCTTTCATGTTGCAATCAACACATCAAGAGATTGCAATGTTGCAGAAATGAGTAGGAAGTCGAGGTAGATCTACCTGGACTTCTACTCATTTCTGCAACATTGAAAGTTCCTAATGATGTGTTGATTGCAACATGAAAGGCCTAGGGGTATCATTCAACTCCCCCCTTGGTTCTGCATGTTATATCGCTTGTTCGCGATTATTACATAATCATGAAAATAAGGAATATCTAACAGGGAATTTGTATTGATTTATGAAAAGCTTTTGGTACAATAAGGCACAACCTCCTGCTACTTAATCTATGCTTCAACGTTACACAAGGACATAAAGTCCTGCCATAAAGAAAGATACCAACATGTGATGACCAAAAGCTCCATCCTGCGATCATGGGATAGAAAGGCTTGACCAGGGACTTTTTCACTAGATTTACGAGGTCCTGGCCAGTTTCCCTCTTAAAATAATTTGTCGAGCCCTAGATCCGAGTCCTCCAAGCAAAGGTTATCTCCCGTGGCGGGTCATCAGTAAGACCCTCTATAGGAAACACTTGTAATGTTTGCTGACGCATAACCCATCTTAACTGGACCTATCAACATAGGGGTGCCTCAGGGTAGGGTTCGTGGCCTTATACTATTTCTCATCTATACCAGTGACCTTCCTAATATCTTACATGAGCTTATACGAGATCTGTTTGCAAAATGACACAGCTTTTGCCATCATCTTGATCCATTTGTCTTCAGTAACACTCTGTGACGGCCTGGAGAATGTATCTTCCTGGATGCCAACTAATAAACTTAGACTCACTTTTAGCAAGACTTGCATAATATTTAGGAACAACGCTAAAAATATAGAACAGAATATGACAAGGTGAGGTTAGGTTAGATAATGTTTGTCAGGAAATAGGACGCGGGTCTTAGTCATGTTGATGACCCGCAACTTGAGCTTTTGGTCATCTGACCGAAGCCTTCCACTGGCTTACCGGTCCACCCTTTTAAAAATTATGATTATTATAATCATTTCTTTAATGATTCCAAAATGAGAGAAAATTCTTTAGCATACACCTTTACAGAAATTTTAAAATGAACACACACACACACACACACACACACACACAAACACACACACACACACACACACACACACACACACACACACACACACACACACACAACACACACACACACACACACACACACACACACACACACACACACACACTACAGACCTGGAAGGTCTCCAGAACAGTGGACATCCTTTCTAAAATACATTAATTTGTACTCTGAGATATAATTACTAACTCTGTACTACTCTCAGATCTGTCATTATTTCCTTCATGGCAGGTGTACGTAGCGATCTACTACAGCTAATCATCTGAAAGTTACAGTAACTCAGCACTAAACTGCAATTAAAATGATCAAACTCTCAGTTTCCAGACAACACAAAACCAGTTTTCAAAAGTTTAAATTTACTGAAAATACGAAAACATCAACAATACTGTCACTTATATATATATATATATATATATATATATATTATATATAATATATTATATATATTATATATTATATATTATATATATATATATATATATGAAAACAACCACTCTGAAAGAATAGAGAAATTCCAAGCGCTTTCGTGACTACTCACATTATCAAGGAACTATTCATAGTTCCTTGATAATGTGAGTAGTCACGAAAGGGCTTGGAATTTCTCTATTCTTTCAGAGTGGTTGTTTTGCATATTCTGAAAATCACCTGTTTACCGTGATCTTATTGCATATATATATATATATATATATATATATATATATATATTTAATATATATATATATTTATATATATATATATATATATATATATTTATTAATATATATATATATATATATATATTTATATATTTATATATATATATATATATATTATATATATATATATATATAATTATACATATATATATAATATATATATATTATATATATATAAAATTTATATATAATATAATATATATATTATATAATATATATATATATATAATATATATATATAATTTAAGTGATTACATTGGGGAGACTCGCGTAAACTCAGATGCATTACATTAAGTAAAGTAATCCTCTTTACTGAGCTTCATACTCCGGCTTAAAGAGGATCCTGAACGTTTAATATTTGCCGATGGGATTGATGGAGGGGGTGGAGGGGGGGATCTCTCTCTCTCTCTCTCTCTCAATACTAATAATAATCTCCCTTAAGGAGAGTCATCAGCAAAGAACAACTGTGACAACTCCCTCCCACTCCCCCATCACAGTTATAATCTTTAAAACCCACACCTTGCCACCTCCCCACCTTCCTCCCACAAGGCTTTTGTGCTGATTGCTTGATCAGCCAGGTTACTGGTGTTAGCCACTAGCTGCCACGCACAGCCTGCTTGATCTGGCGTTAACAGAGGTAGTGAAAACTTTATATATATATATATATATATATATATATATATTAATATTATATATTATATATATATATATATATTTTATAATATATATATATATATATATTATATATATATATATATATATATATTATATATATTATATTATATAATATATATATATATTATATATATTATATAATATATATTATTATATATATATTATTATATATATATATATATATATATGCAACAAATTTTATTAATATAATAATATTATTTTAGTTATTATCATAATTATAATTATTAGTTATGTAATTATTATCATAATTATAATTACCATAATTTTTATTATTACCATTGTTATTATTATTATTATTATTATTATTATTATTATTATTATTATTATTATTATTATTATTAACAACTTCTGTTAACTGGCTTGATATATTCCTGGCCTTCATTGGCCATCGAACATACCTGTACTTCAAGCTGTGTATGCTGGTCTCGCTTCAACGCTGCAGGGGTGGCCTTGTTCTCCACCCCGTACGGTTTTAGCGCTTGTCCATTAATATCATAATGTTTCGAATTTTCCAGATGAAGTTACTGATGGTTATTTGTGTGAATTGTTCCAGTCACGGTATTGTGGGTTGTGAATTGTTCCAGTCACAGTATTGTGGGTTGTGAATTGTTCCAGTCACGGTATTGTGGGTTGTGAATTGTTCCAGTCACGGTATTGTGGGTTGTGAATTGTTCCAGTCACGGTATTGTGGGTTGTGAATTGTTCCAGTCACGGTATTGTGGGTTGTGAATTGTTCCAGTCACGGTATTGTGGGTTGTGAATTGTTCCAATCACGGTATTGTGGGTTGTGAATTGTTCCATTCACGGTATTGTGGGTTGTGAATTGTTCCAGTCACGGTATTGTGGGTTGTGAATTGTTCCAGTCACGGTATTGTGGGTTGTGAATTGTTCCAGTCACGGTATTGTGGGTTGTGAATTCTTCCAGTCACGGTATTGTGGGTTGTGAATTGTTCCAGTCACGGTATTGTGGGTTGTGAATTGTTCCAGTCACGGTATTGTGGGTTGTGAATTGTTCGTCACGGTATTGTGGGTTGTGAATTGTTCCATTCACGGTATTATGGGTTATGAATTGTTCCAGTCACGGTATTGTGGGTTGTGAATTCCAGTCACGGTATTGTGGGTTGTGAATTGTTCCAGTCACGGTATTGTGGGTTGTGAATTGTTCCAGTCACTGTATTGTGGGTTGTGAATTGTTCCAGTCATGGTATTGTGGGCTGTGAATTGTTCCAATCACGGTATTGTGGGTTGTGAATTGTTCCAGTCACGGTATTGTGGGTTGTGAATTGTTCCAGTCACGGTATTGTGGGTTGTGAATTGTTCCAGTCACGGTATTGTGGGTTGTGAATTGTTCCAGTCACAGTATTGTGGGTTGTGAATTGTTCCAATCACGGTAATGTTGTCAGCATAGTTGCTGATCCCCTGTATATGTATATGTTATTTGAGTATCATAGTACCATCCATATGTTTTACATAGTTGATCCCTTGCTAGGCTCAGTGACTAGCTTGTGTGACGTCATGTGAGCGCAGCGCTCACATGTGGGATCACGTGATGTCACACAAGCTAGTTACTGAGCCTAGCAAGGGATCAACTATGTAAAACATATGGATGGTATTAACTATGATACTCAGATAACATACATATACAGGGGATCAGCAACTATGCTGACAATGTGGCTTGCGAATTGTTCCAGTCACGGTAATGTGGGTTGCGAATTGTTCCAGCCACGGTATTGTAGGTTATTTTTAAATGTTCCCGTCAGGCTTTTGTAGGTTATTTGTGAATTGTTACAGTCACGGTACTCTTATTTTTCATCCCTGGTATTGTATTTTTTTTTGTGAATTGTTCCAGCCAGGAAATTGTGGTTTAAATACATTAATATGCAAATTTTTCTACATGTATGAGAGAGAGAGAGAGAGAGAGAGGGAGGGAGAAAGAGAGAGAAAGAGAGAGAGAGAGAGAGAGAGAGAGAGAGAGAGAGAGAGAGAGAGAGAGAGAGAGAGAGGAGGGGGAAAGAGAGAGTGAGAGTTAAGAGACCACAGCAGTTTCCTTGGCCACCATCAACATGTCAGGAACGCGTCGTAACTTGTCCTGGACTGGTTCCACCTCTGACACAGTAGCGGAGCCTGTGATTGGTCCGTTTTGGAGGTGAGGGTAGTATGGGGGAGGATGTGTGTGTGTGTGTGTGTGTGTGTGTGTGTGTGTGTGTGTGTGTGTTTTCCTGTTATATACACTGACAAGTGTTATGCCTGTTCACCTACCAGTAAGTAGGTACCTGGGTGTTAGTCGACTGGTGTGGGTGGCATCCTGGGCATCAAGCTTAACCTAATTTGCAGGAAATGCTCTGCATAACCAGGGACTTTCTATATAGTATGTTATTGATGTCATCTATGGTCTGTGTACGTTGTAACATGTACTTATAGAAATAAAGATTATTATTATTATTATTATACGCTGAGAATTTACTGTAATCCCTGTTTTAAGTATTAAAGTATTCTTGACTGGTGATGACATGGTGACTTGCAGCCTTTAATGATGAATGTAGTAGATAGGCTTCAAACCCAGTTAAATAACCAGCAGATATATTGTAAAAAAAAGGTAGTATTTTTAGTTATATATAATTAATACATTCTTTTTTTTATTTCAGGTAAGTTAAATGGAAGTGACCATCACCCATAGATATGTGAGTATTATATTACACACACACACACGCGTGGGTCCGTGGGGTGCAGACGTGGGTAACAAGGCTCCGAGAACCTTAGCGTTGTAAGGCGTGCAATAACAGCTAACAGTAATCAGTGGTAGTGGAACGTCAGTGAACAATACTACGAGTGATAATTAAAGTTTATTA
>NC_069455.1:5048365-5088320 GCF_026875155.1 Cherax quadricarinatus | reverse complement strand
GCCCAGTATAACAATAATAATTAATTATAATATCTGTTTTTATGAGTACACGATACAACTGATGGAGCCCAGAGGTAATATCATTGACATACTATTTAGAAAGTCCCTGGTTATGCAGGCAACTTAGGTTAATCTTGTCCCCCAGGATGCAACCCATAACAGGGGACTGACACCCAGGTACCTACTTACCACTAAGTGAGCAGGAGCAGCAGGTTTAAAGAAACATGCCTAATATTTCACCCATGCTGGGAATCGATCCCAGACCACTCAGTGTGTGAGCTAAGTCAGTTATTTTTAGAATAGGAAAATTCTAATATTGCATTTAAATATTGACATATACATGTGATCTCTTATGATGACTTAACCTAGGAATACCAGTTTCTGAATACAGATAATGTAATTGTTACTGATACAAATACAGTTTTCCTACTTCTGTGGGCCTACCCAGGGTCAGGCCTCATTGTTGTTTGCCTAGTCAACCAGGTTCTTGCTGTTGGCAGCCCACTGGGCCATATAACCATCACAGCCTGGTTGATTTGTCACACCAAGAAGGCTTCTACGCTGATTCCAGCAATATTTGCAATATCTGCTGGTTGCATACTGAAAAGTCCAGGCCTATGGATATTGATAAAATGTTATATTTACTGTCTGTTATACATTTCCTCCTGCACAAATCCTTGTGGCACCCACTGGTAACATTTCTCCAAGAGAACATTTTTCTTTCATTTTTTGCATTGTCTTCTATCTCTCATCCATTTTTATAGCTTGTGTTTAATGCTTTCTATGCCGTATTTTGAGGTCTCCAAATTAGAAAATTTAGATGAATGCAAACTGTTCATCCATTTTTTCATGAATAATTTCTGTGACCATCTCAGTAGCCTCAATAATAGATTTGATACACAGGAATTTTCAGACCAGACGTTGAATTACTGTATTTACTAGTCAATACTTATTAATCTCAGAGTATTTTCTCCACTTTTCTCTAATGACTTCACAATATTTTTGCAACAGTATTTGTCAGCAAAACTGGCCTATAGTTTAATTGGTCACCACTGTCTCCTTTCTTAAATATTGGCATTAATGTGTGCCAACTTCTATTTATCTGCCATTTTACCCTCTTATAATAAAGTCTGAATTTTTTTCCAAGGTGGATGGATAGCTTAGATCATTTGTACATTCTTTTACAACTACAGTGGACCCCCGGTATTCGATGGCATCGGTATTCGATAAATCCGGTATTCGATGCATTATATCGCAAAAATTTTTCCTCGGTATTCGATTGAAAACCCGGTATTCGATACGATTCGTACAAGACCTGTCCACATGTGGCCTGAACTGCCCCTTGTGTGCCAGTGTTTACAAGCCAGCCAGTGTGTGCGCATCTAAGGATACATTCGGTACATTCCATATTATCCATATTATCACTGTGTTTGGTGCTTGTTTCTGCAAAATAAGTCACCATAGGCCCCAAGAAAGCTTCTAGTGCCAACCCTGTGGTAAAAAGGGTGAGAATTAGTATGGAAATTAAGAAAGATTTTGAAGGGTTTGGGGCTAACCCTGAGAAGCCTATACCAGTTGTGGAATACATTGTGCCTACTTCAAAAATTAAGGAAATGTGTGTGCACAGTGGGTTGAAGTGCAAACCTTTATGGATGAAAATCACCCTAACACAGCTATTACAATGACAATGTTGTGGCCCATTTTAGACAAATCGTAAAGGAACGGGAGGTACAGAGCTCTACGGACAGATTTGTTGTGTGACAGAGGTCCAGTGACTCTCAAGCTGGTCCTAGTGGCATTAAAAGAAGGGAAGTAACCCTGGAAAAGGACTTGCTACCTCAAGTCCTAATGGAAGGGGATTCCCCTTCTAAACACTAACACCTCTCCCCTCCTTCCATCCCATCAATCATCACCAGATCTTCATTAAAGGTAAGTGTCAATTATTTTATTGTTATTGTAATTATTCTATTGCATTAAACTTAATATTCATGTAGTAAATTTTTTTTTTCATACTTTTGGGTGTCTTGCATGGATTAATTTGATTTTCATATTTTCTTATGAGGAAAATTGATTCGGTTTTCGATATTATCGGTATTCGATGAGCTCTCAGGAATGGATTAATATCGAATACCGGGGGTCCACTGTAATACTGTACTGATCTGTATATTGCACAGTACTAAAATAGTCATTCAGCTTGTTCAACAATTACAGGAACCTCAATCATTTTCACTGCCTCAGCATTGATAGGTAATCCATGAATAGCATCATAGTTTTTGAACGTGAGCAAATTACAAGGTAAACTTAAGTGAATTTTAAAGAACCCAACAGTAAATGAAATATGTCAATCAGTTGTAAAGCCACTTTCTGTTATTACTTGTCCAAAGCATCATAAAACAGAAAAGAACTCGTAGACTTCACCTGAAGTGTAGTAAGATATTGTACTACACAGTAAGTTTTGTTGGTTAAGTTTATTTCATATTTATGGTCTTTGGTCTTCGTCACAAGAACGTTAATAATGCTGCTAGGTTCTCAAAAATCCTGTCAGTAAGCTGGGTAAACCTTTAAAACTTTAAATCACATGTGAAAAGTTTGTTATTTCTGCCTAAAACTTAGCACCTGTTCTAATCTTTTGTTTACATGACATCTGTATTTGTGAGTCTTATAGTTAATTCTTTCAATTTCCACAGTTTTGCCTGGTCAAATAGAGCGTCTGTACAGCCGCTTCACAAGTTTGGATAAAGGGGACAATGGTTCACTCTCTCGGGAAGATTTCCTTCGCATTCCTGAGTTGGCAATCAACCCGCTTGGTGACCGCATTGTTCATGCATTCTTTAAAGTAAGTTTTCTTTTTGTTTTTATAAACTAGAAAAAACTTCATCAAAAATTGTGATTCTGCATGTAACCTTAAACAATCTTTAATAAAATCTGGTTCAGTATTTTATATTCTTATGTGCATCCAATCCAAAGTATTCACTATAAATCTTACAGTTTGTACAGTATTTCTGGCATAACTTATGCTGATGAAGGTTATTTTATAGATTAATAGTTACAAGTTTGAGTTGAAATTAGACAGTGAAGGTATTAATATTTGTACATGCATGTGAGAGTTAAATTTGAAGAGTTTGGTAGTACAGCTAACTGAATTGGTAGAAGACTTAACTTTAAAATTATAAAAATATTCTGAGTAGTTGTATGTAATTTCTTGTGAGGCTATGGTTCTCATTTTTTTTATCTATATGGGTTGTAGAGAGACTTAGTTGTAGTGCTTGTATAATCTACTGCCTTCTAAAGAAACCCAGTTACATCTTAGTGATTGTGTAGTGGATTAATCAGTCTTTCACTCTGCTTTCTTCCTAAGAATTTCCCTTATATGCTTGCTGAGCCATCCCTTCTTGCCTTCCACACATTTTTGCGTCTCTGTGCAAGAGAAGCAAAAATGTGTGTAGACATCTTTAAGGATATAAAAGGGTGAAAGTTGTATTATTATTATTATTATTATTACAATCATAACCCAGCACTAAACTCACTAGGGTCATACAGTGGTGAAAGTTGTAAAAGGTATACTAGAGAAGAGAACATTTCAGTATTTGGTGTGCAACTTAACAGATGTGAAATAGTTTTCCTGTGTAATTGCTTTGCAATTTATGTTAATGTTATGTTGTAGCATATTTATTTGCCCATATTAACATGTAATATTTTTCTCTTTAGGAGAGTGAAGACGATCATGTGAATTTCCGCCAATTTGTGCGTGTCCTGGCTCACTTCCGACCAATAAAGCACAACCAAGAAAATAACCTTAATGCCCGGGAAGAGAAACTAAGATGTAAGTAGAGTATGATTTGTGAAAAAATAAAGTGATTGTTTTTACATAAGCCATGAAAATACCATTTGGCCATTCTGTGGCAGTGAGTATTATGTAATGCCAATCACCAATTCCTGCAGCTTGGTTTTGGCCCATATTTCTGTTTTCTGAGTGCTTGGAAAATTAAATTGAGATCAGTAGGCTTTCAAAAAAAGAAAGTTGAAATTAGTGTTTTAAAGGTATACGTATAGATTATAGTGTCCAACAAATACACCTACCATCCAACTTAGACCTTGCTCGACATTCTAACACTACGACTTACGACCGTGTTTTTTTATGCCAGAATGTGTTCTTGGAAATAAAGAAGTGTTTGTGTTGTACACACAGTTTAGCCTAACCATTACAGTATAAAATACAGTACAAACAGCAAAAAAAGTAAAGTAAAAACATGAAATATACCAAAATTAAAACAATAAACAAAAGTCATTACAAAAATGTTATGTTATATTCAGTAGTAAAGTTCTGACTTTACGTCCATTTCGACTTACGACGCCCGGTTTTTCGGAACTGAACTCGGTCATAAGATCGGGAGATGGTAGTATGGATGTATGTATGTATAATACAGGTCTCCCTCAACATTTTCGCGAGGTTAGGGGTCAAGATCTCGCGCATGTTGAAAAAAAAACCCGTGAATGTTTGTGCCCCACTATATATGGTAGGGGAAAATAATCAATACTGCTTTCTTAACTTGTTGAACTCAATGGAACAAATCATAAAATAAATGAAAACGTCGTAAATTGTACTAAATATATACAATGTTATCTTTAAAACATGTAGTTATTAAATACTCAATAGACTGTCCACCACTGCCTCCCACCAACTTCCCCAACCACTGCGAACCCTACTACCCCTCCCCCGACCCCCTGCAACTGGCAGCCAGCCCTCCCACCACTCAGTGTGGTGAGTGGTTTTGTTTGTTCATTATTTGCTAATAAACTACAGTATAAAATATTGGGTAACCCTTTCATGACTGCATATTTGCAATGGCTATTTGGGACATGGTATTAAGAAAAAACGGATGACATCATGCGGTTTTACTCTTGACACAGCAAAGAATCAACATTTCTTCACAGGTAATATTAACAATAGTAATAATAATAATAATAAAAATAATAATAATAATGATAATACATAATAAGAATATAAGAAGGTAAAATTGTACAAAAATACGAGGGAGTGGTTGACACATCGTCAGTGTGGGCTTTGTTTATGCTGGAGTGAGCGTTAGTCTCCCTCTGCTCTTCAAACAGTTCATGATAATTCAGCGGTTAGAGGCATGTATATAATAACATATATTTTTAAAAAATAATAGTACATATTATTAATAACATGTATTATTATTATTAATAACATGTATGTTAGTAAATATGACCCTGCCTCAATCGCTTCCCTCAACATCTGCCTCACACCACTGCCCTCAATCGCAGCCTCAACAGGCTCCACAATCAACTCACTGCCTCATCGATTCCACAACAGCAGCCTCACCCACTGCCCTCAATCGCTGCTCAACAGCTGCCTCACCCACTGCCTCAATCGCTGCCTCAACAGCTGCCTCACCCCACTGCCTCAATCGCTGCCCTCAACAGCTGCGCAGCTCACCCATGCCTCAATCGCTGGCTCGTCAACAGCTGCCTCACCCACTGCCTCAATCGCTGCATCAACAGCTCCTCACCCACTGGCCGTGTGCCGATTTTAAGCAAACAGCTGCCTCAACCACTGCCTCAATCGCTGCTCTCAACACTGCTCCTCTAAACCACTGCCTCAATCGCTGCCTCAACCGCCAGCCGTCAACACTCCTCTCCCACTGCCTCAATCGCGTGCCTCAACCACTGTCCCCCCGCCTCAATCGCTGCCCATCAACATCTGCCTCTACCGACTTCACAGTTGCACCAATCTACAAGCACCAAACACAATGAATTATTGTGAAATGTGTGGAAGAGCAGTGAGACTAATGTTCACGATCCAGCATAAACAAAGCCACACTGACGATGTGTCCAACCACTCCCTCGTATTTTTGTACAACTTCCTTTCTTCAATTATATCGTATTTATATTTATTATTATTATTATTACTATCTTATTATTAGCAGTAGCAGAAATGTTTGATCTTTGCTGTTTCAAGATAAACACATGATGTCAACGGCTAAATTACCTGTCCCGAATAGCCATTCCAATATTCAGTCATGAATGGTTTAACATTATTTATACTGTAGTTTTTAATAGCAAATAATGAACAAACACAAAACACTCACCACACTGAGTGTGGGAGCTGGCTGCCAGTTGCGGGGGTCGTGGAAAGGGTAGTAGGGGACGGGTGGAAACTTTGAATATAATTTTGGCGCTGGATTTGGGTGGCTGGAATTTGCCGGTTTGGGAATTTGGCGATGGGTGAAGCCCGCGAAAGCTTAAAACGTTAAAGTTGAGGGAGACCTGTAATATAATATTATATATTATATATTGTTTTTTTTCATACAAGTTGGCCATCTCCCACCGAGGTAGGGTGACTCCAAAAAAGAAAGAAAATTCCCAAAAAGCAAATGCTTTCATCATCATTCAACACTTTCACCACACTCACACATAATCACTGTTTTTGCAGAGGTGCTCAGAATAACAACAGTTTAGAAGCATATATGTATAAAGATACACAACATATCCCTCCAATACTGCCAATCCCAAACCCCTCCTTTAAAAGTGCAGCATTGTACTTCCCATTTCCGGACACAAGTCCACTATATGAAAATAACGCGGTTTCCCTGAATCCCTTCACTAAATATTACCCTGCTCACAACTCCAACAGATCGTCAGTACCAAGTACCATTCGTCTCCATTCACTCCTATCTAACACGCTCACCACGCTTGCTGGGAAGTCCAAGCCCCTTGCCCTCAAAACCCCTTTACCCCTCTCATCCAACCCTTTCGAGGATGACCGCCTACCTCACCTTCCTTCCCCTATAGATTTAATATGCTTGCATGTCAATCTACTTTGATCCATTCCTCTCTAAATTGCCTCTTCAAGGGGGGCTCCTTGGCGGTGGTGAAGAGGCTCTGTCCGAGGAATTAGACCTTTCCGTCTACTTCCTCAGACCGAACCTAATAACCCCCCAATCCCCCCGTTCCGCTATCCCTCCTCCCTTTTTTCCTTTCCCTCCTCCTCCTCCCCTACCCCTCCCCTTTTGCCCTTCCTTTTTGGCCTTTTTTTTTATTTTTTTTATCTCAACAGGCAACGCTAGTTCCTAGGTAGGGGAAAGGGGTACCGGGTCCATCCATTTCCCGTTGAGGTCTTGCGGTGAGCCAAGTTTACCGTGAGATCTGTGATTTTGGGCCCCCTGGGGATGTCCTGATCCTCTAACGGTATCCCGGAGGGTGGCTATGGGTGTCTCTGTCTCGGGCGACGGGAGTATCTCGTGGAAGCCAACCTCGATTCCGGGGGGTGGTGCCAAAGGACGTATGCGTTGTGGGCGGATATCCGGCGCGCTCTCTTTTTTGGTCCACCGAGGTAGCTCGGCAGATGTGAGGTTGCTATCCTGGAATGCCAGTTTACTGGCATGATGGGTAGGGTATGGCACGGGGTTCCATGCCGCATCTGCGCGACTTTGCGGTGCTGAGGTCCTCTTGGGCGCGAGTGGAGATTTCTGGCCCTTTCACCTCCTATGAAGCTATCCCCTCCCCGGCCCCCCCCCCTTTTTTATTATTATTTTTATTGTCTTTTCTTCTTCTTTTTTTTTTATCTTAAAAAACAAAAAGAAAGAAGTAACTTACCATGGCACCCCTAGTTCATGAACCTCCCTGCTACCTCGCCGGGCCCCTGTCTTGAAACCGCACCCCTAGTTTCTGACAACCGCTTCGTCTTTGGACCACTACTTCGGACACTCCTCATGGCCTCTGTAACCTCTTGCCGGAGCTGTTTCCTCACCCGCTTCAGTACTGAAGCCTCGACAGACTCCTTCCGATTTATCTGACCTTCCTCTCCTCTACTATGCTTCCGCCTCATCCCTCTATGGTGTGGCAAATTTCGAATGCGCCGCCCGATCCAACGTCGGACCAACTCTGGTCCCACTCCTAAACTACAATGACAATTACCTGCTGATGGGAATTGTTACTATCTCCACCCTTTCCCCCCTCGTTCTTCTTCAGAAAAGATTGACACGTCCCTTCACTACCTTTTCCCACGCTCATTTTCAGACCTGCGCACAATGGACTAAATTCTTCACTTTACGACCGACTTCCTCTACTGCCTATCTTTCGTGACCACTAGTATTGGCCAGGGCACTCTACTCCATTTGGTAAAGATATTTCTTTTCATGCTCTTAAGAGCGTACGCGCACGTCACCGGACAGAATGCAACCTCATGCTCTTGAGCTATCTCTTCTTTTCCACAACGATACTGTTCCTGTAACTATTGAAAAGCTCATTCCCATCAATTCTTGTAGTGGTAACCGTCATCTGTCGCCCGCAATACCATAGTTCAACAAAATTTCCAGACAAGTGGCACGACATTCTTGAACAGCTGGAACTCCAAGTTCTCCAATCCCTCAAGGTAGACACTTACGTACTTCCTGCCCATGGGCGGAGACATACCCTAGCAATGTGGCTCGTATAACTTTTGACAGCCGTGAACTCCCATCCTCAGTTTTATGTAGCAGACATCAGTTACAATGTCGAAGGTGATCCCTACAACCGCAAACAGTGTAGAAATTGCTGGCGATTTGTGGCCATCCAGCAAATATTGCAGATCTATCGCCAAAATGCCCAGTCTGTGTGCCGATGACCAGTCTAATACGTCTTGCAATCGACCTCTCCTCTTGCCTTAATTTTGTCATGAGGCTCACCCTTCTTACTCGTCGCGCCGTTGTCAAGTCCTACTTAAAAACGAGCTGGAAATCCCGTTACCTCAAAGAGGCAGAAGGTCTCCCTTATACCATGGCAGTTTCTCATCTTCTTCAGTATCCCATCTTCTGCATCCCAACCTCTGTGGGTTTCCTCTCCCATAGTCACTCCTGTAGCTAATTCTTGTTGCTTGATCCTCGCTCATGACGTCCCGTAACTTCAGACGTCTCAGCCTGAATCTTGCTTCTTCGTGGTCTCACAAGTCCCAGTAGTCTGACGAGATGCATGTATGACACCCTCTCCAATCGTCCCTCTACTTGCTCAAAATCAAAAAAGGGTCCGTTAACACCTCCTACCCATCTTCCCCGTCATTTTCCCTTCTGTCTCTGTACCTGGTTCTCCCCTCTCACTGGCTCTGTTACAATTGGTGAGGTTCATCACCTCCTCCTCGTACTGTAACCTTCCTCCCCTTTCACGTCCCAAGTTTCTTCCTCTTCTCCACCCTCCCAGGTTTCCTCTCTTCGTCCCCTTCCACGCTTCTCCAGTTCCCTCCACCCTTTCGCCCCACCCCCCTACCTTGGTACAGTCCTTACAGTTCCAATCTTTACTCACCCTCCTCCCCCTACCATTTCCAATATTGTCTCCATACGACATCTCTGAATTCTGAAACACTTGAAGCCATCTCTGAATATATTGCAGAGACCAAACCATCAATAACACTGATCCAACACCTCCGCTCCTTCTCTCATCCTCTACTCCATCTGCCGCAACTCCTTTTCTCACAGCGCACCGTTCCTTCGCTGCTTTGAACGTTTTCCACTGCTTCCCATGTGGACTTTTTAACCCCTCTATGTCCGTAGGAACCCTTACCTGCGGCATTCAGGTATCATTAACATTGCCAATCATGGCCTACTTACAGTGGAATAATACGCGCCTCAGGGGTAATCGGGGTGAGCTTCAGATGTTACTCTCCCAGTTTCCCCTGTTTGGGTTTGCTTACAGGAACCAAAATTATACACTGCTGTTATCTCTCCCTCTCAGGCATACTTTATTGTAAACTTTTCAGATCCTTATCCTGATGGGACCATTTATGAAATGTTGCCCATCTTCTACGCACTGAAATTCCGTAACCATCAGCTATTTGTTCGTACTTTTCGCTGCATACAACAGCAGCCCGTATCCACGGTTTGCATAGGTGTATCCGCTCTGTTCTTTATATCCTCTCTCCTCTTGGCATTTCTATTCTGGATATTTCCTTTCTTGTTTTCGTCATTACCACCACTCGATTCTGTTACTTGGTGATTTTAATGCCCACCATTTCCACTTGGGGTCACCACTGTGATTCCTGTGAGCATTCAGGTTAAGGCTTTTTCCTTGGCGGGGGGGGGGGAAACCACCCACCCCCTCCAATGTTTAAAATACTGGTATTCTGCACTTCACACACACACACATGTAGCGCGGCTCCTTGACTGGCAACACTCTCTGGTGGGGACACGTCACGATCTCCTCAGTCTGCTCTTCCTTTCCTCCGCCGGATATTTAAATAAGGAAAAGATGTATTGGGGGGGGGTTAGGGGAGGGGATATATTGGGGGGTTTTGGTGGTATTTTGGTTGGTTTTTTTGTTGTGGTTTGTGGGGGGATGGTTGTAGGATAGTGGCGGGGAGGAAGTAGGTATTTATAGTGATGGGAAATTGATGAGGTAGGAAAAATTATTTTGATAATAATAGGAGATTAAAAGAGGATTTGTGTGAAGATTTGGGTTTTTTTAAAAAAATTGAGATATAAGTTAGGGTTTAGAGATTTCCTCTTCACGTCCTCAGCATCTGATAGCTTTTAACACCTCTTTCTCGTACTCCGCGTTTTTTAAGCGCAGCTTTTTCTCATTCTATAACCCCAAACTTCGGCAGGCATACATCAGAAATTGCGTGCCTTGGTGGTCTTCCACCTGCTTGTGCTCGTGCATACGTTTGACGACGCGCTGCATGGGGCAGGTACCGGTATCAATAGAACAACAGAGAGACTTCTTGATTTTAAGCAGAGCGGCGAATCGCTCGCCGTGTCATCCGTGACGCTGAACGCACTTTCTGCGAGATTTATTATCCCAACCATCACATCTGCTCCTCTATGAGTGCAGTCAGGAAAAAGTACAAAAACGAGTGGTAAATAATCTCCTGACCCGCTCTGTTCTGCGTGTTGCCGGTGTTGATATAGCAAAACCCACTAGATGTTGCCATTGAAATTGGCAAACATGCTCGTCCGTATTTTTCTCAGGGACTCCAACATCTATGCCCCTCATTTCTTTCCTCACAGTCTGCCAGAGAGTTAGCTCCCTTGGACTTTTCTTCTCTCCAGAAGAAGAACAGTATAATGTGCCTTTTACCTTCAAGAACTGAGGCAACCACTCTCAGCTTGCCGATCATCGGCAGCTGGGCCGACGACATTTATATTCGTATGCTACAAACATCTTACATCAGTCAGCCCTTGCAGTCCTATTACGCCTTTACAATCTTATTTGGTCACAAGGAGTTCTTCCACAGCTGTGGAAATCCGCCATTGTTCTCCCTTTTGCCGCAAACCATGCACTACGGGAATGAAACCTCCCCCTATCGTCCCATTTCTCTTACCAGTGCAGTTTGCAAAGTGATGGAACGCCTAGTAATAGACGATTAGTGTGGTATTTAGAGACACACAAACAGTCTCGTCCACTCGTCATAAGGCTTTCGTAGGGAACGTTCTAACCATAGACCCCTACTACGCTTGGATACGATGCTCGTATGCCTTTGCGAATAACCACTCAGTTATTGCCATAACTTTTTGACCTTGAGAAGGCATATGACAACAACTTGGAGTATAATATTTTAGACCCAAGCCCACTCCTTAGGCCTTCGAGGCAATCTACCTATCTTCCTTAAGAACTTTTTAACTGACAGCATTTCCGTTTTCGGGTTAATAATGTGCTCTCCCTGGACTTTATCCAAGCAGAAGGTGTCCTCCCAGGATGTGTTCTGAGCACAACATCTTTTTCCTCCTTGCTATTAATGATTTGGCCTCTATCTTCATCAAATATGTGGTCATCAATCTATGTTATGGACTTCCTATTGCCTGTGCAGGCGCTGACTGTCACCTTATTACAGTTTCTCTCCAGCATGCAGTAGACGCGGTGTTTCAAATTGGCCCACCACACGTGGTTTAAATTTTCAGCAGCTAAAACCCACCAAATATACTTTCACTCTAGACGCTCTGTCATCACCGATCAGGACATCCTTGTAGCCTCTATGGCTTCCCGTATCCCCTGAACGTGATACAGTCAATATTCTGTGTCCACTCTTTTGATCGTAGGTTTTTCCAGGAAACCATCACATTACCACTCTGAATGCAACAGTCACAGCCGTCTGCACCTTCTTAAACCCTTGCTCATCTTTCAGGGAGCTGACGTCCGAACCCTCCTTTGCCAACATCCACCCTATCTTATCGAAAACTTGATTATGGTGACCAGATCTATTCAGCGGCATCTCCTGCTACTCTCTCTAGCGCTTAACCCCATCATCACCAGGATTACTTATGCCTTGGTGCTTTTCGCTCTTCCCCTGTCGAAGCTCTCTACTGCCAAAAGTGAAACGTTCCATCCTTATCCCAATCCGCCGTGATTGCCCATTTGCCTACGCCTACTGATGTACAACCTCCATAATCTCCGCAATCCTTCCTTTATAGAATGTCATACCTGATATTAGAAGAACATTCATTATTTTGTTCGTCGACCAGTTTACCTTACACCGTTTTTTTTCCCCCCCCTTCTCTCTTTGCCTTTCAATTGCTCTTGTCTTCTCTTTTCATTGTACCACCTTTCTATGTTACATGTAGCATCTCCACTTTTCCCTACCCCCTGGGAAGTTCCACAGTTCGAGACTGTTCTTTCTCTCTCCCCATGCTCGAAAGCCCAACTGTCTATCGGTCACTTCCACTCTCTTTTTCATGACCACTTTCACTCCCCTCATCTCAGCCATTGCTCGGTGTACACAGATGCTCTAAGTCTTCTGACACGTAGGATTTTCGCAGGCAGTGATTTCAGACAGCGTCATACAAGGGCATTCATCTTCGGCATAGTATTATCTGCTGAATTTAATCATCTTTACAGCACTTTATTTTTTTATCCGTATTGCATCGATGCCTGGTTTCATCATTTGTGTTGTCTCAGACTCCCTTAGTGCTTTACAACAGCTAAACAGAAATGTTGATTACAGACCTCACCCCTAGTCCCTCCATATCCAACTTTGCTACGCCGTATCTTTACCAAGCATAAAGATATTTGTTTTTTTTTGTTGGGTCCCTGGGTCATGTTGACGTTACAGGGCAATGAACAGGCAACACTGCTGCACGGTCAGCAGTACATTGACCACCAGTTTCATGTAGAGGTATTCCATTTACGACTATTTGCTGCAATATCTTCCCAACTTCACAACAACCGTTGGCAACAACGTTGGTCTAAACTATGCTCGGCAACCAACTGTCAATCTATTAAACTCGAGTTTAGTTACTGGCTGTCTCTTATATCACCAGTGTCGAGGTTGGTAGACTATCTCACCCTCTTCGCATTGGCCATACTCGTCTTACTCGTGGATACTAATGGCAGAAGGCCCCTGCTCCCTCTTTGAGAATTGCCAAGTTCCATTATCAGTCAGCCACATTCTGTGGACTGCCACTTATCCAATGACACGCAGAATTTACCTCCGTCGTCGTCTTCTGCTCTGCTGCTCTCTCTCTACTTCCCTTCTGCTGATGGAACCCCCCAACTTTCATCCAGACACTCTCATTGACTTTTTGACAACCAACCGACTTACTTCACCAATTCTGATACCTTCAGCCCTTTCTACTTCAATCTCTTGCTACCCTCTACCCCCCGTACTATCCCCGGCCCCGCAGTTTTCTGTAACCTACTGATCATCCCTCCTCCCTTCTGCCATCCTATACCCCCTCAGCTTCCTCCTAACCCATGCAAGCACTGTAATAGGCCCCTGTGGCATAGCCTTCTTTTGATTATAATAATAATCTCTCTAAAATGGACCAAACCACCTCAACACCCTCTCTCTGCCCTCTGACTGAATACTTTTATTAACTCAACACCTTTTCCTAATTTTCCACACTCCGAATTTTCTGCATAATATTTACAACCACACATTTCCCTTAACAACAATCTCCACGCCTCCAACCGTCTCCTTCGCTGCTGCATTTACAACCCAAGCTTCACACCCACATAAGAGTGTTGGTCCTACTATACTTTCATACATTCCCTCTTTGCCTCCTATAGATAACATTTTTTGATCCACATATACCTCAATGCACGGCCGGGCACCACCACCTTTTTTTCCCTCATCAATTCTATGATTATCCTCATCCTTCATAATCCATCCGCCGACAATGTCAACTCCCAAGTATCTGAAAACATTTACTTCTTCCATACTCCTCCTCCCCAATTTGATATCCAATTTTTCTTTATCTAAATCATTTGATACCCTCATCACCTACTCTTTTCTAGTTCACTTTCAACTTTCTAAACCTTTACACAACATATCACCAAACTAATCCACTAACCTTTGCAATTTTTCTTTAGAATCTCCATAAGCACAGTATCATCAGCAAAAAGAACGTCTGTTAATTCCATTTTGAATTTGATTCCCCATAATTTAAAATCCACCCCTCTCTCCCGAGCACTCCTAGCATTTACTTCTTTTATAACCCCACTCTATAACAATATTAACCCCTTGAGGGTCCTCCCGTAGATCTACGGCTTTTACGTTAGGGTCCAAAACCGTAGATCTACGTCATAGCTCAGCTCACTCTGATAAAACTGTGAGTGGTACATTTGGGCCTATATATGAGAGAATCTCTATGATGTATGTGTGCAACTCACAATAAAACAGATCCTGCATCACGCTATGTATAATGATAGAAAAAACTGAAATCATGATTTTTTTCGATTAAAACATCGACTGCAGTGTTTTTTTCGTATGTCTTTTATAGTTCTATTTGGCATTTCTTGGTCCATTTGATAAAATTGAAGACATATAACAGAAATAGAGATGATTTTGATTGGTTTTTAGCACTGAAGGAAATGGCTTGAACTTGAGCTTCAAAGTACAGAAATGTTAAATTTTTGCCGAGATCCAGTGTAAACAAACGACCTCACACAGTCTAATACACGCCACCTGGTATGGTCTAATATGCATTCACAAATAATGGTGATGATATTTATACAATTATTACAGTATCATAACAGTAAATCTTCTATTTTTTGGTGAGAATAGAAAATTCATTATGTGAATAAAAAATCAAAATGGAACTTATTTGTAAAGCCACAAAACATAAACTAATAAACAGAGGAAATGTTAGTTTAGTTCCAGTAATACCTACAATGTTTATTCTGGTCCCTATTTTGGACATTGGAATGTTTTGAAACTTGGTGTTAATTGGCCAAATTAACAATTTCTGATCACTTTAATTGTAGTTGAAACAGTTTTTGACTTGGGCGATTTCTTGTGCTCAATAGATAGAATAGAAGTAAATACTAGTGAAGCATGATTGCTAATAATTTGGTTACTTGAATAATGTAAAATGGCCTACAAGGGAGCCACGTGGGCAAAATCGCCGATTCATAAATATCGCTGACACATCAAAATTCGCGAGACATAATTTCGTCAATTTTCCATCAAATTTCGTGGTTTTTTGTTTTATTACCTTCACAAAAAGATTCTCTACCATTTCATAAGAAAAAATAATTTTTTTTTTTGAAAATTTTTTGGGACACTGGGGAAACCAAATTCAGATTTGGGCCTTGGACCCTGAAGGGGTTAAACAACCATGGTGACATTACAAAATCCCTGTCTAAGACCTACTTTTACCGGGAAGTAGTCTCCCTCTCTTTAAAACACCCTAACCTGAGCCTCCTATCCTCATAAAAACTTTACAGCATTTAAATAACTTACCACCTATTCCATATACTTGCAACATCTGCCACATTGCCCCCTATCCATATGCCTTTCTAAATCCATAAATGCAATAAAAACTTCCCTACCTTTATCTAAATACTGTTCACATATATGCTTCAATGTAAACACTTGATCTACACATCCCCTAACCCACTCTGAACCTCCTTGCTCATCCGCCAATCCTACATTCTGTCTTACCTCTACTTCTGGAGTGAAAAAATATCGTTAACCGGGGACCACTGTAATACATACATACATACATACAATAACATACATACACATACATATACCCATACAATACGTATTCTGAAGGAGGGGTAGGGATATTTGCAGTTTGGAAGGGCAACTGAACTGTAGTATTGGCATGTGCCACTGGCAAGACAGTAATAGATTGAATGATGGTGAAAGTGTTTCTTTTCTTTTTCCAAGGTCCAACCCTACTTTGGTGTGGAGATGGTGGGTGTTAGAAAAATGTATTATAATTCTGACTTTTTTCTTTACTAGTTGCCTTCAAATGTATGGATCTTGACGATGAAGAGCGCAATTTCGTGAAGAACTTCTTGCCGTTCTTCATATGAAATGGTTGGAGAGAAATTAGGTAATGAATTTCATTATACATTGAAGTGTAGCATTTCATTGATACATCAGGTTTTAATTACCATTAATAAAAATTTATCAATTGAAAATTAAAATATGTTCATAACTGATCTATAAAGTGTGAAGAAATGACATCTTTGCATAACAGCCCTTTATTGGATAACATTTACTGATGTAGACTGTATCAAATAATGAATCGGTAAAGCTCAATACAGAGTGAAGCAGCTAAATAAAAGTTTGGTTCTGCAACATTTTTTTTTTTCAATATTAGTGGCGAACGTTATCTGGATTTAACATAATCCACAAAATGTAAGATTGAACAATTGATTATGTTTTACTTATCCTGAGCCATTTTTCCCAGTAGTGACATAATGGCCCAAAAAAAAGGGGGGTGAAACTAAATGTTTCTATTCACTTCTAATTTAGGTAATAGTTGTTGAGTTCATGATATAGTTATTTTTTTCAAGGTAAAATGTATAATGTACTTAATGGTCCTGCAATTGTATACTATAGGTTTTTTATTTTCCAACTTGCTGCCGTGATATTAAAACTAGCAAACGGTGAGACCCAAAAAAGAAAAAACAAAGAAGTTTATCTTTTACATTTGGTAATTAACAGGATAAGGGTTACTTGGCCCCTTGCTCTTGGCTTAATGGAGGAAAATTTCTTTTTCACTTCCCCATAGGTATTAACCCTAAAACTGTTCCAAATGTAGACCTACATTCACGCGCGTAAGCTCTGAACATAATCTACATTTTTTATATATAATAATGTAAAATCGAATGTAGATCTACGTTTCAGAGTGTTATGTGCTGAAACGTAGATCTACGTAGGAAACATGTAAGGGTTTAATTCTCCCACTTTTTCTTGGTTTTCCTTGTCACATCCTTCCTGTTGATTGTATCTTTTGCTTAATCATAACGTTTTTTATATTTTGCAAAAAGGTATATCAGCAGTTGTTGTTTTTTCCATCCCCCCTCGTTGATGATAATGTACAGATAGGTAGGTAGGAAGTTTCAGTATTTTAGCTTTTTGATATATAGCCAGTCTTTCTTTAAGTTTTCCTTCTGCTACCATTTTGTTTAACTGGTTAAAATTTAATCTATATTACCGTATGCGGGTATGCCAATAATAATTCGGATTTCCTTTTAGTGGGATGGTGTAGTATTATTAACAGAAGTACACCTGTTGGTGGTCACTCTGCAATTCGAGAGAATGTGATCCCCATCCTACCCTCATGCGTCTCTTCCTACTCCTCCGCATGTACCTTAAGTGCACACAAGAGCATAGGTAACTACGTACGAAAAATCCTCAAGAGGCCAAGTACTGTAGATCATTTCTTTAGCCTAGTTAGGTGCATAGGTCCATGAATCTACCATTTGCGAACATGGTGAACATGGAGTGTCTTAAGGAAACACGTCCTAATGTTTTCAGTCATACCAGATCAACCCTCCAGAAGTGGGCTGAGTGCGCTAGCAGTCAAGCTGATGGACACCTTTAAATTATTGCCCGTGATAAAAGTTTAATAAGCAATTTTTTTACAATAATTCTCGTATGATTGTTTTGTAGGAAAATGTTATTGCGGCAAGTAAGACAGTTAAACACGTTATCTGTGTATCACAGATTTGGTAAATGTAACTTATTTTTTTTTGTTTTTTTTTTTTTTGTTTACAGTGATGAACACTCAACAGCATTGGCAACGAACCATTCTTAGGCGGACCTGATTGTGACCAGATGATAAGCTTTGAAGAGTTCGCGCTGCATTGGAGCGTTTCAGATGTTGAACAAAAGATGTCCCTAAAGTTCCTTAAATAAGTAATAAATCCCTCTAAAGAAGTTTCTTGAAAGTTTGCATTTATTAACATGTTCTTCATAGTACATTATATTTTTTGAAAACATATTACGTTGTATTAGTACAGAAGGCAAGACAAATGTTGATAAGTAAGTTAAGTGATGTGTGTCTCTAATAAAGATGATTGTAAATTTAGATTATGCACACCAATACTGTGAAGACCTAGAAAATTACTCATATATACCACGATACTTACTAATTGTATTCTAAAAGGGGAAGGCAACTTCATTGTGTTAGGTATCTCAGAGTAAGCATCAGTGTGGCCTTACACAAGTGATATCAAAAGAAGCAAAACCAATTTTTAAATGTATTTTTGAAGGTTCAGAAGGAGTGTTGTCTTCAGGATTTCATACATACTTGGAACTATTATTTCTCTTCACTTATTTTGTGCTTGTTATATTTACCAAAAACTGCACATTACAAATTCAATATTGGAGATTGTAGATGAATGGTTCAGAGAACTGAAACGTTGATAAATTAGACACGTGTGCAACTCTTGGGTATCTTTATTGAGGTAACGTTTCGCCACACAGTGACTTCATCAGTCCATACAAAGGAGAAACGTGAAGAACAGGGGGAGAATGAGGTAATCAGTCCCTCAACCTTGAGTCGATGTGGTCAGTCCATCAATTCTATTCAAGACTGATGGACTGACCACATCGACTCAAGGTTGGGGGACTGATTACCTCATTCTCCCTGTTTCACATTTCTCCTTTGTATGGACTGATGAAGCCACTGTGTGGCGAAACATTTCCTCAGTAAAGTTACCCAAGAGTTGCACTTGTCTAATTTATCACTGGAGATTGGATTAAATTAAAGTTGACTGCAAATCAAATAAGTGAGCTCTCAGAGGTGGACAAGGTATAGAGGATGATTACTGATCCCCCAGAGCCAATATAGCTAAACTACTGGGAATGTCTCGGAGAAGTAGGAGGAAAGGAGAAATAGCTGATATGTACATGTACAGGTAAGATAATTGAGGGTATAATCCCAAACCTGCACATAATGTACTGCAGTGAGATAAAAAGTGTAAACTAGACCCAGTGAAAAGCAGGGGCACCAAGGGCATATTAAGAAAACTTAACATGCATGGTTCAAGGGTATTTAGCTTTGTTCCAGCTAGTATCAGTAATATTGCAGGAGCAAGTGTAGAGGTTTTCAAGAGAAAACTGTACTACTACCTCTGCAGAGTGCCAGATAAGACTGGTGGATGTATGCCAGTGAGCCACTAATAGCAACAGCTTAGTTGACCAGGCAATTAACAGAAACCTGGCCCTAGGCCTGAATGCGAGAATGATCACAGGTACAGGTATTGTATGTGAACTCTGTAGGGTGTTAGGCTAGATTATACAGAGCCTTACTTTTTCTTATGGTAATGTTGCAAAATTAATTTGTATTTAAGTTCAAATACTTGGTGTTATAAATTTTGTAATTCATCTTATATTAAATGTTCCATGATGCAGTGACAAACTTTTTCATTCATTATTATATAAACATTGGTAAGCCTGGAATTTTTCATGCAGTGCATTAAAAAATTCTGACTTTCATGTCACTGCAAAATTAGTGACTAATTCATAGCCAGGCATTACTTTGAAACTAATACATGTATACATATAAGAATGTAGAGATGTATGTATATAATTTCCTGCAGTACTGCATTGTATTTGTTAAACAAATTAAAGTATTAGCCCCATATTAATTTTTTAAAGCTTTCTGTGAATTATGAATAAGTTGTTTTATGTTTAGTTCTGGTTTTTGTAAAGTGAACAAGGGCTGTGAAAAATTATCTAGGTCACTCAAGTTTAATGTGGGTATTGATTTAAGACCATATGTACATATACATGTACATAAGTGTATATGCTAAATACAGGTGGCCCTCAGTCTACGACTGCAACTCGCTCCACATAACATTGCACTGACCCTTACAGGTTTAGTACTTCGTTATGATTATAACAACAACATTGCACCTATGGGAAGTATGGTTTAACTTACAACCTGACAGTGGCTCTTGTAGAACCAATTATGCCATAAATGTGGAGGGCCTATGTATACACATTCAGATTTTGTCTAAAAATACATGTACAGTGGATATTTGTAATTCATGTGAGTTATCTTTCTGAAAATTGTGCTACCAACGATTTCTATAATTTATGGACTGAAAAACATGGAGAAAATTAAGAGTTGCATTCTTCAAAAACCTAAACAAAATTTTTTCCTATTATAATTCTTCGAAAATACTTTTTTCTGTCTAATTTTGTAAATGGCCTATTTCTCATTCTTTTCACCATCACTGAGGATTACTCAATTCTAAAGCCTTATCTTTGCCTCATTGGCTTGAATTGAAAAAAACTGTTATTCTTAGTGGGGAATCTCCTGCCTGTTTGCCATGGTGCTTCTTAATGGAAATGGACTCCTTTCCGGTGTGCCTTAAGGGAATTGGCACGCTTCTGTTAGAAATGAATGAATAACTAAATTCATGTCGTAGATATTGAAATCTGAGGTATGATTGTGCGACTTAGTTGTCTACTCTATTAATGAATCAAATACTATAGGTTCAGTACTTCCTAGTGGATAATGATCATAAAATATTTGTTTCAGTTTATAGTATTTATTCATAATTTGGTTCACTGTCTAGCCTGCTATATAATAAAAAAGTGGGCTTTAAAATTCTTAGAACTGCTGAATGTAATTACAGTAACCTATGTACTAAACACCTGAAGAATGAGAGGAAATCATGTTCAATCCAAGGAAAAGGAGGATAGGTAAAGTTCCTTGGATCAAGATCTTTAAATGACATCCTCTCTCAAGGTATATACAGTATTTTTAAAAACATTATTAAGTGCTAAACCTATATGGGTCATATAGCACCTGGGAAAGGGAGGTAATCAAGTTTGATATGCAGAAGTGAGGGCTATACCTGGCATCCTCTTTCAAGGGTATATATAGTATTTTAATAGCCCTGTTAAGTGCTAAACCTGTGTGTCATACAGAACCTGGGAAAAGAGGAAATCAAGTTTGGTGTGAAGTGAAGGGTAGCTCTAACCACTACATAGAGAACCCTTTAGCAGCATCAAGGCACATCCCCTTAAAGGAAATTCAAAATACAGTACTCAAAATATCTAATAACTGGAAAACCCTTGTGGGTTTAGCACTTAGTTTTGATTGTAATAATAATAACTGGAAAGAATCGTGTATCTAATAACTAGAAAAAATTGTGTTATACGTATAAGGTATCTGCAGAATTACTTCCTGGTATCTGATATTGCACAACCAAATAAGTAGTACACTACCAGTATTGTATGCCCCGGTGGGTTTAGCACTTAGTTATGATTATAATTATAATGTGCACTCCTCACATTACTTCATCCTTTATTTAACTTTAAAATAATGCGACACTAGCAGTAGCTTGGAGAAATCAAGATACAGGGGTACCTCAAGTTACAAACTTAATTCGTTCCAGAAGGCTGTTCGAGTGCCGATACCAAAGGGAATTTGTTCCCATGAGAAATAATGTAAATTAGATTAGTCCGTTTCAGCCCCCCAAAAATACACTAACAAAAATACATTACATAAATTGTTCGAGTTGGGAGCTATTCAAAACTCAAGTACCACTGTTTGTATATATACTATTAAACTAACACTTCATTACTATGGTTTACTAATTTTTGTTTCATCACTTCAAAACATAGCTACTTGGCATTTCATATTAAGAACATTTTGGATTACTGTATATTGCATGCAACAACAACAAAGCATTAAGGTAATTATGTGCAACTGTTTTGGATTAATTAAGAGAGCTGTAATCCTACCCTATTCAAGAGAGAAATAATGGTGGTTAGCACTGTCAGCTGCATAACTGACTTGCTTTCTCTATGCTTCATTGGTTATAGATGTGTCTAATACTATTTAATAAACTTTAGAACTAGTCTTGTATAATAACAGAGTTTCATATTTTAGTGAGTATAATATATAATGTATGTAATTATAAGTCAAATTAAATGGCAAGGAGAATTTTCATTAGGAAAGTATTTCACTGGGTGAGCCTCTCTCTCCGTCCTTTCTCATTATTTACTGCCATCACTTGTCCAAAGTCATTATGAGCAATGAAGCTTTTTGCCTTGTTTTAGTATTTATATATGTATTTTTTTGTAATTTTGTTGTTAAAAGCTTGAAGAAATTATTGTTTTTATTAGATACAAAGAATAATCTTGGTATAAAAAAGCGAACGTTGTAAATAATAGGCAGTAATAGGGGTTTCTAATTTCTCTTGACATTCAAAACCTCTGGAAATCAGTTACGTACCGTACAGGTCAGCCATCACTAATCTGGCATCGTTAGTAAGTAAGTTTATTCAGGTAGACACAAATACAGTTACATAGAATTATCATACATAGCAGCATATGTGTAGAGAACCTAGGATAACCCAAAAAAGTCAGACAGAGTGACTTATTTCCATTGGGGTCCTTTAGAGACCTGTAGTGTGCCGGAGTAGTGAGTTTGCTGGATTACAGAGTGGTTAGGTTAGAATACACTTAATTAACCTATCAATAGAGAGACTTTCTGCTACATCTTCCTCATTTTCATCACTGCTTTCTCCTCCACTGGCTTGCTGCTGTGGATTTACAACCATCTGCACAATTTTTGAGTCGATATAATGATGAAATTTGAGTTAGTACAATGATTCGAGTCAGTATAATGATGAAATTTGAAATTATGCTAGCTAGATTACTGATGCAACCAGATAACTGATTGCTGGATTAGTGATGGCTGACCTGTATTACTAAGACTGACAAGAAAATGTTTTGATATTCCACTTGCTTCCTTTACCTTCATTATATGCCTATGTTTAGTGTTCTTTACATTCCTCGAGATATATTTGCACAAATTATATATTTATGTAAGATAAGACTATTATTTATCCTTTTATCATTATAAGGGAAGAAAAGGTTAATGTTTTTTCTCAGTACATTGTATATTGAAACCTTGCATTGAAGAAAAGAAATATCTACAAAACAGAGGGCAAATAAATAAATGGCACATTACTGAAGGGGAGGGGAAGAAATTTCTTTAAGGGTGATCTGCATGTTGGAATTGTTGCAATTTAAATTGCAACATTGATCTCCAAAGTAGTCTCTGTATGACTTGTTAATTACTCCTGGCTACACTTCCAGGTCCCCTCAAGGGAAGTTCCTTGAGGTGGGAGATCTTGATCTAAGGAACAACCTGTGCTCCCTTGGATTAAACAAGACTACCAATATTTCCTCCATGTACTGTACAACCCTATAGGCTTCAAGTGCCACATAAATCTAACAATACACTTCCAGGTCCCATCTGTAAGTCTGCTCATTAGTCACTTGATATTGTAGACTTCATAGTCATATGGCTTACTTACATAAGGGTTGCTGTCTCCACTTTCATGTTACCTATAAGTGTTGATACAAATTCAGTTTTTTTTTTTCTTCCAACAAGTCGGCCGTCTCCCATCGAGACAGGGTGACCCAACAAGAAAAAAAATCTCCAAAAAGAAAATACTTTCATCGTCATTCAACACTTTCACCTCACTCATACATAATCACTGCTTTTGCAGAGGTGCCCAGATACAACAGTTTAAAAGCATATATAAAGATATATAATATATCCCTCCAAACTGTCAATATCCCAAACCACTCCTTTAAAGTGCAGGCACTGTACTTCCCATTTCCAGTACTCAAGTCCGGCTATATAAAAACAACCGGTTTCCCTGAATCCCTTCACTAAATATTAGCCTGCTCACACTCAAACAGCTCGTCATGTCCCAAAAACCATTCGTCTCCATTCACTCCTAACACACTCGTGCAGGCTTGCTGGAAGTCCAAGCCCCTCGCCCACAAAACAACCTTTACCCCCTCCCTCCAACCTTTTCAAGGATGACCCCCTACCCTGCCTTCCTTCCTTTGATCCCTTCTCTCTAAATGACCACCCCTCAGGGAAGGTTCCTTGATGTTGGTGAGGGGCTCTTGATTTAGGGAATTTGATCTGTGCTCCAGTTCCCCGAATTAAGCCTGAATGCCTTCCACATCCCCCCCCCAAGCGCTGTATAATCCTACGGGTTTAGCACTTCCCCTTGATCATAATAATAATAATCTAAATGACCAAACCACCTCAATAACCCCTCTTCAGCCCTCTAATACTTTTAACTCTACACACCTCTTAATTTCTACACTCCGAATTTTCTGCATAATACTATTTACACCACACTACACCCCTCAAGGAAGGTTCCTTGATGTTGGTGAGGGGCTCTTGATTTAGGAAATTGGATCTGTGCTCCAGTTCCCCGAATTAATCCTGAATGCCTTCCACATCCCCCCCCAGGCGCTGTATAGTCCTCCGGGTTTAGCGCTTCCCCTTGATTATAATAATAATAATACACCACACTACTGCCCTTAGACAGGTAGTAGGCTGGTAGACACCAACCTGTGTAATAAGGGTTTAACTGTAAGGGTTGTGTGAAGTTAAGGGAAAAGTGAGCAGTGAAGAGGGTTTTTAAGAGGAATTTTTATGTAATTCGTGGGACTGTAAGCGATACTAAGTGTCAGGACTGGAAAAAAAGAAAAAAAAAAATTATTGTTTATGAGAAAAAAGCGAAGAGTGAAAATGGCAGGTTTGGGGGGACAGGCTGCCTATTTTATTTATATTTCTTTTTCAATTCCCTGAAGAAAGAAATCGTCTGGGGGTGGAAAAGGGAATTGGGGTTTTAACAGGCCTGGACGTAAAAGCCCAACGTTGCCATCCTCCAGAAAAAATAAATGTCACTATCACTGCAAGGTAGGCAACACCCCCCTAAACCCCAAAAAAAACAGTGGGCCACAGCTCTTATTGTAGCGCTTTAAGTGGTTTAATAAAAAACCGGCATTTCTATTAAGAACATTTTGGTTACTTTTATATTGCATGCAACAAAACAAAAAGTTTTTAAAGGTTTTAAACTGGGGGAAACTTTTTTGGATAAATTAAAAAGAGCTGAAAACCTAACCCTTTTAAAAGAGAGAATTTTTGGTGGTTACCCAATGTCAGTCTATAACTGACTTGCTTTCTCTATGCTTTCATTGGTATAATTGTTAATATTTTTAAATTAAACTTTAGAACTAGCCTTGTATAATAACAGAGTTTTATTTTGTGAGAAAAATATATAATGTATGAATTAAAAGGGTCAAATTAAATGGAAAGGAGAATTTTCATTGGGAAAAAGTATTTCACGGGTGACCTCTCCCCTCCGCCCTTTTCTCATTTTTTAAACTGCCATCATTTGTCAAAGGGTCATTATGAGAAATGAAGTTTTTTTTTTGCCTTGTTTTAGTATTTTATATGTATTTTTTTTGTAATTTTTTTTTTTTTTTTTTTTTTTTTTTTTTTTTTTTTTTTTTTTTTTTTTTTTTGGGTTTTATTAGATACAAAAAATTAAACTTGGTAAAAAAAAGCGGGGAAAGTTGTAAATTAAAAGGGAGTAAAAAGGGGTTTTATTTTTTCTCTTGACATTCAAAACCCTGGAAAAACAGTTTTCGTACCGTTTCAGGCAGCCCTCACTAATTGGCATCGTTAGAAGTAAGTTTTTTTCAGGTAACACCCAAAAACAGTTACAAAAGAAATTTTCATTCATAGCACATATGTGTAAGAAAATTTGGATAACCCAAAAAAAGTCGGGCAAAGTTTACTTAAATTTTCCCTTGGGGTCCTTTAGAGACCCGTAGTGTGCCCGGGTAGTTTAGTTTGTGGATTACAGAGTGGGTTTGGTTAGAAACACTTAATTAAAACCCATCAAAAAGAGACTTTCGCTAATCTTCCCCATTTTCAAACATGCTTTCTCCTCCACTGGTTTTCTGCTTTTGGAATTTTTCCAAACCCTCCCACAATTTTTGAGTCGTTAAAAATGATGAAATTTGAGTTAGTACAATTTAAAAAGAGTCAGTAAATGATGAAAATTTAAATTTATGCTAGCCCAGTTACTGAATGCAAAGATAACTGATTGCTGGTTAGGGATGGCTGACCTGTATTACTAAAAGACAAGAAAATGTTTTGATATTCCACTTGCTTCCTTTACCTTCATTATATGCCTATGTTTAGTGTTCTTTACATTCCTCGAGATATATTTGCACAAATTATATATTTATGTAAGATAAGACTATTATTTCTCCTTTTATCATTATAAGGGAGAAAAAGGTTAATGTTTTTTCTCAGTACATTGTATATTGAAACCTGCATTGAAGAAAAAAATATCTCAAACAGAGGGCAAATAAATAAATGGCACATTACTGAAGGGGAGGGGAAGAAATTTCTTTAAGGGTGATCTGCATGTTGGAATTGTTGCAATTTAATAAATTGCCAAAACCATTTGTTTTTACCCCCAAAGGGTTGGGGTCCTTTTTTGTTAGGGCCCCTTGTTTTAAAAATTACCTCCTGTTTACACCACTTCAGGCCCTCTAACATTCCTTGGGGGGGAATCTTGTCTGGTAAAATTGTCCCTTGGATTGAGACTCCAATTTTTTCCTAGGGTTACTTAAAATAAGGTTCTGCCACATTTCAAAACCTTAAGGTATCAAATTCGTATTTTTTTTTCTTCATATCAATGGCTTACTACAAAGGGTTGCTGCCCACTTTCTGTCCATAGTGTGACAATTCGACCCCCTCGGGGGCCCCAGACAGGTGACCCAACAAAAAAAAAAAATCTCCAAAAAGAAAAACTTCATCTCATTCAACTTTTTCACCTCACTCTACAAATCATGCTTTTTAAGGTGCCCAATAAAAACAGTTTAAAAGCATATAAAAGATTATAATATATCCCTCAAACTGTCAATATCCCAAACCACTCCTTTAAAGTGCAGGCACGTATTTCCCTTTTCCAGCCCAAAGTCCGGCTATATAAAAACCCCGGGGTTTCCCTGAATCCCTTCACAAATATTACCTGCTCACACTCAAACAGCTCTCATGTCCCAAAAACCTTCTTCCATTCACTCCAAACACATCGTGCAGCTTGCGGGAAAGTCCAACCCCCCTCGCCCACAAAAAAACCTTTACCCCCTCCCCCCAAACCCTTTCAAGGAACCCCCTCCCCTTTGCCTTCCTTCTTTGACCCCTTCTCTCTAAATACCACCCCCGGGGAAAGGTTCCTTTGATGTTGGTGAGGGGCCTTGATTTAGGGAATTTGATCTGTGCTCCATTCCCCGAATTAAACCCCTGAATGCCTTCCACACCCCCCCCCCCCAATGCGTATAATCCAGGGGTTTAGCATTTCCCCCTTTTTTAAATAAAAAAATCAAAATGACCAAACCACCTCAAAACCCCCTCTTCACCCCTTAATACTTTTAACTCTAACCCCTTAATTTCTACCCCCCAAATTTTTTCTGCATAATACATTTACACCACACTCACCCCTCAAGGAATTTTCCTTGATGTTGGTGAGGGGCTCTTGATTTAGGAAATTGGATCTGTGCCCATTCCCCCGAATTAACCCTAACCCTTCCACCCCCCCCCCCAGGCGCTGTTAGCCCCCGGGTTTAGCGTTTCCCTTTTATATAAAAAAATTACCCACACTACTGCCTTAGACAGTAGAAAACCAACCTGGAAAGGGGGTTTTAACTGTAAGGGTTGTGTAATTTAAAGGAAAAGTGAGCATGAAGAGGTTTTGAAAGGAAATTTTACTAGAAATTCAGTGGTGCCCAAAGGCTAAGGCTAACTAAAAGAGTTTATTATTTTTTAAAAAAAGACGGGGGAAAAGGGAAAAAAAAAAAAAGGGAAAATAAAAAAAAATTTAAATTTGTTTAAAAAAATTTTCCCCTGGGATTAAAAAAAAAGGGCAAATTTTAAATTGAGGCCTTAAAGGGGGTATAATAAATTTTTATTTTTCCCCATTCCAAGAAAAGAAAAGTATGGGGGCGAAATTTAGGGGGTTTTAACCCCCGGACGACCCCAACCCATTTGCAACCCCAGGTAATTTCCTATTCAAAAAAAGGTTAAGGGAAAATGCAACCCCCCCAACAACCCGGGCCCTCTTTGAAGGGGGGCTTTTGACCAACCGGGGACCTCAAACTATTGTGCAGAGGAAAAACAACAAAAAATGACGGCGATAATGACGGTTAGTAGCTAGGAAATGAAACCTTAACTCCATATGAAATGCATACAAGGTAAATGTGAACAATACAGCCATTATTTTAAAACACTCCCAAAACAGGTCCTACACTGTACAAAAAGTACGCATGAAAAACAAAAAAGGCACCTTATTAAAAGTGAAAGGGGGTGGGTGATGAGGGGATGTAAAATTTAGCAAGGGTGCCAGAAAAAACATTTTGTTGAAACAAATCATTTTGGGCACGTTTCCCTTTAGCAGTGATGACTTTGATTTCCCAAATTTTAATACAAATGCCCCTTGCCTATTTGATGATTTTTCAGTAAATGAAAGATCACTTCTCCAAAATTGGCAGGATTGGATTCAGCTAAAAAAAATTGGGGCGGCAGTTTTTACCATCTTGATTTTGGGTTTGGGATGTTTGGTGACTGCGGGGGTCAAAATAGAGGGTTTTTAAAATAAAAAACGTTGATGGGAACAAAAGGGGGGTGGGGATGTCCCCTACATAGAAATGACTTAGCTTAAAACCCCAAGACCTGATTTAAATGCAATAAATGGGTTCTTTGGTTTAAGGCTGCTTCCAAAACCCAAAACCCCATTTTTGTGGGAACTAGTTACCGCCCTCCGACCCAGGACCAGTTCTTAGAAGACTTTCCAGGTCTTGCCCGGGAGTTGAAAACAATTGCGAGACAAAAAATACTGGCGACTCAATATGTTTTCAGCAGCAAAATAACGGGCTATTGCAAAAGGAAATAAGCAAATTCAGGATTAAATAGTTTACACTCAACTAATTAATACTCAACCCGGATCACACAGTTCTCAGCCACCCTAATTGACCAATACTTTGTAACCGCTCTGAGAACATTAGTCAGTCAGGCGTCATTACCACAGGTTTTTAGTAAATCATTTCACTTTACTGCACAGGAAAAATCACTAGGGATAGGATAGGCCTACACAGGACAATAAAAATGAGGTCAACTAGAAACTACAGTAAAGAAAAAACTGGTAAATAGGCTACACAATTGTGACTGGACAGAGATAACAAGTTGCACGGACGTAAACGATGCCGGGGAAAAATTCAAAACAATGTTCACTACCATCCTTGATAATATGCACCAGTTAAAGAGGTTAGGATTAAACGAAGAACTGAACCCTGGATGAATACTGAGATATTAGATAATATGAAATTCAGAGACCAGCTGCTAAAAAGATTTAAAGCAAACAGACAGGATATGCAGCACTAAATAAATTCCAAAGGGTAGGAACAGAGTACAGAACTTATAAAAGGAGCAAGGAAAGCACTACTGCTAAAAAATTTGGAAAGAGTATAACAAAACCCCAGAAAGCTTGGGCAACAACTAAAACAGTTGGGGTATCCATAAGCCGTAGTAGGTTAACATAGTACTCCTATCGAAAAATGAGGTATCCCAGAAACATCTAAGGTGGAAAAAATTGCTTTTTCCTATAAAATTGTTGCATCAACACTAGTAAAAAAAGCAAATGCCAGCAAAATTCCTGTAAGAAAACACTTCTACCTACTGAGGCTCGCAGGACCAAAGTCTGGGCCCTTATACAATGCCATATGGATTACGCTTGCTCTTCTTGGGTACTCTGTGGCTTGACAAAAAAACCTGGAAAAGAGTGTGCAGTGAATACTGGTTGCTGATGTGAGCAGAGTAAAACAACTGAAGCTAAATCATGTTTATAAAATTGCTCACAAACAATGTCCAGAATATCTTGCTGTCAATTTGTCAAGGTTGGGAACCAAAGCAATCATAGTACTAGGGGGAGAGAGCACAACTTTGTAGTACCCACAGTCATTGGACAGCTTCAAACACCTTTTATTGTACAGCAATAAAGGAATGGAACAGACTGCCCGCACATGTCAAAGCCAGTCATAGCATGAACCAGTTCAAGAAGAGTGCCAAAAGGTGTCTGATGAATGTAGCTACAGAAAGGGAGGGGAATGATTTTCTATTTTTTAGCTAACATACGTGTAAATTTTACCATATTCCTAGTAATGACCCTCGTATTGTAGATAGTCTTAATAACCTTGGTGTAGTAGATAGTCTTTTTAGTATGATAATAAGATGTTATCTTCATTGTAGAATAATAAGAAAATATTATAACCTTTATATTATAATAATAAGGTAAAAGGACCCCAATGGAAATAAGTCACTCTGTCTGACTTTTTTGGGTTATCCTAGGTTCTCTACACATATGCTGCTATGTATGATAATTCTATGTAACTGTATTTGTGTATACCTGAATAAACTTACTTACTTACTTACTAACCACCCAGGGAGGTACTACTGTTCTGCCAAGTGAGTGTAAAAACGAAAGCTTGTAATTATTGTACATGATGGTAGGATTGCTGGTGTCTTTTTTCTCTCATAAACATGCAAGATTTCAGGTACGTCTTGCTACTTCTACTTACACTTAGATCACACTGGAGAAGCACCTAAAGTCAGTTCCGGATCAGCCGGGCTGTGGCTCGTACGTTGGTTTGCGTGCAGCCAGCAGCAACAGCCTGGTTGATCAGGCTCTGATTCACCAGGAGGCCTGGTCACAGACCGGGCCGCGGGGCGTTGACCCCCGGAACTCTCTCCAGGTAAACTCCAGGTAAACACTACACATACATGTACACGTTTATGTATACACACACACATCTGAGTTTTCTTTGATTTTGTCTTAAACCTTTCTTGTTCTTATGTTCTTATTGCTTTTCCTTTTATGTCCATGAGGAAGTGGAGTAAGAATCTTTCCTCCATAAGCCATGCGTGTTGTAGAGTCAACTAAAATGCCGGGAACAAAGGGCTAGTAACCCCTTTTCCCGTATAAGCCTACTAAAAAGAAAAAGAAGAAAAACCGTCAAATTCAGTATATACGTAATAATTATATTACAAACCACCAATTACAGGAACAAGCATTATAAAAGCTTTAACTATGAACATCATGCAAGATGGCCAGCACTGTATGACCATTATGGGTTTAGTGCTTGGTTATGATAATAATAATACTGCAAGATGGAACAAACTCTACTTTAGAGTGCTTAGCAAATGTTTAGGGAGTTCTGAACAGAGTGAGAATAATTGTAAGGGACTCAACTGCTAAAATAAATGAGACTGATGTAGGCAACTTTGGAGTGCCAGGGATAAATGAAAATGAGGGGCCTTTATGTATAGAAAGGGGTGTAGTAATAAATAATACCTATTTTGAAAAAAGGCTCAATATATCACATACGTAGTTTAACAAGCTATCATTGTGCCTTATGATTAGTAGATAAAGGTTAGTAGGTAGATTTATGACATGCACGTTGTAGAGTGTCAGACATGTCAGATTATCAATTAGTGATAGTTACATAAGAATAAAATGGTAGATGAATATAAGTATGGCAACAACGGGCAAGAGAGTAGTGAAAGTGAATGAACCAAAGGAGACAAGTTTTGGAAAGATAAAACCAACTACGTATTGGGAAAAAACATGAGCTAGAAGTGTATAAGCAATGAGGCTGAGGTATGGGGGTAAATTTAAGAGTGCAATGCTAGTGTGTGCAGTATATTAGCACTCCACTGCTGAGGTCAAGTGGATGCTAAGGGAAAAAAAAAACACACGAGTTTTTACAAGTAAAAAAAAAAATGATGTGCGGAAGGCAGAGTATATGGAGAGGAAAAAAGGAGTGATGAGGGAGTGCAAAAAAGACGAGTCAGTGAGAACACACGAGTCTCTAACAGCAAATTATGGTTTGGCACTTGGTTATGATTATAATAATAATTTAACAGCAAATTCTTGCTAAGAACTGGAACCAATTGGGAGAGAGATCAGCAAAGTCCAGAAGCCTGGATGTTAAGTTGTTGAATGCTAATGATGAAGGGGAGATGATCATTTTATGCACTGGGCAGTGAGGGAAAACTGGTGGTTATGGGGAAAGTGAGTGAGTGTCAGACAGAGTCATTATCAAAGGAGTTATTTGTTATAAAAAATAAAGGAAATATTCTACAATCTAAAAGGGAAAATCAGTTTAATGAAACTGATGAATAGTTCATTAAAAAAATAAATATCCAGTGTCAAGCCAAAAAAAAAAAAAATAGAAATCTAGGACTTAATCATTCCCTACACCAAAAAAATACTGTACACCCATCAGCACAATGATAATCATAACTGTTAAACCCACAAGTGTCATACAAACCCATGAGCAGTCTTACATTAGAATGCTCAATGGCTGTATGACCCTGGTGGGTTTAGCGCTTAGTTTTGATTACGTATAATAATAATGGGGAGGGGGAAGAGCAGTTGGAGGTACAAAGTCTTAGTCTGGGTCTTTTCCCACACTAGTAATAAAGTTGCAGGTAGGGGAGAATTTTTCTTTTAACAATTGGATGCATCAGCAGTGTGATGCTACAATTTTCTATACGATAATTACACAGTGAGAACAAAAGTTAACTATCGAATGGGGAAGGAAACAGGACAGACATGGTATCTCTTTACCAACAAGGGCTAGAGTAACATGGTCCATTAAGCTAATGTCCAAGTCACAGTACAATACGAAATGCTCCAAAAGCAGCTCCATCGGCCAAGAGAGAATCAGCTTCAGCCGATGGCCTGAAATAACGCTAAACTAATCTGAGGTCAATCCCCCAACACAAGCAGAACCCGTCTTGAACTTCACAACGTGCTATCAAATCACAGCTGGTAGTATAATTACCACTGGACCGGTGTATGACACCAAATTCTTTCGGGTGGGGTGGAAGACACAAAACTACCTGACTTTTAAATTAATGCAAACAGTGCCAGAAACTCAGTTCCTAAAGCAATTAACATAATTATATGCTGATATACGAAGCCATTTATTCACATATTTATATGTACTTCACAAATATAAATAAAAAAACAGTAACTGTTAAGTCACAAACCAAGTAAGCTCTGAATAGGTTATGCGGTATTTATGAACAGATGTGTACGTCTCTCTAATACAATAAGTTTACATTAATCTCTGCAGAGCTGTATAACCTGGTGGATTTAGCGCTTAGTTTTGATTATAATAACATCAAAAATAATACATTAACCTACTTAAGGGATTGAAATGCCTTAACTATTATAATAAAAAAGAAGCGCTAAACCCGCTAGGGTGATACAGATGGTCCTCTCATTAACCAGTTAATAAGCAAGACTTGCTTACTGACTGATGTGCAGCGCCTGTCACATCAAGGAAAGTCAGTCTACTAAAAAAATTATATAATATATATATAATATATATATATATATATATATATATATATATATTAAATATATATATATATATATATATAAATTTTATATATATATATTAAAATCAACTTGTAATTGATTCTGAATGGTAGAGCTAACTGATAAACAGACTCATTTCTGAAACCGGATTATTACTACTACATCCATGAGGAAAGCGCTAAGCCCAGAAGGGTTATTAATGCCTTGGGAAATGGATAGCATGCAGGCCCAGGTACAATTTCTCAGATCAAATAGCCCCTCGAGGGGTCTGACAACGGACGAGGATAGAATGGTCAGAAGAAGCGATAAATTACTTGAGCTCATACGTTGTAATAGACAAAGCAACTTTTTACGGCAGCAGCAGGTCGGTGAAATTTTCCAAAGTACATGTACAAGGTATACAGACCTAGCTGACATCATTGATATATCACTATACAGAAAGTCCCTTGTTATGCAGCGCATTTCGGGGAAATTAGGTCAATTTTTTTCCCAGAATACGACTCACGCTAGTTGACTAACACCCAGGTACCTATTATACTGTTAGGTGAACAGGGACAGCAGGTGTCTCAAGGAAACAAATCCTAATGTTTCCATCTGTACCGGGGATTGAACCACGGACACTCAGTGTGTGAAACTACAGCGTTGCCTACCAAGCCACTTGAACACACCACACGTTTCATACAACAGATCATACAAGATTCATTCAACAGTGCAGTATATTCCAGTGTGTTGCGTATATTAGACAAGTAAATCTTATATAGATATACCTAACTCCTTCAACAAATTACAAAGAAATTTTCAGTGAAAACTTATTCTTTCCCTAAATTGGTCTCTCATTACTTTTTTCCCATTTTGCTCGAATCAGAGGCAATTTGGCCGAAATCTGCAGCTGTTCCTGCCCTTCCCCCAGCCTCGTACGATTATGGTAATTACATCAGAAGTAGCTACCTGTTGGCTGACTGCTGTGGTTCACATCCTGAGGGAGAGCATTAAAGGACCACACTGGAAATAAGCAAGTCTGATGACATGGGCAGGGGGCTAAGGGAAGCAAAAACTTATTTTTTTAATGGTTAATTTTCACTATTATATTGAGTAGTGACCACGAAAGAACGATAGTTTAACTACAGTACTATTACAATCAGCACCAAGCGCTAAACCCGTACGGTTATACAACATATACTGTAAGCAAACAAGTAAGTTTATTCAGGTATACACAAATAGTTACGTAGATTACTCATACATAGCAGCATATGTGTAGAAAACCTGGGATAACCCAAAAAAGTCGCGGAGTGACTTATTTCATAACCATAATTTTTAAAGAGGTGGAGGGGTAAGCCGGCTGAAGGCCTCGGTCAGATGGTCAGATGCTGTGGGTCATCATGTGACTAAGATCCGCGTTAGGAAACACTTGTCCTGTTTCCTGACCAATATTTTACCCACCTACAGTACATACTGACAGAAAATCATGTTTTTAACGACGATTTACGTTATGTTTTTTTACATCATATGATTACTGAGCTTGCCGTCCCAAAATTAATACTAATGCCACTACTACTAATAATTATTATTATTACTACAATCAAAACTAGGCGCTAAACCCACAAGAGTCATATAGAGATCCCCCAGTTGAGATGGTGGCAGATAAAGGATGTCGCACTAAACATTGTTAATGATCACAAATGTTGTCTATATAAAAGAACAATATTGTGACTGGAACATGCACACATAATCCACACATGAAAGAATCTTATGACGACGTTTCGGTCCAAGCTGGATCGAAACGTAATTTTCTTTCTTCCATGTGAGGGTTAGTTTTTAGTTTTAACTTATAATACTAAATTATGTAAGCTTAAAAAGTATTCAAAACCCCCAATATTAAATAAGAGTTAGGAGGTCAGGAATAGGTTGTGTGGTGGTTGGTGGCGCAACTCAGCTCACACACTGAGGACCGTGGTTCGATCCCGGGTATGGTGAAACATGGGGACGTGTGTTATTAATGACACCTTGCTGTCATTTCACTAGCAATATGCAGGTACACTGGTTCACACGATGGTGTGGGTCGCATCTGGAGACAACATGAACCTAATTTGCCCGAAATGCTTGCATACACAGAGACACTTATATAGTATATCATTATTCAGCTATGGTTCATATAAGTTGTATTATTACTTGTTGAAATAAAGATTATTATCTACTACACTAAGATTATTATCTACTACACTAAGATTATTATCTACTACACTAAGATTATTAAGGCTTCACGGTAACTTTTACATCACCAGACAAGTATACTTTAATCAGTTAAATAGGGATTAAACTCTCAGCATATATGCGCTGATAGAAATTCACCTCTGAGGGTATATATGCTGCGAAGTGGAGTGACCCTCCAGACAGCGGGCAGTCACTGAGTATACTGGAGAAAATTTTAATAAAGAAATTAGAGAGACTTCAAAATAGAGGTGGGAGGAGCGAGTGGCAGAATTATGTAACAGATGGCGCTCAGACACTGACCTTCACAGAACGGATATAGAAGTCAGAGTGGCCTTCTTAAATACAAAGATAAGCCTTTCCCTCTCTGTGTGTGTGTGTGTGTGTGTGTGTATGTACTCACTTTGTGGTTGCAGGAGTCAAGTCGCAGTTCCTGGCCCCGCCTATAAGACGCTGGGGTGTGTGTGTTCGCGCGTGCGTGCCCTTTCTTACCGATTTGTTTTTGCGGGAGGTCGATATTCAGCTCCTGGCCCCACCTTCTAGACCCCCTTTATCGGCGACATTGACTTTGGGCCTCTTAGGTCTTATCGTAACTACCCTTGAAGCTGTGTATTGAGTTTGCCTCCATCACTGCCTCATCCAAGTTATTCTAACTTCTCAACCCTCTTGAGATTAAAGGAATAATTCCTTACATCACTATGACTCATCCGCGTCTTCAGTTTCCACCTGTGTCCCCTTGATCCTGGTCCTCTTATTAATTCAATCAGTATATCCCTATTAGCCTTATCAGTTCCTTTTTAGATTTTGTACGTAGTAATTATGTCTCTCCTTCTCTCCTGTAAGGTCGTCGGGTGCAGTTCTTTCAACCACTCAAAGCGTACGTATTCCTTTGTTCTTGTACCAGCTTGGTTGCAAACCTTAGGATCTTTTCTAGTTTCCTCACATGCTTGACCAGGTGGGCTCCATGCTGGGGACGCGTACTCAATGACTGGCCTAACATATCCCCAGAACTTTCGATAGTATGTATGTTAGAGATACTGGCCTGTAATTCAGAGTTTCTTGTCTGTACTTTTTCATAAATAGGGACCACATTTGCCATTTTCAAATTTTATGACAGCTGTCCTGCCTAGAGAGAGTGGGTAAATACCATTGTGTCACATAAAGGTTTCGCTCCTCTCAACATCCATGGAGATATGTTATCTGGTCCCACTGCTTTTCTTACATCCAGCTCTTGTAGATAAGATAAGATAAGATTTCGTTGAGATTTTTAACCCCGGAGGGTTAGCTACCTAGGATAACCCAAGAAAGTCAGTGCGTCATCGAGGACTGTCTAACTTATTTCTATTGTGGTCCTCAATCTTGTCCCCCCCCAGGATGCGACCCACACCAGTCGACTAACACCCAGGTACCTATTTGCTGTTAGGTGAACAGGTGTAAGGAAACACGTCGAAATGTTTCCACCCCGCCGGGAATCGAATCCGGGTCCTCCGTGTGTGAAGCGAGAACTTTAGCCACCAGGATAATAATAATAATAATAATAATAAAATAATAATAATAATAATAATAATAAATCAACAAATAAATAAATAATATCTTTATTTACTACCAGTACATGTACAAGGTATACAGACCATAGCTGACATCAATGACATACTACTATATAGAAAGTCGCTCGTTATGCAGAGGATTTCGGGCAAATTAAGTCAGTTTTGTCCCAGGATGCGACCCACACCAGTCCACTAACACCCAAGTACCCATTTTACTGATGGGTGAACATAGACAACCGGTGTAAGGAAACACGTTCGATGTTTCCACCTTTTCGCCGAGAATCGAACCTGGACCTCGCCGTGTGAAGCGAAAGCTTTTGCCACCAGGCCACGGGGCACCAAGTCTCATTTCTTGTGTTGTTGTGCTGGTACTCTCCTTGTTGGTCTGTGTTGTCTACAGTACCTTCCCGCAGTTTCCATATTTTCTCCCGTGAAAACTTTTTTGAGCTATTTATTAAGCTCTTCACATACTTCACTGTCATTCCCCGTCAGCGTCCCATCCTCCTTCCTCAGTCTTATCACTTTCTCTTTCACAGTCGTCGTCTTTCTTACGTGGCTATGGACTAACCATTTTTTTTTTGGGGGGGGGGGGGATGATCTCTGATGATAAATCCTTTTGAAACTGTCTTTGAGCTTCCCGTCTAATTCTTGCATATTAGTGTGTGTGTGTGAGTGTCGGGGGTCGAGTGTCAGCTCCTGGCCCAGCCTCGTCAAGGCGGGACTCTTCAAGAGGGAGGGGGGTGAGGGATACAATATGATGGTAGGCTCTTCATCCAAGGAACTGGAAGTACCCACCCCTTCTTTAGGGCAAACCTGATTAGGTTTTACTCCCAAGACGCTATATAACCTCCAGCGGGGTTTCCCCTTTCTCATTAACGTCGGTGCAGGGCTCTCTTTCTCTCTCTCTCCTCCCCTCCCCCTCTCCCCTCTTCTCTCTCTCTCTCTCCCCCCTTCTCTCTCTCTCGCTTCTCTCTCTCCCCTTTTTTTCTTATTTCCGTCCTTAACGATTGCCCTTCAGTTGGCGGATCTAATCTTCACTCTGACCTTTTTAGGGTAAAAGTTTTTGTCAGGGAGCAGCCCCAGTCAGCTCAACACAGAAAAAATATATGTGTTGAAGTTGAAGTCGGAGCCTCTTGCTGGTGTGTACCACCTGCACCACTCAACTCTAGTACTCTTATTTTGAACTTAAAGTGTGCCTGTACACACACACATACACAGGAGCTGTGACTCGGGGCCAGAAGCTATGACTTGGGGCCAGGAGCTGCAACCACAAAATAGTTGAGTACACACAAACACAGGTATGATAAGGCTCTTGGAGCAGGTAGAGAGTGGACCTAGTACTGACCAATGAAGAGGAGAGGCCAGGAGCTGTGATTCGACCCCTGCAAGCACAAATAGGTTAAGATACACACACACACACACACACACACACACACACACACACACACACAAATCTAGGTGGTCACAAATTAATTTTTTTAGATTCTTATCCCAAAATTCTCTCCCATTTCTTCCCTTCCCCTCCCCTCTCCTCCATTCCCCTCCCCCCCCCCCCCCCTCTCCCCTTCCTCTTACCAGGCTCCCGGCATGCCTAAGCTGATTATATAATGCTCACCCTCTCAAAAGGAAATGTTCCCACTGAGATATTTATTTTTGACTCTAAAGTTGCTTTGCTGTTATCTTCTTTTTCTTCTTCTTATTCATATAATAATAATAATAATAATAATAAATAATTAAAAATAATTAATAATAATAATAATAATAATAATTTTTATTATATTATTTTTATTATTTTATTATTATTATTATTATTATTATGGGGAAGCCCTGAGCGTCACAGAGCGCCTGGGGAGTGGGGAGGTGGTCAAGTTTGATCATCATAAGGGAAAGGTAGCTTTAATTCCCAGGATCAAGAGCCCTTCACCGGCACTAAGTTCCCTGCCAACCCCCCCTTCCCTCCCCATCCCTTCATGAGGACTTGGAGTCTAGAAGTTATCACCTGTGTATGTCTCCAGCTAGACAGTTTTCAAGACAACTTTACAACAGTGTTATCACCTGTGTGTTCCTCCAGATACACATTTCGTTTTCAAGATAACTTCACAGCAGTGTTGTCACCTGTTTGCACCTTTGATACGCAGTTTTCAAGATAACTTCACAGCAGTGTTGTCACCTGTTTGCACCTTTGATACGCAGTTTTCAAGATAACTTCACAATGAAAGACCAGTGAGAAAGTGGCAGCTTGATCTGACTCTGTTGTAAGATGTTAAGGGAGATTTCCTTTGCAATTCTCTCGTTACAATGATTCTCTCTCTCTCTCTTTCTCTCCTCTCTCTCTCTCTCTCTTTCAATTAAAGTTTTATCTATAATATGCACATACATAAATCGCATGATAAGGGAAAAAATATCAGTCTCTCTGGTCTCTCTGCCAATATTTACAGCACAAAACACTCAATAAACAGCAAGAAAAACATCACAATATACGAGAACTGAGAGAAAGGCGGGTCAAAATCTCGCCCACACCCATTTTTTTTTTAATCCACTCTCAGTGACAAAACTAATGCCACTTTAAAGAACAATAAGACACAATACTGTGACTGGAACTATACATAAATAACCCGAACATAGGAGACACGACATTACCACGACGTTTCGCTTCGACTTGGACCATTTGAGAATGCCTTTGAAAACTGGCCGGGGGGAATAGGAAAAAATCGGGGGAAAATTGGGAAAAAAAA